>CM021102.1:696645892-696730078 GCA_007115665.2 Sequoiadendron giganteum
TCTCTCTCTCTCTCTCTCTCTCTCTCTCTCTCCTTCTTCCCATCTTCCCATCTTCCCCTATTTGATTTGAATGACATTAAAATGACCTTTTTTGGCTTTATATTAGCTGATCCAAATCGGATATCCGATTTGAATCAGATATCTGATTTATTTTACTTTAAGTTAATATATAAAATATTATATAAGTAATTAATATTACTAATATATAAAATATTTAAATATTATCTCTTTCCCCCCCTCTCTCTCTCTCCCTCTCCCTTTCCCCCTCCCTCTCTTTCCCTTTCCCTCTCTCTCCAACCTCTCTCTCTCTCTCTCTCTCTCTCTCTCTCTCTCTCTCTCTCTCTCTCTCTCTCTCTCTCTCTCTCTCTCTCTCTCTCTTTTCCACCCTCCACCTCCTAATTACTCTTGGGTCTATGTGTGCCACAAATCATATATCCGATTCAAATCGGATATCCGATTTGTGGCACCAAAATCTTACCACCACAATACATTTTTAAATGTTTTCAAATATTTCCCAACCCCAAATCGGATATCCATTTTTTTAACTTTTAAAAATCAGATATCCGATTCAAAATGGATATCCGATTTGTAAAACTTAGGCTTGGGCATTGCTATGGAGCAATGTACTAACAAACCAGCCCAAAAAAAAGTCAACTCAGGATTTTCACGTTTTTTCGTGAGTGCAAAACGCTACTTTTTTCATATTGCCACTTTTTGGCCCATCATGATCCTGCACATGCCCTATAATGATGGAAAAAGTACCCCCTAACATGGCCTTGATTTAGTGTTGCAACGTGTCTAACATATTCACATTAGGTCTTGGGCCCTTGTGGACTAAATGAGCTTATTGGTGCCTTATTTAGAGTGTTGTAAAGTGTTTTAACACACCTTCACACTTTTCTAGGGTTTTATTAAATAATTAGGCTTCTTTATGCTTTAATTGCCTTATTTTACATCCACAAGCCTCATTTGATGCATCTTTTCGAGGATGATCCCAAGACAAATCAACATCCAATCATAATTCAAGTGTTTTTAAGCTGTGTGGCCCATATTTAGTGGTTTGGGACTCATATGCCACCTTGGGCGTATGAGTCCCACCTAGGGTTTTGGGTCATGATCCTAGTTTTACACCTTTCTAAGCATTTTTGAATTTGGTCCCATAAATTATGCCTAATGGGACTCATATGCGACCTTGGGCATATGAGTCCTATGTAGCCCAAAATTAAAATTAATTCAAAATTTTGGTAGGATTTTATCCTCTTAGATCTGATGTTGGCTTGTAGTTTTGTAATTTTGGGAATTTTTGCATAATTAAGTATAAATACAAGTTTCTTTCACTCATTTTCACCCCAATAATTCAAGTATTCATCCTTATAGCAAGTTTGAGTTCACAAGAGCATTCAAGTGTTTATAAGAGAATTCAAGGGAAAATTATCAAGCATCATGTCAAAGTCTTCATGCATCATGTTTATTTTGGAGCTAACAATTGTGATGTAGGGTTTTATGATTCAAGCTAGCATTTCACTCAAGATCTAACACATTCAGGCAAGAGTCAAGGTCTACATCCTTTGGTGCCATCTCATACATGTTTGCAACCTCTTATTGCTAGGGTTTGGTGAGTTGCAACATCACATTTTGTTCATTCATCATTCTTCATTCCTATTTTATTTCATTTCAAGGTTTGATTGCCAAAATAGGGTTTGACAAAGGAAAACCCCTATCCACTAAAAAAACAACATTTTTACCTTTCTTTAGTGTGTGATTTGTGGGTTTAGATTGAAGACACATTGAGGAGAAAGTTTGGAGAAATTTGTCAAAGTGCCTAAAGTAGTCAAAGTTGTCACCTTGCATTGGAGATACTTGGAAGACTTCTATAGGTTGCAAATCAAGGTTCCGGATCCGAAAATCAATCATAAAGGATAGAGCAGACATTAAACAAAAGATTCAGACTTTGAAGCTTTAGAAAACCCTAACTGGACTAATACGCCAGTTCTAGTGTATGAGTCCCAGTTTAGGTCAAAATTCAGATTTTTATAGATTCAGATACCCATTTGCCAGATTCCTATTTCTGCACAGAAACCTAGATCTAGGACTAATTCACCCTATCTAGTGTATGAGTACCAATCAAAATTAAAGTCACTATTTTCATCATTTCAGAGCTTCATTCAGTCATCTTCAGATTTCCAGGTGCACACATTTCATCTTGTAGCTTTTTGTTCTGACTTTCATGCATTTATAGGTCATTTAGTAAAAGATTACATCATATTAGGGTTAAGCATTACATCTTGCATTGCATTTGTTTTTCGAGGTCTTAACTTGGTGGTGAACCCCTCATTAGTTTACAATCAACCCTTAGGACAACCCTATTGTCAAACCTCTTATGCATTCTTCATTAGATTGAGATCTCTAGGGTTATCCTTGAATAAAATAATTGGAAAGTGGGTTTTCTCTATGTTCTAAACCATACAAAAGAACCTATCCCATTTTTTTCCTTTTCATTTTGGTGAACCTGCATATAGAACATCATAATTTTGATTTAGAGTACATCACCATCCTAGATTTTTCTTGCATTAACATTGCATTAGGGTTTGCATAAGTTAATTAGCATTCTAGGATTTCCAAATCTAGCATTAGTGAAAGTGCATATAGCTTGCATTTTTTCACCTCATATCATTGAAAATCATACAAAATCTACATTTTCACTTAGGTTACAAATCATACAACATAAAAAGCATAAAAAGTCAATTGGAAATTTCTAATTTTTTTGAAAAAAATCCCCACTAGGGCTCATACGCCCCTCTAGGTGAATCAGTCCCAGTGCAGATTCTACATTGCATTTTCCAGAATTTAAAGCATTGTTTTTGAACTTCTATTTTTTGTTTATAGCTTTTTATTTTAATTTGAAATTTTTTTGTTATAATCATTTCATTGTTCTTAGCTTAAATTGCATTTAGAAGCCCTTGAATGAGTATTTAGTGTCCTATTACTAATACTATAGTGAGATGAAGTTCGAGACTCATGTCATCCCATGATAGTACAATCATCGTGGATATTAGGTTATCTAGCTCTTTCACTCCTAGTATTGACACTAGTACACTTGGTATGGACCATACCCTGAACAACTCTTTACCTTCAAGTAGTGTGACACATGTTGAAACAATGGTTACTAGTGTTCCACAAGAAAACATAATTCAAATCCATGAAGACTTAGCAAACCTACAACATCAAGTGCAAAATTACAACATTTCAACTACCACCATCCCTACCATAGATAACATTCATCTCATGCTTGAAAGTGAAGATGGACTTGACTTCTGAAAAACATAGTTTAAATATTTGGAAAACACCTCACCTCAACCACTAGTTGTCCTTTACCTACAAGCAACATCACAAGCCAAGGAGGAATTCAAATTCATCGCACAACAATTTCCTCGGTTCCTTCCTATACCAATCGTCAAGTCATAACAACAATGCAACTGACTAGTAATGTGATTCCTTCCTTAGGTATTTCTGCTAGCATCCCTAATACCCTTGTGGCATCACATGTCATATCTCCTACCACTTTACCACCCATAAGCATTCCATTAAATTGTCCTTCAAACACATACACACCTTCACCATATTCACCTCCATCTCACAATACAAGAAATGACCCTCTCATACACCAACTTTTCCAAACCATTTCATCTCTTCAAAAACAAGTCTCCACTATCAACCAAAATCAAAATGACCCACCTACATATTATGTCGAAATAATTCCATTGTCCTTGGAGATATTGTGAACACTGATGCCACAAGGTGTAGAGGTGCCTAGATTTGAGAAATATGGAGGAAAGGGAGATCCTTCTAACCATGTTAATGCTTATACGGCCTTATGTAGTGACTTTTTCCTTGATGATAAACTCTTGGCTAAGATTTTCCCTGGGTCCTTGAAAGATACTTCCTTTGAATGGTTCTCTTCATTATCGAACAACTCAATTCATTCATTCAATGAACTTGTTGAGGTATTTTCCAACCACCTCCAAGTGCATATGAATCCTAAGATGACCTTGGTAGATTTGATGAGATGTAAGCAAAAAGAAGAAGAAAAGATAACTAACTTTATCTCCTACTACCAATCACTTTATTCCCAAATTTATGTCAAGGTCCCTGACCCTCACCTTCAAAATATGTTCATAGAAAATTTGTAAAGTAAGATACAAGATAAGATTACCATGATGAAATTCCCATCCTTTATGCACTTGTGTATTGCTCTCTGTGATTATCAAAATTCAGTTGGTAGTCGAGATACAAAATCCACTTCTACCTATATTGGGAAGCCCAAGCCTCCAAACCAAAACAATTCTCAACCTTTTAGAAAATATAATAGAGGTTTCCTTCAATTCAATCCCCCTCAACAAACAACTTAGAATGCTAATAAACAAGTCGCTGATGTTAAAGCCATGATACCCTTTAGCTATAGGGACCCGAAAAGTTAAATTCACTCCCTTACCTAATACCCTCCACAACACAATGTCACAACTCTTAGAATAGAAGATGATTACCTTGCCTCCTGTTAAAACACCCGATCCTAATAAACCATTCCCCAAAAACTATAGACTAAATTCTTACTACCATTATCATCGACAAAATGGACATGACATGGAACATTGTAAGAATCTCAAACATATTGTTCAAGACCTCATTGATTCCGATTGTCTTTCCGTTGGAGGTGTTAGTGATTAAGGAAATAAGTCCATTGCCCCTCCTAACCAAAACTTGCAAATTTTTACCAACCCTATGCCTAATCATAACATTTCATTTGTCAAAGCTAGGGAAACTACAAAGAATGATGTGATGAATGTTGATACGAACAATGATAAAAATGATACTATTTAGCATGATCCTATAGATAATGATGCTATGGATGATATGGTAGGAGTGATAGACGTCATTCCTCATAAGGGCCAAACTAAAAACTCTCTTGAGATTGCTTTCTCCTCACAAGATATACTTAAAAATGCACCCGATGGTCCTCTTTACATAGTCGGCCGAATCTATGACAAGCCCACTAATGGGATACTAATAGATCTCGTTTGTGGAGAGAATGTGATCATCGAGGAATTCTTACTTTTGCATGAGCTCTATCAAGATATATATGATAAACTAAAAGCATGGATCAAGACACATAATGGTTTCACTTGCCCTATGATGGGATTGATCACCTTACCTTTGTAAATAGGACCAAAAACATTAGATATCTCATTCTTCATCATCCCACAGTTGGACCAATTTTGTGTGAAGCTAGGCTATCTATGGATTCACTCCATGAAAGAAATCCCTTCAGTTGTACATAAATGCTTAAAGTTTCCCTTTGACAATGAAATTTTCACCATCCATCATAGTGGCTTTAACCCTTTGTCTTCCCATGGAAACTTTTCCTTAGAATTCTTTTGGCTCGAGCCTATAGAACCTATCAAACCGCGAAAAGATTTAAAAAAAAATCCTATCCAAAGTTCAAGGCAAAGAAAATAGTAGAATTATCCCTCTAAAACATGCCTCCGCCCACCACCGAGCCTACCATCCTAGACAAAACCATGATTGAACCTAAAGAAATTCCAAATGACCAAGACCAACCTAAGAGAGAACCTTCACCTACTTCCTACAAAAGACCAAGAGATAACGAAAAAAATCCCATCACACCTCCTAGAGTAAAACAAGTTTACAAAGTCAAAGAGAAAGTGGTTGAACAACCTCTCGTGGTTCCTTCCATTCCTCCCCTTGGGGAAGAAGGGAAACCTATAGTTGATCAGTCTTCTTGTACATAAACACAACTTGAAAACAAAATTAAAAGAAACAGAGGTGCTAGAGAGCGTAGGCGTAGACGTCGTGCCCTTTCTTGTAGGTTAAATGAAGAAATAAACAAATAAAATCAAGATCCAAATTCAAATGAAATAATGAATAATGAGTCTACCCCCATGCCAAAACAGAATGATCCTATAATACAACCACAACAAGATTTGAACCCTTCTTTAGACATTATCATTCGACTGAGCCTATCGTGATTAATTTAGATGATGATGAGGAGATTATTAAAATTGATGAGGAAGTGCATAATGAATTGAATACATTATTTTCCTCTTCTATGAGCTCAAATGACAATTCAACTAGGAAGAGTGTTGAACTTGGTAATGACCCTAGTTCGACACTTGCTATTGTCCCTTTACCTAGTTGTTTGCCTTCGGCATATAATGCACATGATTGGGATGTGCGAACGGCCTGCTTTAGGTTGACTCGCACTTTCCTTACTAGTTTCTTTGCATTATATATTTTTCTTTTGTGTGATTGCATGTGTGTGATGTGATCCCCCATGATGTTCTGTTTGATGTCTCTCTTTTTGTGGCATTCCTCTATTTGTACCTTCATCCTTCTATATGTTGTAAATATTTTATCTTTATCTTTTCATTTGTCTTTTCTTTTCCTTTTGGGGATGATGCAAGGCATCAAGACATTCATGTCTCTTCCATGTTGACCCAAAAGCTTTTCTTTATCTTTTCATTTGTCTTGTGTTTTCCTTTTGGGGATGATGCAAGGCATCATGACATTCATGTCTCTTCCATGTTGGTCAACCCAAAAGGTTTTTCTTTTTTTTCGCTCTCTTTGTGTCATTCTTCCAATTTTATGAGTATTTGGGAAATGATGATAGTTCTGATCTCTCTAAAAACATTGTAGCAAGAACATATTGACCCCAAATCCATAGATCCCTTATGTGTTTGGTATTTTCATTTTGGGGGCAACCCTTCTCTTTCCTTTTGCATGATGTAGCTTCATTTGGAAACATATGACTTGACATAGGGCTTTCCAAGTTAGCTCTGATGTCCTCTTTATTGTTAGCATTTATCATTTTCTACTTTAAAGTAATTTCTCACAGTATGGTGTTTAGCAATTTCTTTAAAGCGGGGGCATACATTGGCATTATTCTTTTTGCATATTTTTTCATGTTTCATGGTGTAGTCTTGTCACTTCATGCGATGTGTCTTTTGCTTTGTGGTCACATTGGGCGTGATGTACCTTAGGAGCGTGATCTCTTTTAGCATATTATATTCCTCTTAGTGGCTTGATGTGACACACTGCATCCCCTAAGTTGTGAATATTCTATTCTTTGATTGGTCCTCTCTTGGAGACATTAGGCACAATGTTCCCTAAGTTAATACCTTGTATGAATTAAGTAAAACTCCTTTGAACATTAATTATTGTCACATTTTGCATTTTCAATTATATGGCCACCTTGCATAACACAATTTGCATTCTTGTAGAGCGATCTTGTTTGTTCATGAGTTCCAAGCATACAAAGCTTTGCTTGCCTCATGAAGCTATAAGTTCATTGTTGTGTGGCATCTTATCAAAGTTATCAGGAGGTACAAATTTGGTATGGTTTGTCGGGAAGCCCAGCCAAGGCATGAATTTCCCTTAGCCACTTGCATGTGTATATGAGCGCATATCGGTCGTGTGTGTATGTGTCTCACCTTCTTAAGTTTCTCACCTAGCGGACAACCTGAAGTTCTGTTGCCTCAAAGAGTGTGCATTTTTCAGACAAACAACCTAGATCTAATCCACACCGTGTTGGAAAAATGGTTGAAGCTTGATCCACCCCTCCTTTGTTATATTTTTCTATTTGACTTTGGCAGTGTATGTGTGTGCCTTTTTATTGGTCTTCATATCATTTTCATGTGTGTTCTTTTGTGCCTATGTTGGTTTTCCATAGGACCTTGGTCTCAAGGGCTTGCACGATCCTCTTGATCATGGCTATCCTATCTTACTAGATTGGTGCCTTTGGACCCCTCTTGATGTGTGTTGGTCTACTTTAGTGTGAGTTGGAAGCAAGTTACTCCTTTCACTAAAGTGGGGGCTAGATGTAATGATGGAAAAATTACCCCCTAACATGACCTTGATATAGTGTTGCAATGTGTCTAACATATTCACATTAGGTCTTGGGACCTTATGGACTAAATGAACTTATTGATGCCTTATTTGGAGTGTTGTATAGTGTTGTAACACACTTTCACACTTTTCTATGGTTTTATTAAATAATTAGGCTTCTTTATGCTTTAATTGGCCTTATTTTACATCCACAAGCCTCATTTAATGCATCTTTTCGAGGATGATCCTGACACAAATCAACATCCAATCATAATTCAAGTGTTTTCAGGATGTGTGGCCCAAATTTGGTAGTCTGGTACTCATACGCCACCTTGGACATATGAGTCCCACCTAGGGTTTTGGGTCCCAATGTTGGTTTTACACCTTTCTAAGCATTTTTGAATTTGGTCCCATAAATTATGCCTAATGGGACTCATATGCCACCTTGGGCGTATGAGTCCCGTGTGGCCCAAAATTAAAATTAATTCAAAATTTTGGTTAGATTTTATCCTCCTAGATCTGATGTCATCTTGTAGTGTTGTAATTTAGTGAATTTTTGCATAATTAAGTATAAATACAAGTTTCTTTCACTCATTTTCACCCCAAGCATTCAAGTATTCGTTCTTATAGCAAGTTTGTGTTTACAAGAGCATTCAAGAGCATTCAAGGGTAGATTATCAAGCATCTTAGAGCATTATTCAAGCATCAAACATCATGTCAAAGTCTTCATGCATCATGTTTGTTTTGGAGCTAGCAATTGTGATGTACGATTTTATGATTCAAGCTAGCATTTCACTCAAGATCTAACACATTCAAGCAAGAGTCAAGTTCTACATCCTTTGGTGCCATCTCATACATGTTTGTAGCCTCTTATTCCTAGGGTTTGGTGAGTTGCAACATCATATTTTGTTCATTCATCATTCTCCATTCCTATTTCATTTCATTTCAAGGTTTGATTACTAAAACGGGGTTTGACCAAGGCAAACCCCTATCCACTAACAAAACAACACTTTTCCCTCTCTTTAGTGTGTGATTTGTAGGTTTAGATTGAGGACACATTGAGGAGCAAGTTTGGAGAATGTTGTTAAAGTGCCTAAAGTTTTCAAAGTTGTCACCTTGCATTGTAGATACTTGGAAGACTTCTACAGATTGCAAATCAAGGTTTCGGATCCAAAAATCAATCAAAAAGGACAAAACATACATTAAAGAGTAGATTAAAACTTTGAAGCTTTAGAAAACCCTAATTGGACTGATACATCAATTCTAACCTATGAGTCCCAGTTTAGGTCAAAATTTAGGTTTTTATAGATTCAGATACCCATTTTCTAGATTCTTGTTTTTGCACAGAAACCCAGATCTGGGACTGATTCACCTAGTTTGGCATATGAGTCCCAATCAACATTAAATTCACTTTTTTTAGCATTTCAAAGCTTCATTCAGTCGTCTTCAGATTTCTAGGTGCACACATTTCATCTTGTAGCTTTATGTTCATATTCTCATGCATTTATAGGCTATTTAGTAAAAGATTGCATCATATTAGGGTTAAGAATTACATCTTGCATTGCATTTGTCTTTCCAAGTCTTAACTTGGTGGTGAAACCCTCATTAGTTTACAATGAGCCCTTAGGACAACCCTATTTTCAAACCTCTTTCCCCATTCTTCATTGGATTGAGATCTCTAGGGTTATCCTTGAATGAAATAATTGGAAAGTGGGTTTGCTATATGTTCTAAACCATACAAAAGCACCTATCCTATTTTCAGTCATTTCAACTGCATGTTACTATGATATTAATTAGTGGAGGATTTCTAGCATCTGTCCATTTAGCCATCACAAAACTATATTCTTCTATAGAACACACTCTTTTCATTGGTGTATTTCTTCTCTAATTGAACGTTTTATTTATCAAGTAAATTAGTGTGAAGATTTTTTTACCTAGGTGGTTTATACCCTACTAGTTCATAATTGATAGCTTGGACCATCTCCTTGTAGAAAGGTGAGTGAGAAATATTAAACGATGTTCTATTTTGATAAAAGAAGCATGTGATTCTACATCAATCACATCTCAACCTTGTACACCAAATAAATTTCTAATGAGGTTTGGGTTTCCAATGTGTAATCACATATGAGAATATCCTATTACCACATCTTTTGTTGTTACATGAATATCTCTAGAAGGAACATCCATCTTTGAATCTCTATTTTGATTTTGAGTTGCAATAGTTGCCACTATCATTGAAGCATGGGAGATCAAATGGGACACTTTTCCCTCATCCCTTTCTTGATCCCCAAGGGTATCATATTATTCTAACTCATTTGAAAAATCATCCACACATTTTTCTAGGAATGTGAAGGAAATGATCCCTCACCCTCATGTAATTACCCCTCCATGATGTTTGATAAAGTTTACATGTGATAATGGTTGTTCCGACCAATTCATTTTGCGCCACAACCTATTCACAATACTTTCATAGTGGGTATAAGCCTTGTTTTCCCTCACTTGAAATATCTCAATCTATAATAGAAAGAGAAAACATAAATTGATTTTACTTTTCACCAAAATTAAAACCCTATTTTATTGAAATAAAAATTAAAAAAGTTATAAAAAATAAAGACTATGATAGTTATATACACATTGTGAGCATTAAAATCTGCTATGAAAACATGCAAAAGGGAGTTTAGGAGTTTGTAAAATATTGTTTTATCACTATAACCAGTATAAAGTACAACAAAATCTCTCATAAATAATCTAAATTTTTGTAACAATCTATTATAGCTATTATTATTTTGTCCAGAATTCTAGAAAGATGTTGTTTTAGTTGGGAACTATGAAGGATTACCAAGGAAAGATGAAAGATAGAATTGAGGTATATACTTTCTTAGTTTTCTTTCTAACAATACATCACTCTATCATAGTCAATATTTGTGCATGTTATGATAGAGACAACAAAGGTTCACACACAATGAGAGATACAAGTACACACAAAGTACAAATGAAACAAACTACAAGTTACAATGGACATATGAAATATTGACAAGGTACAGTAGAATTTTACAAATGAAAGATTGACAAGTTACACTATACAAATGAAACAAACTACAAGTTATGGTGTAAAGGTGAAATGTTGACAAGTGAAACTATATAGATGAAACAAGCTATACACACACTATATAGATGAAAGATTGACAAGTTACAATGTACAAAAGAAAGAATGATAATATGTGAGGAAGTTTGCATGAGGAGACAAAATACTTTGTAATAATCAAATGAACTGGAGAAATATATAGTGTTAAAAGGTTGTCACAAGTCATTCTTATCATATACGCAAGGATAGCCTTGCTAGCTTGGAGTTTTACTGATATTTTCATAAAATTTCAAATGGAGGGTATCCTTAAAATGTTTTAAAACCTTTGTTTCCTGTCAAAACCCCTGTCAAGATTTGTTTCAAGCCTTGCCAAATTTCAAGTATCAAATCCCTACTCAAGGTTTGTGTAATAAATGATCTAAGTTGTCCTTCTATTTGGATTTTATCTCATTCTAGCATGATTTTTACACATGATAAATGTTAGCATGGTATGTATTTTGAAGGCACAATGACAATGAAGTCAAAAGGGGACTATATGCTAAACCCTATGCATAGAAAAATATAGAGGAAAGGGTGGTTCACTGCCCTAGTGAATTGTTAACAATGCATCTGCAACATGCTAAAGATACAGTTCCAATTAAGCTTTGATAATTGACTTAACACACTTCATACTTCACCACTACAACTTTAACAATTCACACTATATTAGATTCCACATACTTTCTTTGCATCTTCTCATCTCATCTTATACTTTTCATAATGAATCAACCTTGCATATATACCACAACCAACCAAAACATCAATTAGGTCGGCCTAATTGCATGAACTGTGCAATACAATAACCCGTCGACTCACAAATCCATCACACACATTTTGCAAAAATAACCATAATGTGTACAACACAAAAATAGGTTGAAATTACCTATAATTACTCCCATAAGTTTGCACCTTACATAATTCAACTTTGCATGACCCCAAAATCCTTAGGTCGACACCACATAGAAAAATTGGTGAAGTAATAACTGAATGAACCAATTGTTCATCTACAACTCGACACATAGACCACCAAAACATTTTCCACTTGGAGAAAAAATTCTTCTAACATCTATAAACACTTCCTCAAAATTTCATATCATAATGTTCATCCACGATGGAATGTGGAGTATTCCAACATGCACTCTGCACCAACAACATTGCCATTATAAAGTTGATACTCTATCAACATTATCTTCAATTGCGTAATACATACACACTTAAAAATTTGGATTTAGACACCTTCAACATGTATCATGAGCACCTCAAAAATTCATGACAAGATATTGCATAAGTAATGCGGACCACAAAACTAGTTCACTATAACATTGAAATTGCACTCTAAGACTTAGCCAACTATCCACACCATTTGGTCTTGTCTGAACTAACACTTATACATTTCTCCAATGGGTTGACATCAATGACAATGCCATACACCATCCATGCACATCATCATGCTCATGTTGCCAACACCATGCAAGCAGAAGAATACTCCTCAATAATATAAGGCATTTTTCCTTTTTCCTCTAGACAAACTGGTGCTCCTTATTGGCCAAACAAGTAGTAATAGCATGACCCACTTTCCCACAAGCATTAAAAATAATAGGAGAGATTTCAAATTCAATTTGTTGCACCCAATTACCATATTTGGAAGATAAGGTAAAGTGAGTGGGAAGCACCTTTTTCTTCTCCACAAACATACAAAATATGGAAAACACCAAATGCTTTTTTAATTTGGTGGTAGAGTCAGTAGCACAAATTTTCCCAAAAGAATTGGCAATGATCATAAAAATATTTTCATTCAGGTGATCCCAGAATACTAGTTTACAATTTTTGGCCAAGCCGGACACTGAACTAATTTTTTTTAACTAAATCTTCACTTTCAGGCACCTATAGCGGCTAAACTGTGAAGAATTTGAAGATGATGCAAACTAGTGATTTGTAATATTTTTTGGTAGATTCTAAATATATTTTTAATTTTTTTTTTTAATCAGATTGCATTTCTTTTTCCATCTCCTTTGAAAACTAGTTTGTATCAGTAAACACCATTTTTAAGGAGTGATGCTCACCGTATGCAACATAACTTTTTTTCTATAAAGGATAAAATTCTAATTTTTTCGAATTTTGATTTGTAACTACAATATCTAACAAGTTCTTTGGTTTCATAATGTTTTATTGAATATTTTTTCCTTAATCAAGTTTTGAAGTCAAACCAATTACAATTCAGACATAGGCGGACCGTATACAACATAAAAAAATTTGTATGTATCGAAATTCAATTTTTTTTTATTGGATCAAGGACATCAATACCTAGCCTGAACATATTTTTCATAATTTTATTTTGATAATTTACTATTTTTCCACATGTGCAAAATAGAGAGCTTGATTTTCGGTGAAAAACGTATGTTTAATCAAACTAAAAAAGAAAATACATAATAAAACCAAAGCATATTAAAATTATATTTGATGGATAGTTCATTTTGAGGACTACCATCATCCAGTTGGGTCTGTGAAGTCTCTTCCATTTTCATCCTCAACCCGAGCTTTGAAGATAATTTTTTTGTAGAAATTTGGTGCAAGAGGGGGAGAAGGGGGAAAAAGGGGGGTTCCCTCGAACCCCCCTTCGAGCGAACCCCCCTTGACCTTTCAAACAAAGGGGTTCTCAAAGGGGGTTCAAGCGAACCCCCCTTTTTTCAAAATTTTCCTTTGTTTTCAATTTGGGCAACGTGCAAAATATGGGACCCATCATTTAAGAGGGTTTGAGCGAACCCTTTTTGGGTTTGCGTGGACCCTAAGTTCGTTCGAACCCCCCAAAACCTAAAATTTTCTTCATGGGGGCATTTTTTGCAATTTTCCTTCCTCAATGGAATTGTAAACCAGTTTTGTGGGATCACCCATTCTAATATTCCAATGGTAACCCTGGCAAGCAAACCCAAATAGGAAACTTGAATTCATTCCTCAGGTTGAAACCAGGGGACCACTTTATGATCTAAAAAGGCAATTCATACCTAGGAACCAAGGGACTTCTCAAGGAATCCTTATGCAATCCTCCATATTAGAAAAGGAAAAACAAAAAAAATTGTTCTTGACATAGTAGTTACCTCAACTTGGCCTCTTAGATTCCAAACCCTAAGAACCCATCTTCTAACTAAATCAATATTGGGACGATTACCACTAAATCTTCCAACAAGCAAACTCAAAAGCCAATCTAGTGACTCAGCAAGCAGAGAATTGGGAATATCTATTTCGATCTCATTTGCATAGAGATCCTCCAAAATTATAGGTTTTAGAGTAGGGACAACCATAGGAGGTGAGGGAACATAAGCCACACGAGACTCAACTATCACCTCACAATCTAGAGAAGAAGCGGTCGCCCCTGGAGCATCACAACCATCACATACCAAACCTTCATTCATTTGCAAAATGCGAGCTACCTCCTCACTTAGATCCTCAAAAACCTTAGGGGAAGCAAAAATAACAAGAGTGGAAGCATCCTCCACTCTATTATCAATCTCCAACATACAATCCTTTTGAATAAGAGTCAAGTTCTCTGTAGACGGGGGGATAAGAAAGCCTTTGCGCAACCCTAGAAAAGGAGCACCATTATGGGTCTCCTCCACTCTCTTCCCAACAACCTCGTACCCCCACATCTTCCAACGAGCCTAAAAAATGATGTCAAGGAAGAGATCATATTCCTCTTCAGCGAGAGATCACTCAACCACTCATTTCCCTAAAAAATAGAAACACCATCCTCAAAGAAATTTGAGCCAGATCTGTTAGAGGAAAAGGAGGTAAATTGACCCTTAGGGTTTGCAAGTCTCCTAAATGTCTTCAACACCTTCAAGCTCCCAACCCTCATGAGCAAGGCAACCCACAACTTCAACTCCCTTTTCAAAGCTGCCATCGCCAACAACACCTTTTTCACCATTAGTAGAGTCGCCATCTTCATCTACAATGCCTTCCTTTAAAATGCCATCTTCATCTGCAACTCCTTCTTCACCATCAACAAAACTGCCACTGCCATCATCAGACGCACTGACTCCATTGCAGGAAGAGGAGCCCGCAACAGCTAGGGTTAGAGAGCTTGTCACCATCTTTTTCACTTTTGTTTTTAAAATGTTGATAGCATGCATGAGTATTATATTAACAACATCCTTCAGCTATGCATATATAATGCATTTCTTGAAACCTTTTTATAAGTGCAATAAGCTAAATTTATACAACTGATTTTGGTGTATACATATCTACATATGCAGTCGTGGTATTGGGCATACATATGACACAATTTGAACCATTTGCTAACATTTATTTGTTAGTTGCGTATGCATATTATTCATAGACATTTTTGGAAGTCTTTGGTTTTGAATACCTTGAAGAGATAAGAGTGTTAATAGGGTTATAAGGGCTGAGGAGTTGGGTTTTTCAGGCACTAGTCACTTTCAACTTTTGCTTGAAAGTTTCTAAAACCATTCTCAAATCCATTTTCTACATGCCAGGCAATCATTACATCCCATGATATGATGTCTCATCAAGGAATTACATCAAAGAGTTCATATCCCTTGTCTATATTTTCAATTTTTGCATGCATGGCTTCTAGACTATTTCCAATGATAACTTGCTCGATAAAAATCCACTTTCTAACTTGCTCGATAAAAATCCACTTTCTAACTTGCTCGATAAAAATCCACTTTCTAACTTGCTCGATAAAAATCCGTACCCTTTTTTTTTATAAAGTTCCCATATTGGTGTAGGCTTAAAGGATGCTAGTGTAATCTATACACCTACCAGTTGCTTTTTCTTGGAAGGTCCTAAGATCTCTTTAGCCAAACCATTTCGTGCTTAACCTATAAGTTAAATGCTTTGTTAATACTCTCACATTTTAGGATACATGATTTCAAGGAAGGTAGCGGTTACTGCATATCACAAAAGTCCCCCTTTCCATTTGCCTTGATGGATGTCTAGTAGGTAGGGAGAATGCAAGCTAGCTATTACTATTGCTGTTATTCATAGCTTTCACTACCATCCAAACCTTTCTATGTATTCGTGAACTTTCGAGACGATGACTATTATTGGTTTAATCCACAATGGCTATTGCATCATAAAAGAGCCAGCAGAAACCATGGTATGTGTTTAAACTTCTTTGTTTTGGTATGGTATTTTGGTATTTGGTTTCACAACTGACAATTGCATTTGCTTGATAGTTTCTAAAGTCTATTCAATGTTACAGTTTGACAATTGCATTTGCTTTAAAAATTCTAAATCCATTTACTTAAATCCCATGAGGCATTCTGTCAAACAGTTCACGTACTTTGACGTCCATGTTTGCATTGCATGAGACCACATTCTTTTCCGAGGCATTGTTTCAAAGGCAGTTCGCGCACCTTGTCTGTGCCCCCACATTAGCATCTATATCGCATGCTCTCACATTTATTTGTGGGGTTGTCTCCCACCAATAATGAGTTTTATTTCTTTTAAGGTTTATTACCTAGCCTTTGCTGTAATATGTTAAAATGGTCTGCGTTCAGAGAAGAGCATCATAACTGTAATTATTTGGTTGTTTATCCCTTTCTTTGCAGTTCCATATTGAACTGTTATCTTTCTTTCTTTTGTAATTCAGCTTTGATAATTCAAAAAAAGGTCTGAGTTGAGAGAAGAGCATCACAACTGTACTACAGTGGATGGGATAGGATACTTTAACAGAAGTCGTCGATCATGGAATGACACTGCTAATATGATTAGCTAGTATTTAATTTGATTTCATTTTTATATGGAAGCTTGTGGAGTGAATATTGGGTAAACCCTTACGCCTTGCCTACTACCCCATATTATATGCCAATCCCAGTATATAGAACAACTTTAAGAATTAAAAAAAATATATGGGTATATACATCTAGATGGTTTTTGGGCTGATTTCACTGATGTGGGTGACTGTTTAAATGTCCTTCCTAGAGGATGACTTTATTTGCCTGTACTTTCTTAGTTGCATACAATACCCTTGTAATTTTTATTTAAATTAGATCTTGTTGATGTACATCATAAATTATATATAGTTATGGAGGGTTAGTTAATAAACTTAAAATCATATTACTTTGGTAATATTTATTAGAATATAATTATATTTAATATTCTTAGGACCATCCTTGCTAACTAATTATTTAGTTGGGTTGATATTTATAGAAAATAATTAAATAAAATTTCTTTTTATTTTTGTTATTTTAGTGTTTCTTAATGAAGAGAAAGATCTTAGAAAGTGTATGTCATTAACATAAAATCTTCCTTTGTTAAACTTATCCCTATGCATAGAAAGGAATCTAATATATATGTGGCAGTGAAATAGTATTATCTTACGTGTCAAGGATTTAGTTGTTTGAGTGAATGAGTATTGGATTTATAATGTACTAGTTTCATTTTAATAGTCTTATCAAGTTATTATCCAATTTTGCAATTATTTGATAAATTAGTAATCAATTTGATATCAAGTTTTGTTATTATGGAGTCTAGAAATCATGTCGATATCATTTTGATAATCTATCAAGTTATTAGAAGTTTTGGTTATCATATTGAAGAGTGGCTATTGTTTTGATAGTCTTTATTTTCATTTGTATAGATGGTTTTATTTTGATTATCATTTTATTTGGTTGTTATTCATTAATATTTCATGCTAACACATTAGTATTGCATAGTTAACAATGTGATATTAATTCAAACTCTATCAAATTTATAAGGTTGCATGATTAGTTGAATATATTTATTCATAATACTCAATGATGAATTTAGATTACTTCTGGATTGATAGTAACAGTTATATATGTAATCCTAGTGATTCTTAAGTGGTAATCATAGAATGCTTCATATGTTTCATAATTGGTGATAAGAAAATAGAATCAACGAAGGGTCTCTTAGTTCAATTTAACAATTCAAAATTATATTTCAAGTGCTTTATCATTCTAAATAGATGAATTTGTTCTTATAAAATTTTCATAAATATTAACTTAAGAATGTTCATGTACTATTTATTTTTTCTTAAAATACCTTATGTCTTTAGGGATAAAGACTTTATGTGCATCTAGGCTATAATATTTGATTACTTTACATAGTTTCCCTAAGTAGATTTAGGACAATTTTTTTAATAGAGTATAAAATGCTATTCCTATTGCTTTAACTTTCAAGTGAGAATACCATATATTAAATTATGTAAGTTAAGAGAATAATTTAGGAAGGTGGTTTTGATTTAAGGATGATGTGGAATATTAATGAATTCGGATTCTTGCATATCACATTCAGACAAGGGTCAGTTGTATGATTTTGTCACAATGTATTAAGATTAGTTGAATAGCTTTGAGAAATTATTTTGTTGATCATGTATGAGCATCTATAATAATTTAATAACTTGGTTTTTAGAAATTTACAATAAAGATTTAGATTTTTGTTAGTAAAGTAATAACTAAAATTGTGTTGCATTATTTTGATGAAAAATCCTTAGGGTATTGGACAAATTATGCACCCAATACATAAAATAAGTAACTACATGAATAAGAAAAACCAAACTTAGGTTCTAAGTAAACATGGAAATGTTCACAATCAAAACTCAGCATCAAACAGTTCCCTAAAGTGTGTTTGAAAAGTACTTTAATTAGGTTTTGTTATTTTTTTCACTTGAGTGGGTGGCAATTGATGAAGAATTGTATGAAGAAAATGGACCTTAGAAAGAGTTGTGTACCCATTCACGCAGTTATATGAAACATAGTATAGAAACAAACACTACATGTGTACTCCTTGATCCCATTTAGAAGCAGTGTACATAGGTAGTTTGGTGAATGAAGGATGTTCCCAATACACAAGATTTTAGATGTGAGGTTAGGAATTTTCTAAAGGTTAGATTTTCAACTTACTTAAATATTAAGTAAATCATTCTCCCAAATAAATAATTGAATGAATCATTTTGTTTAACTCTTAAATAGAAAATTTTGAAGAAATCTTGAGTTAAAAGAAATTCATCCTATAATCAAAAGGAATCTTGAATGGATTCACATGACTCCCTAAGGCTTTAGTTTAAATTCTAGAATCATTCTCCTATAAATCATATTTTTGATACTAGTAACAACACCTAAAAGTACAATTAGATTGCTGATATGCACACATATTAATAATCCTATTTTCCAAGCATTAAAAATTTATGTTTTTTTAATGAAAATTTGTTTCATATCATGCTTGGTTGCATATTTGTGCCTATTGAACATTCAATTTAACCTTTAGAGGCAATTATATGTACCAAATAAACAATCTTAAGTATATTTTGTGAATGTTTGAGTGAAATTCTCAAGAGTTTGAACATATAAAAATACATGGACAAAAAATGGTTTCAATAAATATTAACAATAAATTCCCATTAAATTAATTCACATCCTACAAGTTATTCTTGAAACTATGTTTTTTTGTTTGAGAGCTAAGTTTCATTCAAACCTTAATATTCAATCATAAGTTAAATTATTGAAAAGAAACAACTTAAAGAATTCAATTCTACATAATTTAACCAAAACATAGATTAAAATAAATGTGGAAAACTAGTTAACAATTTACTTAAATTCAATGATGGATTTTCTCAATCTTCAAAACTTGTAACTTTTCAGTATTTTGTATTATTGATATGTGTTGATGAGAAAGAGGGAGATTTTTTCTTTATTTGTTTTTTTCCCTTATTATATTTATTTAATTTTATCTATATGCTAGTTAAAAACATTTCTTAATAAAATTATGAAAATTTAGGATTAAGATAGGGGAAAAAATGTGGCCTTAATAAAACATCCATCTCTTACTTGTCATCAATTCCTTCTATAGCTTCCTTTTTTTTAGAATATTAAATTAACAATAAAATTAATGTAAACCATCCAATCTAATTTCAATAAATTTAGAATGCAATAATCTTACTTTCCAAAAAATAATACATCAATTTATTTAATCCATATTCATATACATGATGGACACTAAAAAAGTGTGTATGGAAGAGAGCTATAATTTTTCACATTCATAAGTTTTTTTCAACTTAAAATTTGTAATGAGCCGATATAAACATGAATTCACAGATAATATAATTTTCTCTTGGCCTTCATATATCAATATAAAAAAATGGGTGTCTAAATTTTTTAATATTATTTTATACTATAATAAAAAAATTATAAATTATATTATAGTAGTTAACATTAAATTCTTATTCAAAATGTGAAGGAAAATAAATAAATAAATCTACAAAGCCTTCGTATTTTGTTAATACAAAAGGATTTAGGGTATGTATCATATAGAAGTTCAAATTGTATGTGAATATTATTATATACAACCATATTCACCAATATCCCAACTACTATTAGAGTAATCATACATTAGCTAATAATTAATTAATCTTTAGTTAATTATTAGTCTAATTTATTCTCGTGTAGTTAAGCTAAACTTAGGAGTGATTTATCATGTTAACTAGAGAGCTATTATTAGATCATTTTGTCTCCTTACATGAGATGTTGACACTTTTCATGATCTAATCCCTTTACCATTTAGGGCTGCTCCTATATAGCACTCAACCCTCTTTGTATTATTATACCTTTGAAATTCCTTGTAATACTCTTCTAATCTTGAGATTTTCTCTTCTCTCGAACTCTTGAATTCTATAGCTTTTTCTTGTTAAGGAATATTGCATATTATTGTTTGTAGATCTCTTGTGTGGAAGGTGTATTTATTCATTGTTTGATCTTGTGGCTCGTGTTTTTCATAATTCTAACATGGTATAAAAGCATGGATTCAATGAACCCCTTCTCGATTTATGAGGGTTTTTCTTCAATAAGGGTTATAGGCTTCAGATCTGGATTCTCCATTGCATTTTTTATAATTTTTGGAGGCGAGTGTCTTTTAGGTGCATTTTGGCGCAAAAAGAACTTCATCGTTGGATTCAAGAGGCCGATTCGATGAATTTTGACTATATATTTGCCTATATCGACATCGAGAGTTTCTGAGGAAAAAAAATTTAGCCATAGGCCTTTGTATGGCCTTGTGCATGTGGATTGAAAAAAACAAAAAAATAAGTGGAGTTTTTTTTTTAAATTCTATTTTATTTTTTAAATTTTTTTATTGAAAGCTACAGGTTTTTTTAAAAGGGGCATAATTTATTTTATTTGGCGGGGGGTGGTACCCACATGTGCTTGTTATGTGGGCCTATGGTCCCATACTCATGATGTGGCAGATAAGTCATCCAATGGCTAAGAAAACTAGCAACATGGTCATTTTGTAGCTTGCCAACCGATGATTTTCCCTGTCGCCCGATGGGCTCAAAACTACCAACGACCTACAAAAAAAAATTGAACTTCTTTTTTGAAATTTCCTAATGGTCTTTCGCTTCACAACAGACACAATTTTTGACATCTATGAACCTTTTCTAGCTACTCCAAAATTTTCCAACATCAATTGGCACAAATTTTTCGGGCAATGGAATCTTGTTAGAATATTCTAGTATTTTTTTGTTTCTAGGGGGTAGTTTTTTTTGCTGATGACCAAGGTATATTCCCAAAATATTTCATTGATATCAGCATGACATCAATGGTACAGATACAAGCAGATCCCCCAAGACCCCTCTTTGGTCCTAAAGGAGTATTTTTTTTCTTTTAGCCATAACATGGGCATATGATATGGAAATTGGATGAAAAATATATCATCAAAAAGTCGGTTCCATGAAATTTCTAGTTGTGTGGGTCTCATCACCTACATTTTTGCTGGCACATTGTGTTTAACCTGTTGAAGTTAGAGGTGTTTCTTTCAGTCATGAGCTCATAATGTTTGACCTATTTCTTCATTTTTCATGATTCCAATGATGTTAGGAAGATCTTTCAGAGCTCTTCACAACCATCCATGCAATTTTTCTAGATTTATCTTTAGGTACATTTTATTTAGTTTTTTGTATTTTCACATTTTGGTAAACTACTTGGATGTCTTAGCTCCTGGAAATAGTTTCTTTGCATGGAATGACTCATTTTTGGTTGTTCTATATGTATTCCCAGTACTCTATCCTATTTGGGCATTGTAGACATTTTTTTATGCACATTCCCTTTTGTAGATGCATTGAGATAAAGTGTCATTTTGATGTATACTTTTTGGGGATTTTGCACATCTTATTGCGCCTTTTGTACTCACACTATGATATAAAGTGCCATGTGGGGTTCATTTTTCCTTTGGTTTTCCATTACACCTTTGTCAAGTGAGTGTCCCTTCCATGATAGTAGTAAATCCTGGTGATTCATGCCTCATGTGTATGTGTCTTAGTTTGCACACCCTTTTATTTGCAAGTTGTTTATCCTACATGCACTTCTTAGATTCAAACAGTTTTAGTGTACCTGTCTTGGCTCTCCCATTTCTACATTATGGGGGGTTTCTACTATTGGTTCTAATGCTTCCTTGGTTTTGTGTTGGAGTGATCTATGTATATAGTTCTTGTTCCTATGTACTTTTAGATGTAGTGTACATCAACAACTGGTTATCATGCATTTTGGTGAGATGGATCATTTACCATATGGACACTCTTGCATTCCTATTTCTAAAGGTTCTTCATTTCATCACTATAGCAATAATCTTTTGATAATTGTCTACAACTTCTTCATGCTTTAGTGATGCTCTAAATGTTTCTCTTTTTTGGGACATTGTTTTGGTTGGAGGCTTCTTAGTCCTTCACCTTGATTTAGAGGCTTTTTTCAATCCTTAATTTTCCTTTCTCTCATTTGGAGATGATTTTTTCCCATGTGATTTTCTCCTTTTCTCTAGTTTTGAGAGATGTTTTGTTTGTAAATGGATACCTCACCGAGCCTTGTTTATCAAGACCCATCATGCATTCTCTTTTTAGAGTTTTTAGCTACTCCCTAAGTTCATCTTAAGGGGGTGTTAGAGTAATCATGCATTATCTAATAATTAATTAATCTTTAATTAATTATTAGTCTATTTTATTCTCATGTACTTAAGCTAAAATTAGGAGTGATTTACCAAGATAACTAGAGAGCTATTATTAGAGAATTTTGTCTCATTGCATGAGATTTTGACACTTGTCATGATCTAATCCCTTTACCATTTAGGGTTGCTCCTATATAGCACCCAACCCTTATTATTTTATTATACCTTTGAGATGCCTTATAATACTCTTCTACTCTTGAGATTTTCTCTTCTCTTGAACTCTTGAATTCTATTAGATTTTTCTTATTGAGGAATATTACATATTATTGTTTGAAGATATCTTGCATGGAAGGTGTCTTTGTTTGTTGTTTGATCTTGTGGCTCATGTTTTTCACAATTCTAACAACTACATTACTTATTCCATGCAAGAAAATAAAACAAAGATAAATTTCAATAATCCCAATGGGAATTAGTGTTATCATTCTTCCCTATAATGACCATTTCAAATAACTTGAAGTAGATCTGTAAGTATCTAAAACCTTTCATGAGATAGAGGCTTTTTAGAAATATCTTTTATCAAAACCATTGTATTATAATACACAATATTAATCAATCCATATAGAACCAACTCTTTGATGTGGTGATGTTAAATTTAATATGTTAGGTCTTACAATGAAACATTAGACTATTTTTCATTTTTATAACACTTCAAATGTATAAAATAAGGCAGGCCTATTTTATATCTAGTACAAAATAGCTATCATATGATTATTTTATCATCACTTAATATTTATAATTTAATATAATTAAATAGTGTATTTATCTGAATCATAGAAATATTCCCAATAATAATCAAATTCACATAACTATAAATCAACAAAAAATAGATTCACATAACCATTCTCAACAATAGTCATGACATATATGATTAACATAAAACATTACATATTTTTGGGATATAACTATATATATATTCAGTATTACAAACATGTTTATCAAACTCCATTCATGTTCATTATTGAATTATAAATCTCTCCCATTTAAAACTATATGACTTTCCTATTCAATATTCATAATATTCTTTGTATACCTATTATAGCATAGACCCTTATTAGCCATTGCTTCTTTTATGCCTTTAATAGTGGTTGAATCAACCCATTAAGAACTGACATAGAATGACCACAAAATGATAGTCCAACCAATAGGTTTTAGTAGAGGTCTAAGAGACCTTAATAATATCACAAAGAACATTAACTTGTCAACCTAAACCTATTATGATAGTGGCCTATTCAACCCTCATAATATTAGCAATGACATCTTATAATAATGGCCTATTTAGCCCAAGATGATTAGCAATGACATGATATAACAGTGGCATATTCAACCTAATATTAACAATGACATGTTATTAAAATTGCCTCTTTGGTCCTCAAAAGATTAATAATGACATGTTATAATAGTGGCCTATTTGGCCCAATAATATTAATAATGAAATGTTACAATAGTGACCAATTTGGCCTTTAGAAATATCACTAAAAAAAATATTAGAGTAACAAGTATCTTACCAAGAATATAATTTCAATAGCACTTGGTATATTCAACTCGTCTATTTACCACAAAAAAATGATAACAGGGTAACCTAATTGATTAAAAATTCCCTCACAATAACATACTATAATGGTGGGTTATTCAGCCCAATAATTATCAAATAGGTCCTTAATAAGATAACCCCAATGGTTATCAAAAGTATCACTCATGCATATCTTATAGAGGTAGATAAATGAACCAAATGTTATCTCAAAGGAAAAATAACTTAGTAACCTAATTGGTTATCATTTTTTGCATGTTAACACATTTTGCCAATGGTCTATCAACTCATTATGATAACACCAAATAAAATTAACAAAGTGTAACCCAAATTTTCATATATAAGGAATATTTGATAACAGTCTCCTCAGCTTCACTATGATAAAACCAAATAACATTAAAAAAGTAACCTACATTTTCACATTTTTCACAATAGAATGTTTTGATAGTGGTCTCTATAAGGCTTAACTAATGTCTAGTCAACTTCATGTTAGACACAATTTAGAGGAAGAGTTCCTAGCTAAACAGTCCACTAAACCCTTGCTAAGGCTTCATTTAATTATCAATGAGGGCTTCATAAGATTTTGATGATGTTGGAACTGTATGTGCATTCAAAGACTCTACATGACCTATATCATCAAGTATAGGTGGTTTACACATGTGAAAGAAAATAATAAAGACTGAAAGTGAAATAAAGCATAAACTACAAAATAAAGGAAATGACTTAGTCTACTACTGATGTTGTGAGTACTTTTAGCTTAGCACTATAACTAATAAATTCTAATCTTAACTCTATGTAACTTCATTAACACCAATGAATTTTACTCCTAACCACTTGAATTACTCTAGAGGATGACTCAAAGACTTAATACAAAAGGTGAATCATAAAAAAAGATATCATTCACATGCGTTTAATGAAGAATCTATTGAAATGAATGCAATAATATGAATATTTATTCTAACAACAAAAATTAAAGATGGGTGAACAGTACCTTGAGTGGCCCTTGCTTAGATGAAAGTTGATGTTCCCATAGGATAAACTAAATATGTGTTACTTTAATCAACTAGACATAATAAAAAAAATGGAACATCTTCATTTTATAAAACTGAACTCTCACAACATGACAAGAATCTTCACATATCTTTCATTCACGAGTGCATATCTATTACAATTGATAACAAAAAACTACTAAGGCAAGATTGTATACTGGAAAAACAATATTGGAAATATCATAAACACATATATTTCTAACTAGATCTGCTCCTCAACCATTGATCCAACTATATAGGTTCAAGAGGAGGTTTATTTACATAAGGACTAAAAACTAAATTAAATGAAAGTGTCGACTCTCCTTCAAAATAGAGAGAAAAATTCTTTGCAATAGAAACTATATCTGAAACAATTAGAAGAAGATAACTAGGTTTGCAACTCTGCTTTAAAGACATAGTAGAGACATGCTCTACATAAACAATCATGATAGTTTCCTTGTTCATCACAAAATCCTTCGTTCTTCCATCATCTTATTGAATTCTCTGATGATTCCCAATAAATCACTCCAATGATCACCTTCATCATTTTTTGTAGCTATCATGTGCCCAGTCGTTCTAGAATCTCCCTTGCTTATTGGCCTAAAATCCTTTGGTTGTGGGTTGAGTTCTCTAGTTGTTACAGGTTGCTAATATGGTTGCAAGGAGTTAGTTCTCATGCAAATCATACATACTATTAACAATCATCAATTAAAAATAAATTTAAACTGAAATTCATACACATTCATACATTCATCATACAAATATCAACATATCATAATCATATTTCTACTCATCAAATTTTGGTTTAGATTCCATAAAGGATATAAAAGGTATGTAAGTTCAAAAATTTATATGAAATAAATAGCTTAAAGTGTTTAAAAGATATGGAATAAACAAGAGAAAACTAGCTATTAATCATGCTCATCATTCCCCCCAACTAAGTAATTACATGTTCACAAAAAATATTTCAAGGATGGAGGTTATTCTACAAAGTGATCTCCTTGAAGTTTGCAAAAACATCAAATACCTTCCCCTACTTCAAGTAGCAGCCTCTGTAACATGCTATCCTTGCCAATATGATATTCTCTTCCCCTTCTTCCTCTGCACACTTCCTTCCTATCCAATGTGGCATTGGATAAAGGAGGATGGTTGGATGGAAGGTAAGTGGGAACCATTCAATTCCTTGATATTTGGAAATATCCATATATTTATGGAACCTTCTCATAATGGCCACAAAGTTATATAGGGAGTGTGTTTCTTTCATCTTCAATTTAGGAGTCAACTCTTTCCACCTTTCTTGCACAAATTTCAAAGCTTCGTGGATGTGCTCAATAGCTAGTTGTTTCATTCTAACATAATGCTTTTCTCTGATGTTCATTATTTTTTTGCCTACACCTTTATAGTCCAGGAGATCTATCCATTCTTTTGTAATTGCATTGGGGTCCTTTGATTCCTTCTAAAGCTAGAAAGTAATGGATTTTTATTTCTCAGTATATTCCTGCAAGATCTCATCCCTTTGCTTCTTATTTCTAACATATGAAGCCAATGCTTTAATTTGTAAACCCTCTACAAAAATTAGCGGATTCCACTCTATTTCTTTTGGAAGAATAAAATTATGCAAGTAAAACTCACATAGTCGATCTTACATATCGGGTGTAGAAGCAATTTTTTTCTTTCTAAAAACACAAATTTCTTGTTCATTGCAATTGGTAAGTCACTGATCAATTGACTAAATTAGAAACATACGTATTTTTCTTGCAAAAATAATGCATAGACCTAGCATTGGGTCTACATTTCAATAATTGAGTAGCCTTGTCTTCTATTTCACCAATTCTTACTATCAATTTCTTCACCTATGTTTCTTGTTTCTCAATGGCCCTGACCTGTGGTTAGTGTTGTGTAATTTTTGCACACACGCCCCGCTAAAAGCAGGGACCCCCCCTTTTTGCTGGCTTTTTTGCATTTTTCTTTTGTTGAATTCCAATTACTTCTCTCTGAGGGTGATTCTTGATTCAATTTGAAAATCTTGTTCTTTGTTGTTTTTGAATTGTCTATAAAAATCTTCTTTCCTTTCTAATTTTTCACCTAGGAGCTTGCATTGGATTTAGGCTTATTCAAAAGATGTCTACAATTGAATGATACATGATGTTTTTTCCATATATTCGATAGATGGTTTTAACATGGGCAGGCTTTAATCTGATCACTTCCCTAATGTTATTGATGCTATCCTGGAAAATGGAATTTTCAGTCATTGTTGCACAATTGTGCGAGAAAGCTGGTTTATATATACATTCATGTGCATTTCAGAGCACCTTTCCATATTGATTTCCATTAATGTTTCATGTTACACTGCATAGCTTTATCTTCATTGGTTATGAAATGCAACATTGTCTTGGTGCAACTGATAAAGCTGGTGTTTGTCACATTGGAATGAGCACATGAAAAGTCGCGAGCTTTCCTCTATCACACAGATTCTACAAAGTACGAGGAATCTGGCCTTGTTCGGATTTAGCAAAGAGTGTTTTTGAGGAATCCATGGGATGTCGGATTTAGCGAAGAAAAATGATCTCAGGTATTTTGTCTCCATTTGGATTCCGCAAGGATGCTTAAAACATGAGAACTTGTTTTATTGTGGACCTTGGATATTTCATTCTTGCAAGGAATCCACAAGTGGTATAATTTCGCGAAGACTCAAGATTTGTATACAAGCAACAATGAAATCAAGAACTTGTGGAATTAGCTAGCGAATCATATAATTTATAGGCTATTAAAACCGATGTATGAAGGAAGTATTGGCCATTTGAAATAAAGGTGTATGTATGTAAAAATTTATCATAGGGACGACTAGGAAGTGGAGCAAAGCAAATAATTTAAGAAAATCCTTCATTATGTGGATTCCCCAAAAGGAATAAGGCTAAAAAAATTCGGCACTTGCCAGATTCCATGAGGGGATGAATTCTACGAGACCTCAAAAAAATTAAAATTTTTTTTTAGAGGCCATGGCCTAGTAATGAGCATTGCAAATGAAGATCATTGACAAAAGGAGATATGGTGATACTCATAAATATGGCACATGTATTTCTGGTATACATAAAATCTATGATGAATCAAAAAAATTGTGAGTATTGGAAGACGACGGTCAGAAGGACACTAATTCTAAGTATTTAGATATCATGTGCATGAATCAGAGTGAACTATCGACTTTCTTGTGCGGGCTAAGAAATTTTTGTATGGGAACGATGTGCATAGCACTAGGAAAAGTTTTGTAAAATCAATGGTAAGTAGACTGTGAGCGAAAATATCATAAGATTAAGGGCCAATGATTTTCGTGATAAGAATGTTTTTGTAATAAAGGAATAGATGAACTATAAAGCATAGAGTCTCAAAGGTATTTAGATAGAAGGGCTTCATGGAATGGCTAAGCTAAATATATATGTGCATCAAAACCTAGATTTGGCAGAGGAGTCCACAGAAATGTCTTCCATAAAGGGAAAAAGAGAAAATGTTTTGTATCAAGTGGAGGCTGCACTCAGGAATATCCAAGAATGAATGAATGGAATCATCAACAAGTAATGCAATCTTTCATGATCGCTATTTTTTGTATGTTATCGTTGCTTGAAGAAAACCTGAGACATAGTCATTGGCAAAAGGAGATAGGTTGCAGTTGATTATTTAGGGACAACATGTTGAATGATCAATCAATGGGAATAATCGAAGGAATTGTTGATACAAAGAAATCTTTGTTGTCGTGGTTGTTGGAAAATTAATTGCTCCTGAAGCCTTCTGCTCTCACATTAGAACTCCCAGTTGTCTCACCTACATGTTAAGAGCCCTCTTTCTTCAACGACAAGTTTTTGGGGATCATCCGTGCAACTCTTGATAGCTCCAGAATTAAATGTGGTAGCTTATTTTTAATTTGAAATTTATGATGGTAGGTAATTTTGAATTTTGAGAGGGAATGTTGAAGAAGACAAAAGAAATGAAGGCAGTTAATTTTGTCAGTTGGAAAGTGTGAAGAACAAGTTTTTGCAGAAGTCTTTTGTAGTAGTACGTCTGTGAGAGGAATTTTTTTTGTGTGAGCTCCCAAAAGATATTGAACAACAGTAGCTATGTGTTTTGTATACATGAGTAGTGATTGCTCCTGATAGAGCTCTGCATAGCTCCTGACAGTGAGCTCCTGATAGCTTCTGATAGCTCCTGATGTTTGTCTGTCTGGTTGAGCAGCTTTTGATCGCTCCCAAAAATTTGTAATCTATAGCTTAGAGTTTATTTTTTGAGTTTTAAGTTTTATGTTTTCTGTAATCTCATTTCCATTTTGATTGAATATAAATGAAAGTTACATGTCTCCTTGTGCTTTTTCATTTTGAGTTTGTGTATTCCCAGTTGATTGGGAAACATAGTAACAACTCTACATATTTCATTTTATTAGAAATCTTGACATGGTATCAAAGCTGCAAGAAGTTGTGACATGAGAAGTTTTGACATGGTATCAAAGCTATGAGAAATCCTGACATGGTATTAGAGGCATAGGCCCCATTTCTTCATGAGTTAGGACATTTATTTTTTCTAGGTATCAATTTTTTTTGAAGGAGATATGGTTGGAGATGAAGGGAAGAGTTGGTAGCAGCCACCAGCCTTTAATGGACAAAAATATGATGTATGGGCTAAGAAGATGAAGACCATTATGGTTGCCAATGATTTGTGGGATTTTTTGATAAATGGGTTATTGAATATTACTGACCTAGTTGCATTTATAGTTCTCACAAACAACCAGAAGACCCAGTTGAAGGAGCAAAGGAAGAAGGATGGTAAGGCATTGAGTTTGATAGAAGTGGCAATGACAGAGGCCATTTTTCCCAAAATAGTAGTAGCTGAGTATGCAAAGGAAGCTTGGTAAATTCTTTAAACAAGCTACAAAGGGACTGAAAAGGTCAAATTGGTGAAGCTTGAGATGCTTCGATGAGATTTTGAGACTCTCTTGATGAGGGACAACGATTCCATTTTAGACTTCCACACAAGAACCTCCAGTTTGTTGAACCAGCTAAGGATGAATGGTGAAACCATGGAGGAGCAGAGGATCATGCAGAAGATTCTCTAAAGTTTACCCACCAAATTTGATGTAGTGGTGATTGTCATTGAAGAGGCAAAGGACCTCTCTACTTTGATGGTGGATGAGTTGATGGGTTCTCTTCAAATCCATGTGCAATACCTAAATAGGTCTGCTGCTTCCTCCCAAGAGAAATTTTTTAAAGCTCAGTCAAATGCAAGAGGTAGGTGGAGAGGTAGAAATAGCTCTCAAAGAGGTAGAGGTAGATCCAGACAAGGAAAAGTTGGAGGAGAAAGCTCAGGTTGAACAAGCAGCCAAGGGGGAGCAAGAAGTTCTCAGTCCAACTCTCAAAAAGGCATGAAGAATAGCAGTTCAAACTAGAGGAATGAAAAAAGTAATGTTGAATGCTACTACTATCATAAATCCGGTCATTATGGAAGTGAGTGCTAGAAAAAGCACAATAATTAGCCAAAAGAAAATGAAAATGTGGTTGAAGGAAACTACTCCATAGCCTTCATCATGTGCAACATTGGTGAAGAAGGTAGCCCCAAAGTCTAGTATTTGGACAACGGTTGTAGCAACCACGTGAGTGGTAATGAAAGTTTGTTTTATTTCATTGATAAGAATGTTAAGTCTGAAATAAGAATGGGGAACATTGGATTAGTTATAGTCAAGGGAAAATGATCTATCATGCTCTGCACCAAGCAAGGTGAGAAGAAGGAAGTTCAAAATATATTTTTTGCACTTGGGTTAAAGCATAACCTCATGAGTGTTGGACATTTGATCCAGAATGGATACAAAGTGGTGATGGAGAAGGGTCAATGTGTCATTTATGACAAGAATGAGAGGAAAAAAGTGTTTGCAACAGTTCAAATGATAAAGAACCATGTTTCCTTTGAAGATTGAGACAAGTTTTTTCATCTCATTCCATTTCTTCACCTCTCATGAATGAAAAATGTACAATAGTACAATCAGTAGCCCTTAGAAGCACCATTGAAGACCCCTCCAAGCTATGGCATCTTAGGTTTGGACACTCAGGCTTTGTTGGTTTGAGTATTTTGTCCAAGAACAAGATGGTTGATAGTTTTCCAAGAATAATAGAGCCTAATGTTAGGTGTGAGGCTTGCATTTTGGGCAAGCAACATAGGCAACCCTTTCAATCAGGCAACTCTACAAGGGAAAGAGCACCATTGGAGCTGGTGAACAAAGATTTGGTAGGCCCTATGCAAACCACATCTATTGGTAAAAGCCAATATTTTATGGCCTTCATTGATGATTTCAGTCATAAGACATGGGTCTATTTTTTGCAGCATAAGTCTGAAGCATTTGATAAGTTTTTGTTGTTTAAGGCCAAGGTTGAAAAGGAGAGTGGACACGTGATCAAGGTCCTAAGGTCAGATCGAGGAGGAGAGTATACCTCAAATCAATTTGTGTATTTTTGTAGGAAAAATGGTATCAAGAAAGAGTTGACAACCAGTTATACTCCGCAACAAAATGGAGTGGCTGAGAGAAAGAATAGGACCATCGTGGAGATGGAAAGGAGCATGTTGAAAGCAAAGGGACTCCCAAATGTATATCGGGGAGAGGTTGTAGCAATAACTATATATCTGATAAATAGAAGTCCAACAAAAGTGGTCTGTGACAAAGTCCCACAAGAGGCATGGACAAAATGCAAGTGGATGGTTGAGCACTTAAGAGTGTTTGGGTGTGTGACATATGCACTTGTGCCAAAAGAGAAGATGAAGAAATTGGATGACAAGGGTGAGAAGTGCATTTTCATGGTATACAGTGAAGAGTCCAAATCCTACAAGCTATACAACTCAGTCACCAAGAAAATGATCATTAGTAGAGACATGGAGTTCTTAGAGGATGATTCATGGGATGACATGACAGATCCTAACAACTCTCGATGAGCTCTTGACAGCTCCCAATAAGCTCCTAAAAGCTCTCAACAAGCTCCCGATAGCTCCTGACAGCTCCTGAACTAACCTATTCAGCAGAGTAGTAGCAATAGTGAAAGTTTAGAGTCCACTCTCACCTCTCTAATGCCAAAGAAGACCAAGAGTCTAAGGTAGATCTACCAAGATGAAAGGTATGATGAAGAGTTTGATGAGAACATGAATTTTGCACTATTTTCTCACAGTGATCCGATTTATTTTGAGGATGCTATGAAAAAGGAGAAATGGTGTGCGGCCATGGATGAGCAGATAGATGCAATAAAGAAGAACTGCACATGGGAGTTAACTGATTTTCCTCCCAACAAGAAAGTTATTGGGGTGAAATGGGTCTACAAGACCCAGTGCAATGTCGAAGGAAGGATAGAAAGGCACAAAGCACGATTAGTTGTCAAGGGGTACAAACAACAGTTTGGGAGAGATTATGATGAGATGTATGCCCCTATTGCAAGGATGGAGACTGTGTGGGAAGTCATAGCAATTGTAGCCCAACACAAATGAAAGTTTTTTCAAATGGACATGAAGTCTGCCTTCCTAAATGGAGTGACTCTTATTTCCAGATTTATGGAGACTCCAAGAGACATCCATTGGCAAGTGGGTAAAAGAATCCTGAGGTATGTGAATGGCACCAAAGAATATGACATTTTGTACACAATAAAAAATGAGTTTGTTCTGGTTTGTTACATGGATAGTGATTGGGTAAGATGTTTGGATGATAGGAAGAGAACATCAGGTTGTGTTTCATTTGGGTTTGGGAGCTATCTCATGGGCTTCCGAGAAACAACCCATAGTTTCTCAATCAATAGTCGAGGTTGAGTAAATAGCTACAAATCCAGTAGCATGTCAAGCTATTTGGTTGAGAAGAATCTTGGTAGATTTGAGAGAAGAACAAGATGATGGAACAATAATCTTTTGTGACAATGTTTCATCGATAACTTTGATGTAAAATCTTGTGTTTCATGGAAGAAGCAAACACATTGAAATTAGGTATCATTTTATTTGAGAATTGGTTGAAAATGGTGAAATAAAAATGCAATTTTGTAGGTTTTAGCAATAGCTAGCAGACATATTCACCAGGCCTTTGAGAAGGGACAGTTTCAAGCGCCTAAGGAGCAGATTGGGCATTATTGATTTGGATCAGGATTGATCCTATTTCATCGGCTCAAGACCAAGGGGGAGTGTTGGAAAATTAATTGCTCGTGAAGCCTCCTGCTCTCATGCCAGATGCCCCAACTGTCTCACCTACCCGTCAAGAGCCTTCTTTCTTCAACGACAATGTTTTGGGGATCATCCCTACAACTCCCAATAGCTCCAAAATTAAATGTGGTAGCTTATTTTGAATTTGAAATTTGTGGTGGTAGGTAATTTCAAATTTTGAGAGGGAATGTTGAAGAAGACAAAAGGAATGAAGTCAGTTAATTTTGTTAGTTGGAAAGTGTGAAGAAAAAGTTTTTGCAAAAGTCTTTTGTAGCAGTAGTCTATGAGAGGAATGTTTTTTGTGTGAGCTCTCAAAAGCTCTTGAACAACAGTAGCTATGTGTTTTATATGTGAGTAGTGATTGTTCCTGATAGCTCCTGATGTTTGTCTGTCTGGTTGAGCAGCTTCTAATCGCTCCCATAAATTTGTAATCTATAGTTTAGAGTTTATTTTCTGAGTTTTATGTTTTCTGTAATCTCATTTTCAGTTTGATTGAATACAAAGGAAAGTTGCATGTCTCCTTATGCTTCCACATTTTGAGTTTGTGTATTCCCAGTTGATTGGGAATCAGAGCAATAACTTTGTGTATTTCATTTTATTAGAAATCTTGACATGGTATCAGAGCTATGAGAAGTTCTGATATGAGAAGTTTTGACGGTGGTGAAGGCCGTGGAATTAATGTTGCAAGAATCTTAAAGAATGAGGCTGAATACAATGCCTTCATAACATAAAAATCCTATGGGATTCATTATTATTATAAGGATACAAACTAATGCTAATGTGTAGGGTTGTTACTAGTATAACATTAATGTTTCAATGCTATCGCGGTCGAAGAAGAAGGCAGTAGAGGTGATCGGGAAATGTCATAGTATGTGATATGTGCTTGCAATGTTCATGAAGATTGTCTTCAATATATGGCCATTGTATTCTTAGGCAGGTCTGTGGTAATCATTTTATAGATTTCACGAAAAGGTATTCTCAAGAGTTGGTGAAATAAAATAAGCCATCGATCTTTTGAACAAATTAAAGACCCATGGCGGGTGCTTGTAAACTCTGGTGATAAGTGGTAAAATCGGTGCCGTTGACAAATTCTTGGGAGTGCAATTATAAACACGACATAGTGGACCGAGCATAAAGATTGAAATTTGCAAGGAATTTCAAACTTAGCGGTGGAAGCATCATAAATTCTGTGACAATGTGAACATTCAAAACTATTCAAAATTCATGGTAAAGGATGTTAGGTACAATGATGAGGTGCTAAGAAAGTGGTTGGTGATTAAAATAAAGTTTGTGCTTAGATTATATGATAGAATTCATGAAATAATAAGAATCTCATAAAATCCAGGTAATCAAGATGAATTCGTGAGAAGATGAGATTTGGAGAATCTGTGTCATAATGGATTACACAAAAGGATTAGGTTTCAAAAAATCCACATAGGGACGGATTCCATGAGGAGTCGAAATCTTTGAGAAGTGAAACAAGTTTGGAAAATCGGTCTCGAGTAATCTGTGTACAGGCGGAATTTCTGAAAGATTGAAAGTTCAGGGAACTGGCACTTCCCAGAATCCCTGAGAACCATAATTCCCCAAAAATATTAAGAATTTGTGGAGAGAAAACGTTGTAATGATTCAATTTAGGTATCTGATATAAGAGGAATTTGTTAAATAAAATCAGCATTATGTTGAATGATTCACAATGTGGTATTGGAAAAATGTTGTAGAGTTTGTGAAAGGTGGTAATGCATGGTAGACACTATACAAAGGGTGGACAACATACTAAATATATTTCTGTGTCATATCGAAGAGTAATGGTGGTAGTAAGATTCTAATAGCTATGGTGCTAGTATGGATAATGATTTGGTTTATTAGGAATCAGTGGAACTAAAAAGGGGAGTCCCAGGATGTCAATGTCTATGGCATCAAATCTGCTATAAGTTTGATTTAATGTAACCTCCAGAGTGGAAGATCAGAGAATTGATAATTGATTTAGCACTGTACCAAAGATTCCAGTGAAAGGCAGTGATATTTTGTGAAGGTGTTTTGACAAAATTGCATGATCATAGGGTCTCATAAGTTAGTGAATATCCCGAGTTGAGATGCTCACATAAAAAGCGATATGCTCGGAGCATTTGGAGCTTCATGAATTTCTACGTATGATAAAGGGGCAATGATGGAGATTGCGATGATGCTTGAAATTCACCAAGAGCAACTCTTTCGATACTGTATTTGTGAAATGATGAAATTTCAATCTCTCCATCACGTTTACATAGTAAATTATAGGTTGAGGATTGACATGGGGTAGATTGTGTATTGATAGTCATACAAACTAGTTCCATTGAATGTGTATTTAAAATCCAACAAGACTGAATGGCATGTGGTGTGATATTACAATTAGAACCTTTTATAATCATGCCTTCAGGTGGGATTTTATCAGTAAAGTATCTGGTGCTGATGTTTGGAAATTTGACCATTACAATATGATACATATGAGGGAGCCGAACAAATTGAAATAGGGTCATGTGGTCATCTAATGAACTTATATTCAGGGAGTTAGTCATATTTAGAATGAAGGACAATGGCCTTTTGATAATATAAATATGGGTATTCACATTTTCATGAGATTTCTATGGGTTGTAGTCACTTAAGGGATTTGTGGTTTCCACATTTTCATCGAAGCAACATCTCCAAATGTGCAGGAAGAGCCGAGTGGCACGAGATCTAAAGAGGTGTTTGAAATTAACGATGTGGAATGGGAAAAAATTTGGCTCTGATAATAATTGCAATGAGTTAAATAGTTTAAAGAAATGATCATTGAAAACACCCTGCAACCGATATTTAATAAGTGATAGAGGGGAGATTATGCCGAGTATAAGGGGTTCCGAATTTTATTACTAATGTTCATGCAATTCATGTCTAGAATATGTTTATGCTTATTGGAATTGGATGTAATATTATATTTTCCCATGAAGGGGTTGTGTGTTGAAATTATTTATTTATTAGGAATGCTTTGGAATATTATTAATACCCCTAATTCAATGTGATCTTGGGAGTTTGCAAAAATGGTGCTATTTTGGTGGACATGGTGATCGATATGTAAAGATGAGAATACAATGCCAAAATCACATGAACACCTACATGGGTGGATTATCTCAGGAACACTTACATATGAAAGTGTGCCCAGGAGAGATTTCCAATTGTTCAAAATGCACCCACATAACAGATAAGCTATCAAGAGGATTTCAACTTATAACTCAATTATCAAGTGAGCTACCTACCTAAGAATCTATGTCACCAACTGTGTGCTAACTGGAGGGGTGTCTTTGAGAGGAGGAAGTCATGTGATCCCATTTTCATGCTCCAATGAGAATTTTCACCAATGCCAAGCTGGAAAATTGCTATTTTCTCATTGCTCCAAATTTGTAACTAAATTTTCTAATTGGTTGATGATGTACCAAGAATTATCAAACTTGATGTAACTACCTAGGGTTTCCAGAGGATTGATTTGAGCCCTTGGATTGATTTAATCTGGGCCATTGAAATTGTAATGTAAAATCTATAAAATGCCAGTGCCTTCTCATTTGTAAAGGGATTAGCTAGTAGTTAGATTTCAAGGGTTAGAAAGCCAAAATTGGCTAAGTTAGGAGAAGTTAGATTTTGCAAGTCAGTAGCTATAGGAGATGAGAGAGTTGGAAACTATTGTGTAATTGCTAGAGAAGTTAATGCAATTAGGTTGTTGATTTGGCAAACTTTATGTTGTGCTTTGACAATTCCATGGTTTCTTATCCTCGATTCTCAATGTTAGGTGTTAGATTTCAGTTCTTTTGCAATGATGATGAAATGTGAATGATGTTGATCGATCTTCGGTCCATACTTTTGGCAATTTTTTGATTGTAGGTTGTTGTGTAAAGTTAGTCTAGGCCATATATTGTGCTACGTTCAACTATGAATGCTTATTTATATTGTGCCAGTAATTGGGTATGTGAATGAATGTTCATAGTCTAAAAATCTTCTGATTTCCTTAGAAGATTGCAACATTTCTATGTAGTTGTGGGCTTGTTCTTGATCAAGAAGAGATTGGTTTTATTGGGGATCTATCCATTTGAAACATTCATAATTGTTGTGAATGAATTTAGGAGTTAGTTTTAAGATCTCTCTCTTAAACCCTTTAATCTTTTGCTATTTCTTTGAATCTGGGTTAGTTTAGGGTTGAATAAGCATCACTACATTGCTATACTTGATGATAAATATACTTCCAATATTGTTAATTTGTAAGGCCTCTTGTGATTACTAGCAAATCACATATTATCACTGAGTTGTTTGTTGCATTGTTAAGACCTAAGATTATAGACCTTTGGGTTATCTCTTGAGGCTTGCTAATTGAGATTTACCTTTCAAGAGAGATATGATACTTGTATTATGTCTAAGTTGTTGCAATGCTAAAAACACCATCAATATTTAGCTATCATTTTTTCCTTTTCTTTCTCCTAATATTTCCTTTTTTGGGAGAATTCCTAAGTTCTTTTCCATAATTCTATACATAAGGACACTGCAATAGGACCAATGGGAGTTCTTATATGAGGAATTGGTCCTTTAGACACATTTTCTCTATTGTCTGCCTCCACCATGGAAAGTTGTGCGAGGATTTCAAAACTAGATCCATACTCAAACTTATGTAATTTTTCCTCTAATTATTTAATCTTTGGCATCCCTTTCATTATCCCTCTGTTGGTATGATTTTACCAATTCTTCTAACTACTTTATCCTCTCCATTGCAACCTGTAACTCTTTACCAATGTTTATTCCTTCTATAAAAATTCTTGATCCTTTTCTAAAAATTGATCATCATTTCTCATGGTATATTCACAACCCTCGCTATTAGGGCCCTTTGGAGTTCTTTTCCTTAATTTTTTTGTACCAAATGCATCCTCTGAATCACATTCAAAGGTGCTAGTGAAGTACCATGACTGTTTAACTAGTGTATTTACATTGCCTATGGAATTCCCCTTCAATTCTGAATCTGTCTCAACCATCATAACACTTTCTTCTTCCTAATTTTTGATTGACCATCTCATGGCTCATTTCCTCTTGAGGTAGTGTGATTAATTCCTAGGCTATGTGGATTTATTCTTCCCTCTTGTAGGTGCAGAATAAGATTCACCTTTCCTTTTCCTAGTTCTTGGTGTTTTTTCTAGAGGCAGGGGTTTCTTGGGTATCTCCTATTGTGGTTTTCTCAAAGGCTGCAAGCTATGGGTATTGTAGGCTCTCCTCCTCTGGCTCTCTTTTGCTACATGTAGGTGAAGCGATAGGGGAGACATGGGAAATTTCCCTTCCTAAAACAATAGGCAATTCTGCATTCTCTAGGACAATAGGTTCCTCAAGAATACTATTGATATGATTACAATTTAGGAAACTCTCCCATGAAACATGTGGAAATTGAACCCTAAACTTCTCTTTATCAATAATGTGACTAAGTAGAAATGTGATAATGTTGTGTTATTCCTCTTTCTTTTATACTCAAAACTCATTCTTTTTAAAAAATTGTACAAAATATTGGGAAAATTTACATGTCTATCATGGTGAAGATGGATTAAAATTTTAAATTGGATTGTATATAATTGAGACTGCTTACTCACAAGTTAAGTATTTGACTATATAAGAGATTGTTGAGGCCCATATCCAGGGTAAGGATAATCTTTTGGTACCTTGAGAGGATGAGTCCATGTTTTCTCTTGGTTGTTTGAATTCATTCTTGGAAGCAATGGTGTGTTCCCTCATTGGAATCTCTTCCCCTTCCCATGGTGGTCTTGACACCTTAGTAATGGTGGCCTTTGAAGCATCCACCTTCAAACCTCTTACAAACACCTCATCATTTTGTAAAGTTACCAAAAATTATTGTTTCATGACTTTGTTGAACTTTGTGAGTTTCAAGTAGTCCATCCAACCAACCTATTTTAAAATAGGTAACACTAGTCTATCTTCCAACATCTGGGTATGTGCTTCTAGTTCCCTACGGATAATATCAAAACCCATGATACTTCTATTTCTCTATAAATCCTATAATTATTCTTTTTTCTAGCTCAATTTATGTTTGTTATTCCACTACACCACCTTCACTTTACTGTATCCTCTAAATTCTGTTGCTTCCAATCCTTCCTTCTCTGAGCTTGAATTGTGTAAAAATAGAGGATAAATGAAATGGCAAAAATTTACAGATGGTTTTTGGTTTTTGAAAATCAAGAAAATGAGAGTACCCCTCCCCCCAACTAAAGGTATTAAGTGTCCTCAATTGTACGGTTCTTAGAAAAGGGTGAGATGGTATATAGTGGAATATCAATTTAGATATGAAAACATGCACAAATAAATGCTAAAACATGTAGGAAATCGATCATCATCTATGCTAATTATGAGAAGTTAATCCATGTACCTGTAGAATACTTATGAAATGAAACTTAGCTCATGTGAAGTGTTGTTTACTACCCATACAGGGATTTGATTTGATCTTTCTTAATTATAATTGGAAGTGAATGACATGAATGCATGGTGCATGGTGAATAATTGTTGGAAAATGCTACATAATGTATGTAAAATGGAAGATGAAATAGATTTTATGAGACATGGAAATTGAGAAAGGTGATGGAAATGCTAAGTGTGCGGTGGTGTATAGGCTTCATGCATGGAAATGAAATGTATGTGGCTACATGTATGAAAAATGGTAGTATAAAGTATAAATATACAATTAATTCAGAAAATAATTTTGAAATATCTTTCAGTTAATTGCTATGGGTGCCTCTAGTAATAGGTCCCTTTCTAAAAGTTGTTGCCTTCAGACATGTTGTTACAAGCCCCTTCAATATTTTTGACCATGACATAAATTGATTATTGTTTCTTGTCATCTTGTGCAGCAAGTGTTTGTGAAGTGTGTTAGAAAATTATACCTATGTGCCATCAGTAGGTGAGCTAGGCAACTCTTCTACTGAATCATGTGTACTTCAAATGGTGCTATTGCTAATTGTGGATGCAATGGAATTTCATCTTTTTTTTGGCCTTCCCATTCTCTGACACCTATCACAACTCCTTGTGTACTTCACTGCATCCTTATGAAGAGTTGGCCAATAATAACCAGTGTTGAGAATATGAAGGGCTATCTTCTTTGTTGTAAATTCCCCCCCATGAGGTTATTTTTCTTCTCTAATACATCTCATAATATTATTTGGACCCATGTAAAATAAGTATCTAGCTATCTAGGAGTAGGGAAAAATTTTATTAACCAATTATCTCTTTTCTCTTGAGGAGAAATGGGGTGTTGTCTGCCCTGCTACTAGATAGTTGGAAATATTTGTAAACCATGGTGTATGCAGAGATAGAGAAAATATCTATGCTCATCTAGGAATGAATCATCAATAATATCTTCTTCTATTTTAGTTGGTAGTCTAGATAAAAAAATTCCTACTACATTTTGTTTGCTTGGCTTGTCCATAATGGTAATGTCAAATTCTTGAAGTAACAATAACCACCTAGCAAGTCTTCCACCAACTACTAGTTTTTTCATTAGATACCTGATTTTAGTATGGTCAGTATGTATGAATACTAGATATCCTATAATATAATGCTTGAACTTGTTTATTGCATATACTACTACCAACATCTCCTTCTCTTCCACTATATAATTGAGTTTTTCCCCTTGTAAATTCTTAGTGATGTAATATATGGCATACTCTTTGTTGCCTTATGTGCTCAAGAACAACTCCTATAGGTAAGTCAAAAGCATCTGTATGGATATGGAAATGTAAAGTCCAGTTTGGTCCTCTCAAGGTAGGTGTTTTGGCCAATGCTTCCTTGAGTGCTTCAAAAGAGTGTTGAAAGAAGTTGTCCACTCAAATTATACATCCTTAGATAGTAAAGAAAATAGTGGAGTTACAAGTTTGCTAAAGTCTTGAATGAATCTCCTATAATATCCAACATGTCCTAGGAAACTTCTGACATATTTTATCTTTGAGGCACATGGAGTGTTGATATAACTTTAATTTTGTTGGGGTCCACTTGAATGCCTTCATTTGACACAAAATGTCTCAATACAATCCCCTCTGTCATCATCATGAAACATTTTTTCATGACTCGGGGATAAGATGTGTTCTTGAAAAAAAATTAGCACCTTCTCTAGATTGCCAAGTGCTTCATCATATGTAGTCCCATATGTTGTAAAATCATCCATGCAAACCTCCATGGATTCATGTGCAAAATTTAAGAATATACTCAATACTACCCTCTAGAAAGTGGCTGGTGCATTACATAGGCCAAATGATAAGAGATAATACACATATGTGCCCCAAGGGCATGTGAATGTTGTTTTATCTTGGTCTTCTGAGGTAATCTTAATCTGGTTGTAGCCAATAAATCCATCTAGAAAGGAGTACTTTTTTCCTTCTAATGAATCAAGTACTCGGTCAATGAAGGGGAGTGAAAAGTGGTCCTTCCTAGTTGTAACATTTAACTCTTGGTAGTCTACACATACTCTCCACTTCCATCCTTTATTTGGGACAATTACTAGAGGTGACACCCATTGATTATCTGAAATAGGATAAATAAATCCTACATCAAGGAATTTTTGTAATTCTAATTTGACTATATCACTGACTGTAGGGTTCATTCTCCTTTGTGGTTGCCTTATGGGTTTAAAAACGCCATTGATTTAAATCTTATGTATGAACAAGTTTGGATCTATTCCCTTCATTTCATGATAATCCTATGCAAAGGCTACTACAAGTTCTTGTAGTACACTTATCAGTGATTTATGTTGTATATCAATCAATCGATTGTTAATATTCAATGTTTTTCCTAGAATTATCGAGCTAAAGTCTTGGATGTTGTTTTTACTGATGAGATGTCAAGTCCTACTATGTTTAGGATACACTGGTGTGGTAACAAAATGTGAAATATTTGGGAAATTGACTTAAATGAACTAGAAGGGATGATGTTTTGTAAAGGATCTTGTAAACATGTCAAGTAGGCATGATGTTGCAGGTCCCTGGGTGATCCCACAATACTGGGTTACACTTTTTGGCCAAACTTGACATTAAACTCAACTTTTTTAACTAAATCTTCACTTTCAGACACCTATAGTTGCTAAACCATGAGAAATTTGAAGATGATGCAAACTATTGATTTGTGAAATTTTGTCTAAAGATTCTAAATATATATTATTTAAAAATTTTGGAATCAAATTACATTTCTTTTCCATCTCCTTCGATAACTAGTTTTTAATAGTAAACAACATTTTTAAAGAGTAATGTTTACTATATAACACATAACTTTTCTTCTATGAGAGATACAATTCTAATTTTTTCGAATTTAGATTTGTAACTATGATATCTATCTCCTTAATGTGGTTTAATTGTGTTTTATTGATTTTTTTTCTTAATTAAGTTTTGAAGTCAAAATAACTACAATTTAGACATAGGTGTACTGTATAACATAACATTTTCGTATGTATCAAAATTGAATTTTTATTTTTTTGTTGGATCAAAGACACCAATACCAAGCACTAGATATTTTTTAGAATTTTTTTTGATAATGTACTATTTTTTCACTTGTGTACAATAGAGAGCTTGATTTTCGGTGAAAAACCTGCATTCACAAGAAATAAAAAATAAATATAATAATCAAATTAAATATATTTAAATTGATACATTTTGGGAAGTTTATAATAAGCAATACATACTTACAAAACATAACTTTTAATTGAATTCATTTTATCCCCCAAAAGGTAAATCAAAAGTGGGTTTTTGGGTAAGTGCAAGAAGTTGAGTCCACGAAAAGTGGAAGTTTTTGCCTTAGCCAAAAAAACGAAATCGACATTGCAAAAATGAGATCTCGTTTTTAATAAACGGGATCCCGTTTTTTAAAAAACAGCATCCCATTTAGGTTCGGGATCTCGAGCCTAAAATTAAAAAACAGGATCCCGTTTATTAAAATACGGTTAAAATACGGGATCAAAACGGGATCCCATTTTTAAAAATTTCCATTTTTGGAATATTTCCAAAACGGGATCCTGCATTGGAAATTTCCATTTTGGCAACTTTTCAAAACTAGATCCCATTTTGAAAAGTTTTCATTTTTGGAAACTATCTATTTTTGAAAAAATCATTTTTGAAAGTTTTCAAAACGGGATCCCGTTTGTAAAAGCATAAAAATGATTTTTTAATAAATTTTTAAAATTTTAAATTGGTTTTGCTTTGTGGTCGAGTTTTTGCCTTGGATTTTGGTTTGGGAAAAGCATTGGGAGTTTGAACCTAGGCCTTAAACCTGGTTTGACTTGCAAGTTGAAGGTTCTAACAATGTCAGAGAAAAATACCAAGTTTGGACATATGGCTGACGACATTTTTTGTTGAATTTTTTGACGAAGTTAAAACCCATTTTAGATGAGACAATGTAGATTCCAAATATGTAATTTTTTTTACAATTGGATCATTTTTTCTATTTTTCAATTAATTTGTGATGAAATTGGTCCATAAACTTTAAATATCAGTGTTTTTTACTATTTTAATAACTTTTGATCAACATAACATTTTGACGAACAGATTACACAAGGGCAAACTTCAGACAATTCTTTTCAATTTTTTTAAAAAAATTGCAAAATATGATAACTTTAGGTTATCTTATGCGTGTCGTACACGATTTTTCTAAACGACAAATATGTCTGATAAAAAATTAACAAAAAAAAAAAATCAATAAAAAATTACAAAAAAATATTCAGGGCAAGCTTCAGTGAGTCACAAATCTTTTCCCAAAAGGATTTAGAAAAATATGATAATTTAAGTCAAAATATGGATGTCGTACACGTGCATGGTATGGTAAAAAAAAATGACTTTTAAACAGTGGTTTTTACAAATGCCTATTGAAACTCAATTTGTACAATCTGGGTATTGAAATAAATTACATATTTGGAAACTAGACTCTAAGTACTACATTTTATGATAAGTGACCTTTTTGAAGATTTCATCTCTAAGTGCTTCAAATTTTAAGGTCAAAGTGTCAAATTCTGAAAATCGGGGAAAACACTTCCACTTTTGGCCAAAAAGTGGACTCAACTTCTTGTCAGCACTCTTTTATCAACATTTTGATAGGCGTAGAGGAGACTCCATTATAGGTATGATTTAAAACTAGCGGGGTTCTATCCAAGGGGATTTGATCTAAGGGGGTTTGATCAGAACCTCTTCAATTAGAATCCTTTAAATGGAACCTTTCAATACTTAAATCATTATATTTTTAAAAAATATGTGATTTTAGTAAAAATCAGGATGTCCCAAAAAGTGTAACCCATTATTGTGGTAGCACCCCTCTACCATAGTCATTTTTTTTGATGTTTAATATCAAGTCATCTTCATCTTGGTGTTCTAAAAAGGGATTTTGTTCAATAGTCATCATGTCTTGCAAGGAGTACTAATCCTCCTCATCTAGTGTAGGCCAAATTGTTTTTTCTAGGTCAGCATGTGGTTGGGATAGTGGATAAAGGACTAATTTCTTAGTCACATTCCCATTAGAGATAATCATATTCATAGATCTGTAGCCTATGAAGGCATCTACTATTTCCAACCATGGTCTTCCTAATTTGAGGGGGTAGCCTGCAAGATTAGCTTTTGGTTGTAGGACCATGAAATATGTAGGGTACTCCATGAATCAAATGTTATCACCAAGTTCTCAATGATATACTTAGGCTTGATTGTTGACCTATCTGCCAACTGTAGAACAATGGGTGTAGGTTTGAGTTCAATTAACTGTAATAAATTCATTGTCTCTTTAGTCATTACATTGATTGTTGCTCCCAAGTCAATCAAGGTGTTTAAAATGAGGGTACCATTTATCTTTGCATCCACTATAGGACTCCCAGGGTCTGCATACTTGGGAACAATTATGTTTCCCAACATAATGTCTACAAGTTGTCCTAAGAAATGTATAGTATGAGGATCCTTGCTCTTCCTACCTATATTTTTAAGGCATAATTCCCTCATTTTTTCTAGTGTAAATAGGAACCTCTTTAATGGATTGGATACAGGATATTTTGATAAAAACATCTTTAAGTTGTCCCAAAAAGTTAGTTTCAGCTTGTGTTTGATGCCTTTGAACTGTTAATCTTTTAGGGAATGGAGGCTTTAGACTTGGTTTGGTTTGGTTAACCTAATTTGACTTAGGTTCCTTACATTGATTGTCCAATGTATTTGTTGGGGTTCCTCATCAATTAATTTAGTAATTTGAGGAGATGAAGGCCCAACCAAAGTCTTCCCTGATTTGAGCTAGACATCACTCACATCTACCCCATAAGTGGGGTATTGAACAACTTCTTTATTGTAATCCCATTGAATAGGCTTGTTATTGGGGTTAGGTGTAGGTTGGTCTGATATCTAAGGTGCTCTAGGTGGATGTGGTGTTGGGTTTGTTGGGTTTGGCATAATGGCTTGTTGTTGTGCCTGTTGGTAATTCATATTTTGGTTTTGCCATTTTTGGCCTCTTTTCTACTAAGGTTGTCATTAGTTTTGTTGAGGTGGCCATTGAGAATTATATCAGGTTGGTAGTTTTGTAATGGCCACATATTTTGTTGTTGTTAATTCCAATTGGTTTGAGGAATTTTCCATTGTTGGTTTTGCATATTGGCCCAAGAGTGAGGATTCCAATTAGGAAGATTTGAATTGCTACCAAGAAATGACATGTTGTAATTCAAAGGATCTTGAGGCATACTTTTCTTGGTTGCCATGGTTTCCTTTGAGCTATATAAAATACTTGTCCATCTTCTCCCTCCAATGCATGAAATTTTGATGCTCCTTGCTTGTCTTTAGATATACTTGCTACCTTTTTGCTTTTGCAGTTAGTTCTTCTTTTCCTACAATATGGACAATATTCTGCAAGAGCTTATTTTTCCTCTTCTTGTTTCTTTTTAATATGGAGGGTATCTATTTATGTAGCTAGATGGGTGACAATATCCTCCTTCATATTGGACAGATTATTACTCAACTCAACTCTAGATACTCCATTAGATGGTTTGTTGATGGATGATGTCCTATCTCCTCTAACCTTCTTAATGAAAGACCTTGAATAGTTCTTGCATGCCTTGCAAATCTCCTCAAATAATGTTTGAGAAATGTCTCCTACCCTAATGAGGTTAAGTGCATCCATACAATCCTCATTAACCCCCCTCAATAATATCATGTAGTGACCCTCCTGATGACATTCTATTTTAGTTGTTTGAGATACTGTTAGCAGTTAGATGTTGAGATTATGTTGCTTCAATGGTTTATGTCATGGTTTACATGACCTGTTGTGAAACTCAGTTGATGATACACTTTACTTTATGATGTGATGTTTATTTTCATGAGATGACATTATTATGATGATCTATGATGCTCTATTGTATACATGATGATATTATGATGTGGTTTAAGTTAAATGCTATGTTTTACATTAGTCGGTGAAGGAGATGGTCTAGCAGTACTCATTTGTGAGGCCCTGGTACATCGTGATTCTTCTTCACGGTGTGTCTTCATATGTATATTTGTTGTTCATTTGATTGTGCAGTGTTTTGCAGCTTTCAGGTACAGGCATCGACTCCACCTGCTTATCAGGTCTAAGCATGTCATGGCCCAATGGTATCATTGAAGGGAGATAGACTTTTCCTCTGTCATGAATCATCATTCTAAAAAGAATGAGTATCTTTCATCACCCTTATGTCTTGTCGTTCGTTTGTCGTGTGTTCGTAGTGTCATATAATGTTGTATTTACTATGTTTTCATAATGTTAATTTAGATTATTTTTAATGTTTTAATGAAAATAATAATGTTGTTTTAATGATTAAATGAAATGTTTTAGTTGGAAAAGCTATTCTTAGTTTATTAAGTAATTAAGTGAATTATTAAAATATCTTATTTGTGAAAGGGGTAATTAATTGTGAATTGATTTAATTGTGCAAGTTGATGTTTTCGAAAATTGAACAGTCAGTTGTGGTTAGTTGCAAAATATCTTTCTTAAAGACTATTTTCGAAAATCTAACTGGTAGTTGAAATGCATGCAAGATGATGAGTTAAAGTTTTGTTCGCTTTGAAAATTGTGAAAAGAGGATATTATAGGAAAGATCATTCATTTATTGAAGGGGGATTGATTTTTGAAAAGAAAAATATTGCTTGCAATGGAAAAAAATATTCTTTTTGTATTTTTACTGGGATTTTAAATTGAGAAGTGGAAAATTGCTCATTGGAGGTGGGATTGCACTGTGAAAGTTGGTGAATTGAAGATCTGGTGTTTTGCTTCGTCGAATCTCTATTCTTGATAACATTTTAGGTTTTCCTCTTTGTGTTTGATGCTTGTTGTGTGAATTTTAACTTATTATGGATAATGCTGAATTTTAGTCATACATGCTTGAAACTTCAAATTTAAAAACCTGCACAATTCAACATGAAACAATTAGAAGAGTACCTGAATTAGAAGGAAGAAGAAAGTAATTAAGCGTTGCAAAATGTATAAACAATGGGCGAGTCCAAAATCATACCAGTTGTCTGATATATGATTCACCGATATGCTTATACTTGGGATTACCTTGTGAATGCATATATTGGCTATTTTTAAGCATTCATGTGTTTGTATGGAGGTACCTACCGGTTTTTCATTATATATTTATACCTTGCATCCTTGTTTCTTCGCCACCCTATCTCCAGGTTAATATACATATATTGATTTGTTTTGGAATTAGCATTTCCTTAGAGGTAGTGTCAGAACTTGGTTAGTTGGAAGTTTCTCTTGAATCTCCAGCATATCTCTCTCTGTCTTTTTAAACTCATTATCTTGTCTACTCGTATATCTCTTTTTCTTGCAGCGCTTGAATTTTTGATGGCTGTAAGATTTTAGAATTCCATAATGACTTCGTTGGATACTTGTTTGGTTGTTATGCTTGTTAATAGATTGAAGTAGAGTTTTAATTGACTCTATTATGTGCACACATGATCTCTGATGATAATCTCTGTTGAAATATCTTTCATGCATTGTGCTTAGAAGCCCCCTCTGGTTGAGTTTTCTCTCCCATCATTCCCAGTTTTCTATGGATAGTGATTTGTATTTAATCTCGATCTTCTTTGTTGCATGCGGGATTTCCTTGTATTGTCTCAGTCACGCCCTTGTTGGATGTATTCTCTCAAAATTTCTTATTCATGTGAAGTTCTTATGTCCTCCTTTACTCGTCGGTATATTATCTGACGGTGTAAAAATCATGTTCTACATTCTTCATATTTTCCCATGGTAGATCAGATAGAGTTTCATTTTATCTCTCAATTACCGGATCGACTTCATGACTATTGTATCATTCTTCGTATAATTTTTGGTTAACTATGAAAGTTGACATGTCCCTATTTTGTGTTGCTCCTCTTGCATGCAATATAAATCTTTCAGTTCTCATAATTCTTAACATTTACTCCATGCATGTTTTCAATCGTCCACTTCTTGTTGTAGTCGCAGGCCTTGAAGTTAATTGTTCTACCGAACTGAAGTTCTTAACCTTGTATTATTCTATTCTTTTCATGGTGTTCATAGTGACATTTTTACTTGGTATCAATATATTATGAAGAATAGAAATTGAGTAAGTTCTTCGTATTCATTAACTCCCAAAGTTTTTATTGGAATATGAAAATATGCAAGGCTTTCTTCGACTTATGCCGCCTTTAGTATTTTTGGTTAGGTCGACTCTTTTATCATTTCTTTGTGTCTATGAATCTATCTATAGTAGCTTGGGAGGTCGGTCTTAAGACATTATATTCTTATAGGTCTTATTGTCGAGCCTTGGCTTTAGATCTTTTTAGCTGTAGTTTGGTAATCTAGAATCAAACGAACAGTGAAACTTATGAATGGTTTGAACTTTAGTTATATTATTATTAGGTAACATAAGTGCGGTTATTTACTTATATGAGAATCTTGTCATCTGAATCGTATCTTTTTCTAATTCAGTTATTAGAATACCATGTGGTTGTATGGTTTAAAAAGAAAAAGGCATTTCAATCGTTAGGAATTTTAGACTTTAGGAAACCGAGTATAAATTGTCGTTACTTGAAATATGAATATAGATAGTGTTGATAATGAACCAACATATTTATTTAGTAAATTAAAATTAATGTCTGGTTACTTTGAAACAATGTTATTAACACTTGGATAAATATATATCTTTCTAAATTGTGTTCCTCTTTACTATGAAGTGGTCTATTGTTTTAAAATATTTAAACATTGGTAAGAGTAGAATGATTAATGTTTTATTTATTTCAATGAATAAATAGGTATGTAATTACGATGGGATTTCCTTGTGTTCTTATATGAATAGGAAAGTTGGAATGGAAACTAGTAATTTTATGTATGGTATTTTTATCTTGGGTCTATACTTATTCCATGTTTTGATGTATGTTGTTTTGTGTATTATCTTCTGGAGGCTTGTATATCAGTATTGTATGGAGATTCATGGATAGATAAATATGGTTTGACCTTTATACTACCTCAGTGTAGAAACGTGATCCATGCACGTAATGCCTAAGGGATATTATTTTTGAACAATTTGTAATCCATGCTATGGGAGTTCATATTTGTGAAAGTATCGTCATGCTTTTGACATTTAATGTTGTTGTATTGCTCGGATGACTTTAAGTCCTGGTATAAGAAGTTCCTATTGCATGTATGATGTTTATTGTTTTAGTCTTTGTGAAAATTTGTGCCTTAGGAAGAGTGGCTTTCATTAGGGGCCGGACCCAGAAGTGGTTGCATGGGTAACCTATCGGAAGTTGGTAACCAAGTGATAACATAATTAAACTTTTAGGGGTTTGGGTAGTTAACTCTAACCATAAAGATAATATTGTCTCGCCTTGGACTTTAATGCTTGTTTAGGTTAAAGACGGTTGAGAAGGTTTGGAATGGAAAATTGAACATTTCGTCTTCTCAAGAAGTGTTTCAAGGCCACATAGTTCGTATAGGGGTCAGAAGTCATAAGAGGTTGCCAAGGTAACTCTGGTAGAGGGCCAGTAACCTAGGAAGGCTATCCAGGGTAACCTAGTATGTTTATGTGATGACACTCTTGTCCTAGTACACTTGATAGTTCACTAGTGTTTGTGAGTCGCCTCTGGAAGTTTGTCTTTTGTCTTGTTATTGTGATGTCATGTGTGTCGACCATGTTTTGTGTGATGTACTTTGTGATGTCAATTTTTACTAGAGGACTTGTTCTATCTCCTAGCATAGGGGGTGGGCTTTCGAGGAACGTGCCACATCTTCCATTGGGTCCCCTGCAGGTGATTATGTTCGTGACTTGTTTATTCTTGGCAGGATCTCGTTTGCAAGTTGTTTGCAGAGTTTCTTGTCGAGCGAGTTCATGGATGTGATCGTCTTCTATTCTTGATCTTATTCTCCATTGTATACACTCGTGATGTACATGAGGTTGCTATGTAATGATACTTGTATTGTTATGAGATTTTTCACACTCTCACTTCATGTTATGTAACTTTTTATGTAATGATTCTAGACATGACTATTCTCATGAATATATTTTTTTATATTTGGTTCTTGATGTTTTATATGTTTAATGAATTTAGTAGCGTAGTTGTGGAACCCTAAAGCATTTATGTTAAACTATTGTCATATGATGTTATTGTTTTAAAAAAATAAAATATTTTGTTGTTTTGAGTGTTTGACATAACGTTTTCTAGGTTCCACGGCGGGGCGTTACATATCAACTTTAAAGACTCATTAGAGAGACTATTTTGGTGGTATTTCTTAAGGAAAAAATAGAACCTTACCATGCAGTCTTCCAAGGATTCATCCTCCTTTTGTGACATCCTAAAGATGTCATCTCTCTTTCTGTCAATTCCTCTATATTAGTCATGGTACTTCTCCAGGAACTTTGTCTTCATGGAATTCCAATTGGGAACAACATCTCTTCCTAAACCCATGAACCTTCGCAGAGCAACATCCTTTAGGGATGCTAGAAATAGTTTGAGCCTATGTGTATCTATAGTATAACCATAACTTCTACACAACACATCAAACTCAAATAGGAATGTATCTGGGTCCTCTGTGAAAAACCAATAGAAGACATGTAATGTTAAAGGAGGTATGTTCTTTAGTGTAGTTTCTCTCTCCTAGTTGCCAATGAGGAACTGAAAGGTTACATGCTTCGGTGGGTCTTCCACTACAGCATCACCCATGGTGATGATTTGTGTGTTGGAAGTCTCCTTTTTTTTTGATGTGGATATTGGTGTTAGCGAAGATTCTTCTTCAAGAATACCCTCACTCTATTCACTATGATCACCAATATCCTCTAAAGCTTCGTGTGTTAAAGGGATAAATCTTCCTAGAGCATCTCGTCACCTCCACATACAATAGTTGTGATTATTTGGATCAAAGAGTCCTACACATTATTAGTAAACTATTTTTGTATTGATAATAAAAACCTAATTACCCTAATGCTTGAAAGCAAAATCCTAACTATGAAAGCTCTAAAATTACATAGGAGAATTTTGAATGTAGTATTTTCCCTAACAACAACACGTAAAATATAAGGCCTAACTAAAGTCTAGTCAACTTGGTGTTAGACACGCAATTTAGAGGAAGGGTTATTAGCTGAATAGTCCACTAAACCCTTGCTAAGGCTTCATTTAATTATCAACTAAGGATTTGTAAGCTTTTGATGATGTTGGTACTGTATGTGCATTCATAGACTCTACATGACCTATATCATCAAGTATAGGTGGTTTACACATGTGTAGAAAAATTGTAAAGACTAAAAGTGAAATAAAGCATAAACTAAAAAACAAGGGAAATGACTTAGTCTACTACTAATGTTGTGAGTACTTTTAGCTTAGCACTGCAACTGATAAATCCTAACCTGAACTCTGAATCTTCATTAACACCACTAACTCTTACTCCTAACTACTTGACTTACTCTGGAGGACAACTCAAAGACTCAATACAAAAGGTGAATCATAAAACAAGATATCATTCACATGCATGTAATGAAGAATCTATTGAAATGAATGTAATAATATGAACATTTATTTTAACAACAAAAAATAAAGGTGGGTGAACAACACCTTGAGTGGCCCTTGCTCAAGCTGTTGGTCCCATAGGATAAACCAAATATGTGCTACTTGAATTAACTAGACACAATGGTAAAATGAAACATCTTCATTGTATAAAACTGAACTCTCACAACATGACAAGAATTTTAATAGATCTTTCATTCATGAGTGCATATCTATTACAACTGATAACATGAAACTAACAATGCAAGATTATTTATTGGAAAAATAATATTAGAAATATAAAAAACACATATATTTATAACTAGATTTTCTCCTCAACCACCAATCCAACTATATAGGTTTGGGAGGAGGTTTATTTACATAAGGACTAAAAACTAAAATTAAATGAAAGTGTCCACTCTCCTTCAAAATAGAGAGTCTTTTTCAGACAATGTTTTGGGAAAGATAGAATGTGAGGGGGAGAGCGATGGCGATGATGGGATGCGAGGCATAGGGGTTTGTGTAGGTCCAAGGCTGGTAAAGTCGAGGCCTGTATATAAATAATTTATTATGCATGCTCCTTCCAAGTTAATGGTTTTGGATTTGGGAGTTTTTCTATGCCAAGGGTGGGATCTATAGCTTTCGGGGGGGTGGGTTTCACTTCTCTTATTCATTATTTGCTCGTCTCTTTTCAATGTCTTTTTCCTACTCTCAAGTTATTATTTATTAAGGAGTTTTAAGGATGTTTTTCCATTGATTTGGCCTGGTATGGATTCAAACATAGCGACAAGCTCCAAGCCTTCAATGTATTTTCGTGCATCTTTGGGTGCGAAGTCACCTTCAACTTCTAAGAGGGCTACTGAGCATAATTTTTTGTTTAATGATTCAGGTGTGAGAGGGTTTGCTCTGATCGAAGGTCCTCACATCCTAAAAATTAATGGATGTTTGGAGAGGAGAAAAGATAGAGCTATTTTGGTGATTCAACCAGAATCAATCGTTGAGGAAGTGGAGTATTTCTCAAATCATGCCTTGATCTAAAAATTTATAGGAATGCATGTCTCACTCTTGTTCTTGGAGGCATGGGCTCATCGGACTTGGGATCTGAAGGGAGTAAATGGAAGTAATGTTGTTAGTAAAAAACTACTTTTTGGTCATTTTTAACTACATGGATGATTGCATCAAATTTTTTGAGGGGGGGCCTTATTTTCACAACTAGATTGGTTTATTCATCAAGCCCTAGCACACTAAATTTAACTTGTCGGAGGATCTCCCAAATCATGTTCATGTGTAGGTGCATTTCCCTTGGTTACCAATTGAGTATTGGTGAAATGACATTCTACAAACAGTTGCTCTACTTCTAGGGAAGTCGGTGGGTCCTTCTCAGCAAACGTAGGATAGGAAGGTATTGAATTTTTCTCGTATTTGTATTGAGATTGATTTGAGTAACCCTCTTCTAGACTCTCTAGAAATTCATGTGGGTACATCTTCTTGGTTACAACAGTTAGATTATGAGACTCTTCCTTTCCATTGTCGGTTATGCCATGAATATGGTCATTTATAGTGTAGATTTCCCAGGTCGAGATATTTTGAGTCTCATTCTGCTTAACTTCCTTGCACCCCTCCTAAGTTTGATAATGGAAAGGATCCTATTCTTGGTGTTGTCGTAGATAATGAGGGTTTCACTCCTATTAAGCCCCATGACAGGAATCCTAGACATAAGATGAATTTTAAGGAATGATAAGAAGGGAACACTTTTAATCAGTTTTATGTGTTGGATGACCTTAGCTAGCAAGAGGTAAATGTGGGTATGATGGCTCTATACCAAGTTGTCTTGGAGGTGGTTTAGGAGGGAAATATTTCGAACATGCTTTATAATTTATAGGAAGGTGGGGCATTTCAAATGGATACTAATTTTAGTCTGGTGACTTTAGAGGTTCCTGAGGCCCTTGTCACTATTTAAAAGAGTGAGGTGGAGAACTCTCTCCCATTGGGTAAAATGGTGTCTGATTTAGAAAAAGGAATCAAGGCTTCTTCTTCTTTGGGACTTCGCCAGAAAACTCTTGAGAAAGGGGCTACTGAGAAGGCTTCCAAGGCAGGGAGAAAGAAGGATCTAAAGAAAATTAACATGATGGGGGAGACATTGGTGGAGTTTGGATCTGTTAAGACCCTTGATTCTCATTTTTCCAACCCTAAAAAATGATTAGATCCTCTCATGGAATGTAATGGGACTAAACAGTGGACCTCAACAAAAATTTATTCGTGATTTGGTGAGAAATAATTCTCTTGTTGTGCTCTTTATACAAGAAACTAAGTTGTCTATTGAGAATATGTGTGGTGTGATGCCTAAATTTTGGGGCCATGGTCAATGCCAATGCATTGGTGCCCAGGGTAATGCTCGAGGATTAGCTTGTTTATGGAATCCATTGAAGACTCACCCTCTTTAGTGGATTTCTTGTAAGTCTTCTATTTATGTGGTTGCTTCGAGCTTAGAATTTGGAGAAACTATTCTTCTCTCCAATATCAATGGTCCTATCGATATGCCTAGTAAGGAGCACCTATGGTCTCATATCTAGTTTATTTAGAGTTTTGCTTTGCTTTATCCTTGGATTATTGTAGGTGACTTCAATGCTATTATTGATCTAGAAGAAAAAGGGGGAGGAATTTTGAGGTTGGAGACTTCTACTCTTCTTCTCCAAGATAATCTTCCTACCTTGAACCTTGTTGATATTAAGCCTAGTAATGGTCACTTTACTTGGAATAACAAGATACTTGGGGAGGATTGTATTGCTAAGAGGCTTTAAAGGTTCCTAGTTTCTTTCTTTTGGATTGGTGGTTCTTGGTCTATTTTCTTTGAGATTCTAGACTGGAGGGGATCTGATCATTGGCCTATTAAGTTATCAACTTTATATTAAGCCTAGTAATGGTCATTTTACTTGGAATAAAAAGATACTTGGGGAGGATTATATTGTTGAGAGGCTTCAAAGGTTCCTAGTTTCTTTCTTTTGGATTGCTAGTTCTTGGTCTATTTTCTTTGAGATTCTGGACTGGAGGGGCTCTGATCATTGGCCTATTAAGTTATCAGCTTTATCAGCCCATGTTTCCTGATCTCCCTCTTTCAAGTTTTAACTTATGTGGCTGTGAGGTATTTCTTTGCATAATCATGTTGTTGAGTGGTGGCATTTTGGTAGACCTTCTTTTGGTACCACTATGTATTCTTTGGTCAAGAAGCTATAGTATGTGAAGTACTAGCTCAAAAGGTGGAACATGTAGTGCTTTGGAAACATCTTCCATGCTAAGTTTTCTACTTAGGATAGTTTGGATTCTATCACCCATGATATTAGGGAGTTTGGCCTTTTCGAGGGCTCTCTCAAGGAGGAGGCAAGGGCTTTGAAAGTTTTCAATGTAACATGCCCATTTTTCTCCTTAGTAAATCTACTAAGTTTTACCCATAAGTAATTATCTATGCCTCCAATGTAGAGCAATAAATTTTTTTCTTTTCTATTCAATAATAAATGAATCATTTGAAATATAACTTTATCCAAAATTTTCCATTGCATAATCAATAAATCATTTCCAATAATATAAATATGATGTAACTTTACATAAATATATTCAAGATAATGTTTCACATTACAATTTCCATAAAGATGGACATAAGATACATACATAGCTTAAACAATCTTACATGAGTTAGAAATATAAATGGTCCAAAATGTCCTTCTCCCAAATATTGGCCGCCAACAACATGAGGAGAAGCATCACTCAAGTACTTTTTTGCCAACCATGGACTAACTATCGTCACCCACACATCTACCAAACTAGTAGATGGCCTACCCTTTGACAAAGAGATTGTTTTGGTAACCTCATCTTTCAAATTTCCTTTTCTGAGCATAGTGATGTGTCCTACATGTCTAGAGCTTACCATAAATTCAACCTCTAATTCTATGATATTCTCAGCTTAGTATGTATTTGGATCACAGTGAATTGACAGTGTATACAGTGGCTACCTACACTACTTTGTCCAAAGATTCAACACCCAATTTTTTGAGTGAGCGTGATCTATATTCACCACTACAATTTATTGATTTATATTTTGACCATTATTATTCTATTATATTCTATTTTAGGTTATTCCCTTTCTCATGGATTATCATAATCCCAATAATAACCTCCCCTTTGAATCACATTTTCTAACATGACAATCAAGTAATTCAAAGTAACTCTATCTCATGCTACACACCTAGAGTATCACTATACTTCATAAAGTACTAACAATCTATGTAAAGTACAAATAGTATTTATATCCATATAATAATACACTCAATATATACATCTATATGAGTAAATATCAAAAGTAAGGTTTCACAAAATAAGAAACAACCAAGTGATATGAAAGCATATCCAAACATTTCACACAAGTAAAAGACAATCATGTTCAACGTGATAATAAACTAATAATCTTTCCAGCATAAGAATAAAGAGATAGAAATCAAAATTCTTGTTAGAAAGCTTCCAATTGAATAATCTTCTCCTCAAATTTTCTTGGAACTTCTACACAAACTCAACTTTACTAGCTTCACTCCAATTCTCTCAACAAATCAATCTCACAAACTCATAACCCACTTTGCACTAAATTTGCAACAAAATAACTCTCAAGAAACCAAAATGAAAAAGTGATACATTTGGAAGAATGAGCACCTAAGTTATTTATACTAATTTGTGAGCAACCGAAGGCTACAAACAAGTAAGTATTTCTGCCACCTTTCTTCCTCATGCAATGACTCACTCATAGGTTTGTAACACATGAGAGTCTCGTGGCTGAGTTGAATTGATATTTGGGACAACATGCTCAAAATAGGCTTCCTAATTCAAATTCCATTTCAAAATGCTACCAAGTTTTCACTTGATCGAGTCTAAACACTTATTTGCAAGCTTAAACAAATTCAAAGAATTCTATTGCATTCCAAATTCAAGACAATATGGTGCCACCTCTTAACTCTTGGTGCCACCTTCATAAGTGTGTGGGCTTGACATAGTCGTCAAGTTCTTAATAGAATTAACTATATTCCAAACTATTTACACAACAACACTATGTGTGCTTTGCTTCATGCTTTGACTTAGTCTTTAAAAGACTTTATGTGTTGGCTTACTTTCACAAAATATTGTGTCATACTTTATGTGCTATACATATGCTTTATGCTCCATATGTTACCATATGCACTTTGCTTTATAATGCTAACAATAATAAACAACACTTATTTATATGCTTGGGAATTATATCAATTTCTTATTCATATATATATATATATTCATTCCATAATTTTATCAAGCATATTTTATTAACAAACACATTTATATTATATATAAACATAAATAATAGTATTACGTATATATATATGATTATATATAAGTATATATATATATGTATATATATATGTATATATATATGTATATATATATGTATACTACATATATATATGCAATTCTATTTCATTATCTTTATGAAACACTCATACATGCAATTCCATCGATCATCATATATACATGGAATGTATATGTGTGTGTGTGTGTGTCACTAGTCCAACTGATATTCCCATGTATATGGGTAATCCATCCATGAGCATGTGTAGGTACATGTCTACCTACGTATACTGATTTATGCATTTACTCACATGTACGAGTTTACCAGGCTCGGGTTGAATAGTTACAAGAGGAGGACAAATACACTTCCTTTTTTTTCAACTCTGTGAAGGCCAAGAGACATGGTAATTTGATCCCTTTTCTAGTGAATTCTAGGGGTGAGTAGTTATCCTCTTTGGGAGATATCTCTAGAGAAGCTTCACAGTACTTTGCCTCCTTGTTTAGGGAGGATTCTCTAGAGGTTTTGGCTGAAGAAAATCATGTTCTTTCTTGTATACACTCTTTGGTTTCTACAAAAATGAATGAGAACCTCTTGGGTTGCAAATTTCCTTGGAGGGACTGGAGGCCATTGTATTTTAGATGAAGAAAGAGAAATCCCCTAGGCTTGATGGCTTTCCAATTGAATTCTTCTAGAAATTTTGGGACATTATTAACCAAGATTTATTAGAGGTGGTCTATGAATCTCAAAGGAACAAGAAAATGTTGAGGGCTATGAATTCAACTTTTCTTGCTCTCATCCCAAAATGTGATGGGGCAAATAGGTTGAGTTTGTTTAAGCCCATTGCTCTTTGCAATGTGGTCTATAAAATTCTTTCCAAGTTGATTGCTAAGAGGTTGAAGTGGTGGATTAGAATGATTATTTCTGAGGAACAGGGGGGCTTTGTGGTAGATAGTAAAATCTTGGATGGTGTGGTTATTGCCACCAAAACTATCCATTCCATGGTGACGTCTAAAGAAAAATCTATGTTCATCAAGTTGGATATGGCTAAGGCATATGAAAAAGTTAAGTGGTCCTTTTTATGTAAAGTGATTATTGCTTTTGGCTTTGCTAAGGAGTGGGTTATGTGGGTTATGAGTTTTGTCATGACCACTTCTTTTTCAGTTTTGATTAATGGGGATCCTTCTTCCTTATTTGGGGCCTCTAGGGGTCTTCATCAAGGGAATCCTCTTTCTCCTTAATTATTCATTCTTTTGGTTGAAGATTGAGGAGAGTTATTAAAAGCAACGTGGAGCAAGGTCTTATCCAAGGTTGGGTATGGGGCAATGGTTTACCTCCTCAATCACATCTTCAATTTGTTAATGATACTGCTTTGATGGGCATGACCAAGGTCAGAGAGGCCACTAATTTGTGTAAGTCTCTAGACATATATCTTGATGCTTTTGGGCAGATGATTAATGAGGGTTAATCTTCCATTTTATTTTTTAATACTCTGAGGCCTATTCAATAGTGGATTGCTCATATTTTAAGGTTTCAAATTGGTTCTCTGCCTTTGATTTATCTTGGCATTCCTATCTCTTTTGGTACCTTTCCTAGGGGCTCATGCCAAAGTATTTTGGACAAGTTTCATGCGAAGGTGAACCATTGGACTCATAGATGGCTCTCTTTCGTTGGCCAGGTTTAACTTCTTAAGTCGGTGGTTCAAGCTCTTCCCAATTACAGGCGTATGCTCCGGGTGGCTCCCATTGGTTTTATTGAAGATTTGGAATCTCTGGCTAGGAAATCTTTATGGGTTGGTTGTTGGTCATCTTCTAAGTGGAGCCTTGTGAAGTGGGATATTATTTGTAAGAATAAGTAGTTTGGTGGTCTTGGGCTACAAAATTCCGCTATGTCTAGTTTGGCATTGTCTACCAAGTTCTATTGGAGATGGTGTTTGGAGCAGGATCATGTATGGGCCAAGATTATTTCTCACAAATATCTAAGTGGGGTACTAAAGGTGGTGGTCCTACAATACTCGCTTGTGGGGAAAGGATCCAGGATCTAGGAAACACTTAAAAAAGGTGCTAAGTTGATCAAGAGGGTCTGTTTTGTATTTACAATAGGGGGTATGAGGCTCTCTTTTGGTTTGACTCCTGGGATGGGTTTGCCCCTATCGTGAGTAGATATCATAATCTGTAGGATCTTTTTCAGCACTTCCCGGAGGTTGGTTGGTCTCGGGTGCTGATTTCAAGACTTCTTACCTCTGTGGGCATGTGGAGGTGTCTAAATGGAAGGTTCCTAGTGAGTGGCTTATGGCTGGTCTGGAGGAGGATTGTTTTGTGCTTCATAATATTCTGGAAGGTAGATAGAAAAACTCTCTTAAGGAAAGGGATATGCTGGCTTAGATCCTGAATCCTAAGGGGGTTTTGGGTATGTGCGAGATCATCATAGAAAAAATAGGCCCTTAAGTGGTGATAAAATTAAGAAAAATCAGAGTTAGGAAACTTGACATAAAAATTTGAATAAGTTATCTATATTATTTTAAAAATATGAAAGAATATAATCTGTAGAAAATTGAATGTAGTTTCTAAACTACTAGGTTTATTTTATTTTTAAATCTATTTAGTGAAAATTTGAAATTTCAATGCAATAGTACTTAAATTTCAAAGAAAAAATAAGAAGTAGGTGTCTGTCTAACCACCCTAACCACAATAAAATGATAATATTTTAGATATAAGTAGAGGACTCATGTCTCGATGTGATGCCTATTTTTATGTAATTTTTTTCCAATTAAATAATTAATTATGATTTTTTTATTATAACTTTTAAAAAATATAAAAAATCGTATGTTTGACCACCTTAACTTGGTCAAAACTTTATGAAATTCATTTTTTTTTCTAATCCTATAGTATGTGAAGCATAGAATGTGACACATGTTTCAGATTCAAAAAATTTGATACCATTTGAAAGCTATAGATGTTTTTCAATCAACCTATCAATCAAGACTTAAGTCATAATTCAAATAGAAAATTAATAATAATTATTTATTAAATTCAAATTAAAGCATAATTTATATTGGTGGAAAGCTGTGAATCTCCTTTAAAAACCCTTTTTGTTTCATCAATTTTGGGTTAAAAAAAAGTCATCAACCACATGTGCCATCATATCACTTACATATCACCACTTTTTGGCCCATCATGACCCTGTACATACCCTTTTCACGGTGGCTAGTGGGTATCGAGAGCTGATAGCTGTGAAGTATGGTGGGTTAGACGTTCCATGGTGGAAAAATGTTTGGAATAAGTTCTCCTAGCTTAAGTGTAATTATTTCCTGTGGACCTTAACTTGGAACAAATCTTTTACTTGGGAAAATCTTCAGAAGTAGGGATTCCAGGGCCCATTTGTTTGTGTTCTTTGTGGCTACAGTTCGGAGAAATCATCTCACTTGTTCTTTTAGTGTCCCTTTTTTATGATTATTTGGAGACATCCTTGTGTTCATGCCTCTTCTATGGTTGAATTCTAGAGTAGCTTGAGGAGACCTCCAACAAAGGCCTCTTTCCTCCAAATAGTGTGGTGCATTGGCCCTACTTTCATTCTTTAGAAATTTTGGTTGGAAAGGAATCATAGGATGTTTTTTTGGGGGGGAGGCAAGTTGATGATCCAACAGGTTTGGAAGAGAATTGTAGGTATGATTCAAGAGATGGTGGATGCTAAATGTGAAGTGGTTTTTCCTTTGGAAAGAAATGTTGATGATATTGTAGATAGATTGGGCCTACATGGCTTGGCCTTTGATTCTTTCTATGTCTAGAGAGGTAGGTATGCTAAAAAGAAGGTTCAGAGGGTTGGGAGTTGGTCCCTTCCTTTGGTGGATGTTTTGAAGATCAACATTGATGGCTCTTCCATGTGTAATCCTAAGCCTAGTGGGATTGGTGGGGTTGGGAGAGATAGCTCTGGTTTCATTGTGTTCCTATTTTCCATTTATAAAGGGCATAAAACCAACAATCTCATGGAGGGGTTGGCAATTCTTTGGGCTATTGAGCATGCTTGTGCTCTAGATTGACATAAGATAATCTATGAATATGATTGTTAGATTATTGTTAATTTATTGATGGAGCAAAATTTGGAGGGGGTCAATTGGAAACTTGCTTCAGGTTGTTGATTGTTTGGCCAAATGTGCTTTTGAGCATGCTGGCGATTGGCAAATTGAAGGATGGAAGAAATTATCTCTAGACTACTGCCAAGTATTAGATAATATTATTTCAAAGGATATGTAATGTTGGCTAGACGATGGCTTGGTTGTGCTCTAAATCTTGTTTGGGTTTTTGCTAGCTTAGTGAACTTGTTTTCTTTGGTTGCCTTTGTGGATCCTGATTATTTTATATTGGTGTCTTTCTAATATTAATAAATTTTTTCCCTTTTAAAAAATAATAGAGAGACAAATTCTTTGCAATAAAAACTATAAATGAAACAAATAGAAGAAGACAACTAGGTTTGCAACTCTACTTTAAAATGGTACATGGCAGAGACATGCTTTGCACAAATACTCATGGTAGTTTCCTTGTTCATCACAAACTCCTTTATCCTTCCATCATCTTATCGAATGCTCTAATGACTCCCAATCGATCACTCCAATGATCACCTTCATTATTTTTTGCAACTATCACATGCCTAGTCATTCTGGAATCTCTCCTACTTATCGACTTGAAATCCTTTAGTTGTGGGTTGAGTTCTCCAATTGTTGTGGTTTCTATTTTGGCTGCAAGGAGTTAGTTCTCATCCAAAGCGTAGATACTATTAAAATCATGAATCCAACACAAATTTAAACTAAAATTCATACACATTCATACATTCATCATGCAAATATCAATATATCATATCATATTTCCACTCATCAAAGTTTGGTTTAGATTGCATAAAGGTTATAAAAGGTATGTAAGTTCAGGAATGTATATGAAATAAACAGCTTAAAGTGTTTAAAAGATATGGAATAAATGAGAGAAAACTAGCTATTAATCAGGCTCATCAGGCTCCTCAACCCTTTATAATATCACAACTAAAACAATAACATAGTAACGGGTGATCCCACAATAGTGGTTTACAATTTTAGGCCAAACTAGACATTGAACTAATATTTTAAACTAAACCTTCACTTTTGAGCACCTATAGCTGCTAAACCATGAGGAATGTGAAGATGATGCAAACTAGTGATTTGTGACATTTTTTCTATAGATTCTAAATATATATATATTGAATCAGATTGCATTTCTTTTTCCATCTCTTTCAAAAACTAGTTTTTAGTAGTAAACACCATTTTAAAGAGTGATACTCACCATAAACAACATATCTTTTTTTCTATGAAGGATAAAATTCTATTTTTTTCAAATTTAGATTTGGGTGATCCCACAATATTGGTTTACAATTTTTGGCCGAATTGGACATTGAACTGATTTTTTAAACTAAATCTTCACTTTCAGACACCTATAGTGGCTAAACCGTGAGGAATTTGAAGATGATGCAAACTAGTGATTTGTGATATTTTTTCTATAGATTCCAAATATATTTTTCTCAAAAATTTTGGAATCAAATTGCACTTCTTTTTCCATCTCCTTCGAAAACTAGTTTTTTTTCAATAAACACCATTTTTAAGGAGTGACGCCCACCATATAGCACATAATTTTTTTTCCATGAAGGATAAAATTCTAATTTTTTCGAATTTAGATTTGTAACTACGATATCTAGTGCTTCCAATTGGTATTATAGTGTTTTATTGAATATTTTTTCCTTAATCAAGTTTCGAAGTCAAACTAATTACAATTCAGAAATAGGCGGACCGTATAACACAACTTTTTTTCTATGTATCGAAATTCTTTTTTTTTTTGTTGGATCAAGGACGTCAATATATGGTGCACTCATATTTTTCAAATTTATTTTTTGATAATCTTCTATTTTTCCACATGTGCGGAACAAAGAGCTTGATTTTCGGTGAAAAACCTACATTCACAAGAAATAAAAAATAAATATAATAATTAAATTAAATTTATTTAAAATTATACTTTTTGGGAAGCTTATAATAAGGAATACATATTTACAAAAAGTAAATTTTAAATGAATTCATTTGATCCCCCAAAAGGTAAATCAAAAGTGGTTTTTTATCAGCATTTTGATAGGTGTAAAGGAGACTTTGTTATAGGTATGGTTTAAAACTAGCGGGGTTCTATCCAAGGGGGTTTGATCTAAGGTGGTTTGATCAAACCCTCTTCAATTGGAACTTTTAAAGGCTTAAATCATTATATTTTCTAAAAATATGTGTTTTCAGCAAAAATCAAAATCTCCTAGAAATTTTAAACCAACATTGTGGGATCACCCCTTTGTAACTATGATATCTAGAATTTTCACTTGGTTCCATAGTGTTTTATAGAATATTTTTTTCTTAATCAAGTTTTAAAGTTAAACCAATTACAATTTAAACATAGACGGACAGTAAACAACATAACTCTTTTTGTATGTATCGAAATTCAATGTTTTTTTACTAGATCAAGGACATCAATACCTAGCCAAAACATATTTTTCATAGTTTTTTTTTTATAATCTACTATTTTTCCACATGTGCAGAACAAAGAGCTTGATTTTTAGTGAAAAACCTGCATTCACAAGAAATAAAAAATAAATATAATAATCAAATTAAATGTATTTAAAATTATACTTTTTGAGAAGATTATAATAAGGACTACATGCTTACAAATAATATATTTTAAATGAATTCATTTGATCACCCAAAAAGTAAATCAAAAGTGGTTTTTTATCAGCATTTTGATAGGTGTAAAGAAGACTCCATTATAGGTATGGTTTAAAAGTAGTGGGGTTCTATCCAAGGGGATTTGATATCAGGTGGCTTGATCAAACCCTCTTCAATTAGAATCCTTTAAATGGAAATTTTCAAGGCTTAAATCATTATATTTTTTAAGAATAAGTGATTTCAGCGAAAAACAAGATGTCTCAAAAAGTGTAAACCACTATTGTGGGATCACCCTAACCTAATGGTTTTATAGATATCGATAACATAGATGTGTATTGTAATGACTATGGCCACTAAAACCAAAATGATAAAATTTTAACAACCCTTCAAACCCATAATACTTCAAATATAATAATCTAGATTTCAAAGTGCCCATAATCATTTCCAGGGTGATCCCATAATAGTGGGTTACAATTTTTGGGCAAACTGGACACTGCAATTATTATTTTTAACTAAATCTTCACTTTCGAGCTCTTGTAGTAGCTAAACCGTGAGGAATTTGAAAATGATGCAAACTAGAGTCTCATCACATTTTTTCTGTAGATTCTAAAAATATTTTTTTGAAAATTTTTGGAATCAGATTGCACTTTTTTTTCCATCTCCCACGAAAACTAGTTTTTTTCAGAAATCAACATTTTTAAAAAGTGACGCTCACTATATACAACATAACTTTTTTTGTATGAAGGATAAAATTCTAATTTTTTTGAATTTAGATTTGTAACTACGATATCTAGCACTTTCATTTGGTCTCATAATTTTTTATTGAATATTTTTTCCTTAATCAAGTTTCAAAGTCAAACCAATTGCAATTCAGACATGTGTGGACTGTATACAACATAACTTTTTTTGTATGAATCAAAATTCAATTTTTTTTTTTTAATGGATCAAGGACATCAATACCAAGCCTCAGCATATTTTTAAAAAATTTATTTTGATAATCTATTATTTTTCCACCTGTGCAGACCAGAGATTTTGATTTTCAATGAAAAACCTATGTTTAATAAAACTAAAAAATCAAATACATAATAAAAGAAAATCATATTAAAACTATATTCGACGAATAGCTCATTCTAAGGACTATCATTATCTAGCTAGGTTTCTGAAGTTTTCTGCATTTTCAAATTCAAATTGAACTTCGAACGACAATTTTTTACCAAAAAAAACTATTTTTTGAGAAGATAGGGTAAAAGGGGGGTTCGGCCAAACCTATGTTCAGCCGAACCCCTTTAAGAGGTTCATCCGAACCCCTTTAAAATAATAAGGGAAATTATTTTAAAGGTGTTCAGCCGAACCCACCTGAAATTGGTTCGATCGAACCCCTTCAATATACATACGAAAGTCAAACAAGTTTTTCAAGGATTTTTTTCATTTTTCCAAGCTCCTCTAGTAAACGGTGTTTTCCAGGCGACCCGCATGCTTTCAAACGTGTCTACTGAAAAAGACAAATCACAGGTGAAAAATGTTGGATTTTTTGAAAATGTTCATATTTTATTTCTTTTTGTTGCATTTGTTTTGATTAATATAAGTTTTTTCAATTCTTATGACAGATTTTTTGCATTTTGTAGGAGAATTTGTTGTTAGCTTAAATCAAACATTTGTGTTTTGAAGAATAAAATGGGACAAAAAGCAAAAAGAAAAAACAAAGCTCAACGGAAATTTTCAAAAGATAAAGAAGAAAATAGACGCAAACAAAATTTGATAAATTATCATAGAAAGAAACAAGGTACGTGTTTATTTATTCTCTTTTTTCGTCAAATATGGGTAAATTTATTTACTTACAATAGTGATTTTATCATATGTTTTATCTATCAACAAGGAAAAATGCATCCAATAATTGATATATAAGAAAATTGAATGTTCTTGAGTTCTATAAAACTAAAATCTGCAAATTATCACTAGATTTTATGAATGTTTATACTAAATGTTTTACTAGTTTTGATCTACAATATATTTCTTTTTATTTGTATTTTTTTGTAGCGCCCAATTTTGCATAGATATCTATGTGTATGTCTTTTAAATCCTTATATTTATTTCATCCAATTGTGCATCATCAATTATATAGATATGGTAGAAACACCATTTTTCACCAATATTTCTCCCTCTATCAAGTAGTATCTCCCTTTGTATCAATACATGAAAATGAATAGTAGGGAAATTATTATGTATAACCAAATTGGATTAAAGAAGATGACACAAGATAATTCAACAAAAGAGAATTTTTAAACTCATATAAAAAACATAAATAGTGATAATTAGTTGAGAAGGTGGGGATAACTCAAACACCCCACAAACACACAAAAATTAGTTAAAAATATAAGTAAATTATAATAAATAGAATCATATTAGTTAACAATAACTATTTTTGGATTATGATAGATTTAACAAGAAGTACGATGAATATACACATAAAGCATACATTAACTAAATAAGTTTATATGCGAAGAACATATACATTTGTAGAAGTATGTATCTAAAATTATTTTCTAAATTTTCTAACACATAATCTAACATAGAATTAGAATATTCTTTATAAGAGTGAAATAATTCATAAAGAAATAAACATATATTGATAGTAAAAAGAAAAATGTATTGAATTTGATAACCTAAATAAAAAGTTGAAAGTTTTAACTAACTTTATTCCTAGATTTAAGATTAATAACACAAAAATACTATCCAAAATAGATAAATCAACAAGTGTAAATGGTCTTAAATCTAAATCGGTTTCACCTATATAAACTATGCAAGCTTATTTTTCCTATTAAAAAAAAGTACTATGTTTTTATTAAACAAAATATTAAAAATGAGATTTAATTATAAACAAAGAAAAACCTAGAATAAGAGTTGAGAAATAGATATCTCATCATGATAGAAATCTAGAATTATGAATCAATAGAAGATAATAAAAATTACATCATGTTTCCTAGATGGTAGCACATGACTACATTAAGGTCTATATGTCTACATAGATTTTTGTTGTACATAAAAAATAACAATTTATACAAAATTTGAAAATCTATAAAATAAGAATAAAATACACACCCAATAACAAGAAACTTTAGTAGAATAACATGATAAATTCGTTAAAATAAATTAAATGATATAAAATGGTCATAATGCTATTTAAACTAAGCGAAGTAAGATAATATAATTATGATAGATAGGAAAAGACACAAAACCTCCATGTGAAAAGATTTCCAAGAATACATGTAGCTAGTGCCACAAAGGGAAAGGGGTGAATTTTGGTTATCTTACCAATTATATTGTCAAATCCCTAATTTGGTATTTTTACCTCCACAAATAATCAAATAAAAAGACATTAGATTAATATGGTTACGCTCTTATCTTATGTGCATCTAGAAGTTCGAAGACGAGTACAACATAAAAAATATATATAATCTATAGCAATACGTGTATCCCTTAGATATATAAAATAAATAAAATTGAGAAGATGGATCAACATGAAAATATAATAGTTCAAACTATCACATGTTGTAATGTACACTCATATTTTTGATGAAAAATAGTCATGAGTTTAATGCACGTGTTATTTTCTTCATGTAATACCTGATAAAATTATTGTGTACTATAAAGTGTATTTTTATTGATTTGGGGTAATTTTAATTTAATGACTCATTTATCTATAAGATGGGAGGGGAAAGTTTCTTTAATTTTTTAGCATTTTAGTCCTTACATATTCCTACTCTTGCATGTACATAGATCACATCGTGCATAGTCCTTGTATGTACATATATATCATTTCACCTAGTTCTTGCATGTACAACCCCTTGCATATATCAAGATCATATCACCTAAGTTCCAAGTTGCATACATTCCATGAATTTAGTCATTTGCATATTCATCATTGATCAAATAGAACCCTTAGCTCTTGCACAAGCTAGACACTACTCTTCATAGGTCTCAAAATCAACCCATTTGCTATCTATCACCCACATCACTTAAGGTTTATCATAGACTTTCAAGTTAGGAAACATGTCGGGTTATCCTTGCTCATCTAGGAAAATCCTTTTGGAGTCCATCATCTCCTAAACACCCTCTCTTGGTAATTGGTCCCTTGTTTTTATCCATCATATCACAAGTCAATCCTTGAATCGTAACCAAATTTGGACCTAGAGTTGCATTTGACCTCTTGGATTCTTAATTTTTCATGCATCATATTGGATACCATTTTTATTGCATTCTAGTCCTTACATATTCCTACTCTTGCACATACATAGATCACATCACATAGTCCTTGTATGTACATATATATATATATATATATATATGTATATATTTGTTGTTTTATAATTTGAAAATTAGATTTTGTTCAGTATTAATAGATAGGGATTGAAGGTTGAGACACAAATCCTAACGATCACTCGTAATGGATGTACCTTATCTAAGAAAAAGAAAATATTTAAATTTACTAGATCTTGACTATCTACTTAGGTACAAAGAGGCTCATAGACTTACCACACTATCTAATAACATGCTATTTTTTATGGAAACCATAACATTCTTATATGTTAAATAACATGATTGAATTATAGAACTTATAGTAACAAGTCTAAAACTTAGTTACTAGCATGCATAAATTTAATTGCATTAAAACATGAAAATATAATAGTTCAAGCTATCATGTTGTAACACACTCATATTTTTGATGAAAAATATTCATGAGTAATGTGTGTTATTTTCTTCATGTAATACCTGATAAAATTATTGTGTACTATAAAGCACGTATTTTTATTGATTTGGGGTAATTTTAATTTAATGAATCATTTGTCTATAAGATGAGAGGGGCAAGTTTCTTTAATTTGTTAGCAATTTGAGTTCTTAAATGTTGAATCATTTTTTTAATTATAATCTAAAATTTGAATCTGTTGACACCTCCAAACAATCATCTCTAAGTTGAAATAAATTATGCACGGTAAATTTAATGTTGAATGAAATGCATAAAATAAACCCCTCAAATTCTTGTTTTAGCATGTGTCCAGCTGGAATTAGCTAAATGTTATTTTAATTGTTTTTTTTTTCTTTTCAACTCCAATTTTACACGCATTGGTTAAAAAAGAACATACATGCAAATGCATATGGGTTAAAAAGAACAACACACTTTATTTTTCATTGGGTTTAAAATTAACTCTTAGATAGAAAACACTACAAACGGTTAAAAATAACCCCTTTGCTTGACAAACACTACAAATGGATAAAATGAACCTTGTGCATTCTCTGTTTGTTCACATTTTGATTTTGGTTTAAAAAGAACACCATGTGAGTGTGATCTGAAATATTCATGTGATCTCTCTTTGTTTTTAAACAAAGATCAATTGAACTATGAATATTTTGGTTCGCTTTTGTTAAGCCTTAGATCTTGGGCCTGCTTTGGTGGGAAAAAGTACTCACCCCAAAGCAACTCAAACCAGGAACGCGCTAAAGCCAAGCGACGTCCAACCGGTATATAAATTCGAATGTTAAGGAAAACTTAGCATTACAAAACTTCCTGCGGACCAACAATTGACTCCCCGGTACCCTTGTGGTGCGTCAAAACCTGCAGACCCTAACCTCTGTAGACTGGGATGATAATGCCTCTCGCATGGCCTTCTGAATGGGTGCCCGAAATAAATCCTTTGTTTTAGATAACCACAAACCTTCTATTCTTTGGTGTAGCAACAGTCGTTGCCAAGGCACCTGCACTTGCGTAGTTCTTAGTAGAAATGATCAATCTGCCATGGGAGTTTCATGGAGATTGGAAGCTTGGTTGCCCTGAGAAGTGAGTGCATTGTAAGGGGGAGCCCATGGGGCCAAGCTTTTGAAATTCATTTGCTAAGGATATGCGGTTTGTGGGATCCATAAGAATATTGTCCTTGCAGCCTTAGGATTTCTTTTGTAAATGTCTTCTATGTGGTTGAATTTCATTCTTTACAACACCACGTGTTTGCCAACTGTTTTCAGACAACATGAACAAATGAACATCATCCTCCAAATCTAAATCAACACAGTCAAACTGAAATAAATTCCTTGCAATTTGCTTGAAATTTTGTCTAGTGTGAAAATCTCACCAGGTTGTCATTTTATCATCTTCAATCTCATCCATCCATCCAAAATTGCATTTTCTATAAAATATCAATTTTGTTCTCAATTTGACACCTCTTAATTTGATCACATCACATAGTCCCTGTATACATATATATCATTTTTAACCTAGTTCTTGCATACATGTACAACCCTGGTTGCCTATATCGAGATCATATCGTGCCTAAGTTCCAAGTTGCATACATTCCATGAATTTAGTCTTTTCCATATTCATCATTGATCAAATAGAACCCTAATCTCTTGCACAAGTTCCACTACTCTTCATAGACCTCCCAAAACCAATCCATTTTTTATCTATCACCCACATCACATAGTCCTTGTATACATATATATCATTTTAAACCTAGTTCTTGCATACATGTACAACCCAGGTTGCCTATATCAAGATCATATCGTGCCTAAGTTCCAAGTTGCATACATTCCATGAATTTAGTCTTTTCCATATTCATCATTGATCAAATAGAACCCTAAGCTCTTGCACAAGTTCCACTACTCTTCATAGGTCTCAAAACCAATCCATTTTTTATCTATTGCCCACATCACATAGTCCTTGTATACATATATATCATTTTGAACCTAGTTCTTGCATACATGTACAACCCAGGTTGCCTATATCAAGATCATATCGTGCCTAAGTTCCAAGTTGCATACATTCCATGAATTTAGTCTTTTCCATATTCATCATTGATCAAATAGAACCCTAAGCTCTTGCACAAGTTCCACTACTCTTCATAGGTCTCAAAACCAATCCATTTTTTATCTATCACCCACATCACATAGTCCTTGTATACATATATATCATTTTGAACCTAGTTCTTGCATACATGTACAACCCAGGTTGCCTATATCAAGATCATATCGTGCCTAAGTTCCAAGTTGCATACATTCCATGAATTTAGTATTTTCCATATTCATCATTGATCAAATAGAACCCTAAGCTCTTGCACAAGTTCCACTACTCTTCATAGACCTCTCAAAACCAATCCATTTTTTATCTATCGCCCACATCACATAGTCCTTGTATGTACATATATATCATTTTGAACCTAGTTCTTGCATACATGTACAACCCAGGTTGCCTATATCAAGATCATATCGTGCCTAAGTTCCAAGTTGCATACATTCCATGAATTTAGTCTTTTCCATATTCATCATTGATCAAATAGAACCCTAAGCTCTTGCACAAGTTCTACTACTCTTTATAGACCTCTCAAAACCAATCCATTTTTTATCTATTGCCCACATCACATAGTCCTTGTATACATATATATCATTTTGAACCTAGTTCTTGCATACATGTACAACCCAGGTTGCATACATCAAGATCATATCGTGCCTAAATTCCAAGTTGCATACATTCCATGAATTTAGTCTTTTCCATATTCATCATTGATCAAATAGAACCCTAAGCTCTTGCACAAGTTCCACTACTCTTCATAGACCTCTCAAAACCAATCCATTTTTTATCTATCACCCACATCACATAGTCCTTGTATACATATATATCATTTTGAACCTAGTTCTTGCATACATGTACAACCCAGGTTGCATACATTCCATGATACATTCCATGAATTTAGTCCTTTCCATATTCACCATTGATCAAATAGAACCCTAAGCTCTTGCATACCCTCTCTTGATCATTGGTCCCTTGTGTTTATCCATCATAACACAAGTCAAGCCTTGCATCGTAACTAATTTGGACCTAGATTTGCATTTGACCTCTTGCATTCTTAGCTTATCACATCATATATCATACCATTTTAATATATCATACCATTTTCATATATCCCATCTTAGAATCATATCCTTTTCAAATGCATTTTTTCCATGGAATTCTTAAGTTCAAGAATCTTTAATTTCATTTGATTTCATATGTTAAACTCCACTTATATATCATCATCTCTCACTTTCTTTGCACAATATTTTGTGACATGTACAAATGGCTCAACAATTAGGAAGTTCTCAAGCAGCAGTTGAGCCCAATCTAGATATTGGACCAAATGAATCAGTTGAAGAACACATGGACCTTGAAGATAGGGAGGAGGCCCGAGTTCAAACAATTCATGCTAGAGAGGGGTTAGGATCACTTCCTTCTACACTAATGGATGAGCATATAAAAGTAGCTGAAACAGTGGGGAAACAAATTTCTTATAGAAATTTAGATCATTTACTTGAAATGGATATGGAGAAACTGAAATGTTATGCCGACCAACCTAAAAATAAAAGTAAGAGGTCAATAACTAAATCTATAAATAGAATAATCCATTATCATTTCAATCATCTTGAAACACTTGAGAAAACCCAATTGTTATTGCGTTTACTTCTTCGTGATGAGCTGAAAGAGTCATTACAATTGATGGGTGTATATTCTGCATCGAATAAGAGGAAACACATGACACTGCAAAAAGATATTGTTGAAAATGTTAAAAAAGGTTTAGATTCCATTGGGAAAAGATCTTGATCAGTGGATAAGGCCATTGTAAGAAAGGTGATTTTGACATCTATTTTAAATAAAGAAATATCTAGAAAAAGAAAAATGTCAGCACTTTCCACTGAATTTGGTTATAGTAGAACCACACTAATAAAATATGAGAAAAAAAGAAAGGTTTTAGATGATAGTTCTGAAGGCAATTGGGCAATTATGTGTAGAGCTCCCCATTCTGACAGGATTGAAGATATTGTTAGGAAATTGATCTCAAGTTTTTGGAATGATCAGACTCGTCCGTCATCAAATACTAGAGATGTTATGAGGTACAAGATTGGACCTAGTATTTATGAAGAACATATTAAACATTGGCTAGACATAACACAACTTGAGATGTATATGAACTTTTGTAATATGTATCCTCATATAAAGATTGGGCAAACAATGTTTCAAAGGTTAAAGCCATATTATGTGAAGATAAACAAGTTTTTTGAAACTTGTTGTTGTCGTTATCACATTGAATTTGATCCAGGTGTTTCGAAAGATGATAGAAGAAAGATATGGTTTTGAAAAGGCACCTCCTAAACAGGTAAGATTGTTCATAAAGGATCTATTATGTGATCATGAAAATGGACCTCAAATAAAATGCATAAAAGGACTCTATGAAACATGTGGAAATTTGGCTAACTTTCCTTCAACAAATGAAAATGCTGACCTGAGTCAGACAGTAAATTGCAAGAGTTACAAGTATGTAAAGTTTCAAACAAATTTTGGGAAAGAATCCACAAGGTTAAACTATGTAGAAGAGGAGATACCTATTGGGAAATTTATGGAAGATTTTCAAAAATTGATACAACCATACATACAACATTCATTTTATGCTAAGTGGCAAGCACATCAATTTCAAACATTAAGAGATACTTTCCCACTTGGAACAATTCTATCAGTAGTTGACTTTGCAGAAAATTACTCTTTTGTACATCAAAAAGAGATTCAATCAAAATATTACTTTTCAAAGCAAGTCACTATTATGGTTCATGTGTGTTATCGACATGCACAATTGGAATTGGATGGTGTTGAGAGTACAGATGAACAACGAGCCATCAAGAAAGAATATCACTTTTATATTAGTGATGATAAAGAGCATGACATGCTTTTTGTACAACATTGTTTTACAAAATGTTTTTTTGAGAATTTGAGAAGCAGGGGTGTAAAATTTGAAAAACATTTCATATGGTCAGATGGATGTGCAACACAATTCAAATCATCACGTCCATTTTATGCACTTTCTAGATATCATAAAATTTACAACATACCACATGTTTGGAGTTTCTTTGAGAGTGGGCATGGAAAGGGTGAGCATGATGGCGCAAGAGCTTGCATCAAACGTGCTTTAAGAAAACATCAAATGAGTTATTCAGAAGATCATATAGATGATGCACATGATGTTGTTGAATGGTGCAAGAAACACTTTGCATCAAATGAGGTCGGCACATCTTCAAGAACAAACCGAAACATTCCACATAGAGTGTTTTGGGAGATATCGGGTATGTATAAATTACATTTAAAATAAATAAATTTATTTAAATTTAAAATTTACACACACATATATATATATACACATGTTCAAGTTCACATAATTTTGTTGCAATTACATTTATCTAGGTGTGGATAGAAGATCGATGCATGGATGCAAGAGGGTAGAAAAAACAAGATCTTTGCATTGTGTTATGAGTTCAGATAGCCACCCTGGATGGACATTATACACGAGGGATTACTCTTGTTTCTGCACTGAGTGCATTGCAGGAAACTCTCATGCATGCAACAATGAAGAACTTGAATACGTTAGTAAATGGGATATGGTACCACTATTCATTTTAGACACATACGATGAAAATGGGGATGAAAGATTTCAAGACATTCCTTTGATTTCAATTGATTATGACCATATTTCAGGATTGGTTAGAAAAGGTACATGTGTCAGTTTTCAATAATTTAAATATTATATAAATTTAATGATCTTTAACTTGTCTAGAGACAATTTTAATTTTTTTAGAATTTTATTGTGTAAATTTGGTGTATAGGAGATATTTTTGCAGTTATAGCAGAGCCTAAAAACATAGAAGGTGTTATCTATTATTTACTGCGTTGCACAGAAGAGAGGAATAAGCTAACATAACCTGAAACAAATAATGGAATGTTATTTCCCACAGGTGAGTTTGAATTTAAAATTATATATATACATTGTGTACATGTGTACATTATCTTAAAAACATTAAATCTATATTGTACAAACCTTGAGCGCGCAAATGTTGTACACATGCACATGTATTACCTCAGGTTCATGTTTACCGTGCAGGTTTTGTTGTTGTGCAAGGGATATATCTAAGACAAGTCAAAGTTGTTCAACATGGGATTCATTTTGTGGACTATCAAGTTGATAACAAGGTATATCAATATAGTCACCTTATAATTGCTACCGCCCTACATCTTCATGCAGTTCCACATGCACGCGGACAAAAAAAATGGAGACTAGATAGTTATGACCATCAAATAAATTTACATGTTATTCAAGAGCGAGTTGAACCAGAATGTTTGAGTTAGATTATATCCCTGATTTTCAAGTTCACTTGTACATGTACATACATTTTGAAGACGAGAATTTATAGTAACTTGTTTGAACTTTGGATTGTTTTAGTTACTTATAATATATGTTGATGACAAGTGTTTTAAATTTGGTTGGACACAAATTAGGGGTTTAGGGTTCATTGAGAACCTTAAATTGAGTAGATATTTCCAATTATATATTTATTCCATGGAATTCAAGTACTTGTTATGTACATAATGTGCAAACCTTGTCATAAAAAAATTCATTGCTTGAGTGATGGTGGGAGTAGAAGAAAATTTAATGTTAGTTTCAATGATCCCCCAAATCTAGCATGCTTATTTATTTATATCTTCAATATAATGTTGTGTTTATGTATATAGTTGTATATATTTAATCAAGATGGTTAATAAATTATAGTTAATTAATTTCTCTATTGAAATGTAACATGTTAAATATTATTGCAAGTATCTATATTTAAATAATTTTTTAATTTAAATTATGAACTTTATTGAATCATTGCATCATATTGGAGATTATTGTCAACTCATAACATGGACACATTATTTCATCTTCCTATTTCCTATTAGGTATATTACTAGGACAAAAACCTATATTTATATAGATCAATTTGAGGCTTCTCAAATCCCTTCACTTAAAGGTAGATCTGTGTAGATGATTCCCATTCTTAGATATTTTCATCGTTTTAGATTACTTTGGTACAAGGGATTTTAATTTTCAACATTGGATATATTAAATCAAATGATTGTGCTTTGAAAAGTGAATAAGATGGAGGTATACTTTGATTGTTGAAAAATAATATCAAATAGATAAATTTGAATAAGATGGAGGGTATACTTATTTTGATTTTTTGAAAAATGATATCAAATAGATAAAGTTTTAGATTATTTCTATATCAAACTTGAAAACAATCCCTCTCAATCAATGTCAATACTTGGAATTTTGTATTGGATCCCCCTCTACCTTGCTTACAAGGTCTCCCTCCTCTCCCTCGCTCCCTTGTTGATGCCACTATTGTGTGATGGATAAATGAATTAACATCATGTTTAACATGCTATGATCTCTTACTCACACTTATGAAATGAGTTAATGAAATGATGGACTAACCTAATGAAGAAAAAGATAGTTTATGCATCTTATGCATATGCTAAGAATGGGAATAGGTTCTTTCTTCCTTCCTTTTGAATCTACTTCATCTTGTATTTTATGTATTTTGGTTATTAAGGAGAATATTGTCTTGTGTGATTATGAATATTATCCCATCCCTAGTAGAGTAATGTGCTAGGTGTTTATGTTGTCTTGAGGGTGAATATTTAGCTCACTCTTTATCTTTTTAGCCTATAGGCTACATATAGTGTGAGATTTGAGCTTGAAACAAGTCTCACACTTGCAAAACACTATTGAGTCATCAAAAAATAAGTTTTAGGTATCATTTAATGGTAAACTAGCTGCCATAAAAGCCTCCAAAATATCACTTATAACATAAAATCAGATAAATATTAATTTTTCAACTAGATGGGAAAATTCTATTTCCATTTGCAATGTTTTTTGTCAATTTGATGGCAACTTTATTTTTTCGCTTATTATTAATTGTTTAATCCATCCACATACAACTAGAATTTGCAGCACATGGCATCCATACACACCCATGCACAACCACACACTCTATAACATATTAACATACATATAGTTTTCTATCGGCATAATCTTTGAACCTCCTTTAGGTGCAAGTGCTAGTGGTAGAAGGTGCCTTGTGAGTGTCTCCTTATTGTGCTTGTGTTTTTACTTGGAGAGTGTGCCATATTAGTATGCATGCTACTCATTTATTGAGAATACATATCATATCTCCTTTTATGTTTACATACTCATTTTTTTTGCATGTGTTTGACTTTGTGTTAGTGTAGGACCATATGTGATGACTAGTTTGTGTGAGTGTATGTTATAACACTCTTACATGCTATATTTATTAACATCATTTTTTATGTGTTTTATTCCATCTTATCCTTAGTAAAATATAGGCATTATGATATATAATAATGGAAGACCTCCCTAGGTATGCCTTGGCCTCCACATACAATAAAAATAGGAAACCCTATTCTATTGCTATGTGGTAGGATAACTAGTTGTAATTTACGACATCAAATGAGTAATCCCACTTTATGCCAATTATCCTCTAATTTAAATCTCTAGGAGGGAAATAAAGTGTATTTAGTATTTGAGTCCCACCACTCCATAAGGGTTGTCAACATGCGTATGACATAGCAAGATTTGGGTATCTCTTGCATATGCCCTAAATTATTTCTACTCATCATATGAATATCAATTGGAATAAGATCTAATGCTAAGAGGTTGTATAAGTAGTACTTGTGAAGTAATTATGCACCTCAAAATCATCACAATGTAATAGAAAAAAAAATTGCATTACAAAAAATATAAAAAATGACATTTATAGATCCCGAGTTTACTAGAAAATTACTTTATTGAGAAATTTGGTTTAAATTTGTAGGCATCTCTTATGCACACGGGGGATCATATCTAGAGAAATTGGCTCAAGATCATAAAAATGAGTACACTTTTATGAGAATGAGGTTAAATATCTAGATTTTATTGTATAAAACAAAATTGCTATATCTTTTATGCTATTCTATTTAATTTTCAAATTTTTAAAATAAAAATCAAGGATAAATGATGCTTACCTCTTGAAGTGGGTTGCTAGCATCAATATAAACATGTAATTTGTATATATTTTAGTAGGAAAATGGCCTTTACAATGCAACATGATGAAAAGTCTAGAAATCTCTATCTCAAAGGGGTGAATGTGCAAATGATTTTTTATGATCATCTCCCTCTCTCTCTCTCTATGTGTGTGTGTATGGATATGTACATGTATATATATGTATATGCATATGTATATACATCTACATATATATACATATATATACATGCATATACATATACACATATATAAATGTATATGTATATATAGTGAAAAATATATATTTATCTAGATAAATATTAATAGGGAAGAGGGCTTTGATCATTTATAACAGCTTGCATGTTAGTGATGATAAGAATAGGAATTTGAAACTCTTTAATAAAGATACCAATTGTTTACCATAGTTCTTATTCATGTTCACTAAATACTAGTTTTTTACCTAGTTTTTTACCATAGTTCTTATTCATGTTCCCTAAATACTAGTTTAAATGAATTAAGTGGTAATAAAACTTGTTATTTCATTGTGGAGTTTGTTGTTATTTAATGTATAGATATGCAACATATCTAGTAATTTTAGAATTTTGTTACAAGTCAAAAAGATAATAGAGGTATAATTTGAATTGAATTTTCTTAATGTTTCAAAGAATAAAATTTATTTGTTTCTTTGTTCTTACTTTCTATCAAGATTTTAATTTCATCATTTTTATCAAATTTTAAAACTAGAAGAACATGTCCTTGAAATTAATAAATTATAGGCTCAAGCAAATACACTCATTTATAAAATATCATTAGTTTACTTGAGCTTGGGAGTCTTTTATTCTATAATTTTTGACTGCTTACTATAATTTATTCAACATGGGCATGCGTGTGCAAAATATTTATTGTGATCAACATGAATGAACTTAATTATAAAGTGGCATTCATTTCCTAAAATTCTACTCTAGAGAGATCAAATGAATATATCATATAAGGAAATGTAAGTTGTAAGAGATCATCAAATAAACAAATGTATGTATATTGAATATAAGCGAATGTATACATATATCATATAAACATGTAAACATATCAATATTGATCAATGTATAAACATGTAACATGTTATAAGAAAAGTTCCAAATGTATGTATATCATAAAAGAAAATGTAAGTTAGAGATCATCGAATGTCGAATACTAAAAATCATCATATATAGCAAATGTAAGTTAGAGATAATCAAATGTCAAATACTAGAAAGATCATCATATAAGCAAATACATCTAATATGCAGGGCCTAATATGAATGTCGAATCCTAGTCGAATGACCATCTGAATGAGAACGGTCCTGCTCTGATGGATGTGCTGAGCCCTACAAATAAAATGGTGTACAAAATGTGTTAAATACATATAATTTATATTAAATATGTATCTAGATCTATGCATGTACATATTCATGTACATATACACATGTATATATAAAAATTTAAAACTCACATGTCCACTAGCATCAGATTCATCCATAGAGTCACGTCGATGTGCATGATCTGGAACAAGGCTAGGAGTGACATTAGGTATGTCCACCTACAAATATATAAATTCATATATATCAATACATGAATATCTAGTTAAATTAAAACTAAAATTTAAAAATAATTATAAAGGAATTGAAACATGCACATGCACATCATCTGATATCAGATGACCATAGTCCTCTGAAACGGTCGCCTCCACCATATCAACTATATGATCAAGTGACGAATCAATATATGCATCCCTCTGATCTATCTCATGTCGTGCCAACAATGATGAGTGGAGAGGACTATGTAGGTGAGATGGCATCGACGATAACGAACCTGCACCAACCAACATCTCAGTAAAACCCATAGTCTGTGCAGCTATCGAATGATCGGATGGTGGATCCTGACGTGCACTAATGCTGGGTTGAGAGTGATGGGATCCTAGAAGTGAACCCTCCATGTGCCAAACGATCTCTAACATGCTCTATATCGATCCCATAGTCTGATGCAATGAATGCATATGCCTCCAAGAGTTCCTCAGCCAAACAAAACAAAGTCCTACATGCCATATCTCCTGTAAGTGCCTCAAGCTTTGTGGGAGTAGGGATGCCTGCTGATGTGAAAGGATCCATGGTCATCCACTGTGCTAAAGATGGTGTGGGTTGGGGACATCTAGACATCAAATACTGACCTACATAATCAGTAGATATCCTACTGGTGGCAGCTGCAATGTCACTTATAGTATCAATTGCTTCCTTTTGGGAAGCAACGACAACCTTATCTGCTATGGGGGCTAGAGTTGGGGTGAGAGCAGGAGACCTCTCACCAACCAATACCCTAAACACTGGGGTCGGTCTATCTGCTCGACGATAAGTGGGTCTGTCAGCAATCCTGCCACGCCCCTGACCAACATATGGTGGAATGTCCAGGTAGTTGACTTTGAGGCCCAAATGGACCTCAGCATACAACTGCTGAACAAAATATAATGGAATCTGGTCATTGTTTGGGTATTGACCATGTGCTGTGAGAAATCGTGGGTAGATCAATGAGGCCATATCACGATCAACACATCTAGTGACCCGGTATTCTCTAACCTTACGTGTATTTTGATAAAATGGAAAACAATTGGTTTTTATCATTTCTTTGGTCACACTATCCTGTATTTGTTTAAGGGGAACCTCACCATGTACTTCTTCCTGCATGCGGGAAAGAATAGCAGCTACTCTATATGGAGAAAATGCACTTGTCCTCTCAAGTTCATCTCTTAGTTTTTCAAGACTATGCAATATTGACATGCATGGTTCAGAATATATCCCGGAGTTTACATTTTGCGCTAATGAGTCTTTCAATTTATTAATCTCATTAGTGGTATTTTCAAACAAAGATTCTGGAGGTGGAGCATCTGCATTATCCATGTTATGTATGTATGTGTAGCTAAAGGAGCAATGAGACCTTAGTTTAAATAATATATCTAGATATAAGGAATAGAAATATAAAACAGTTCTAATAATTCATCTACTCATCAATAATATTTCCATACCATTAGTTCACAAAACATGTTCAACATCTATCATAGTTTTAATTTAATCAAAACATTCACATTACTAGATTGCACAAAAAACATAATCTAAAACAATTATAAAATTTAAATTTACAAGTGTGCGTGTGCACTCTAGAAAAAAATGTGCCATTAAAGACAATTTAAAAAACATTGATAAAGGTTGCATCTAAGATTTATTTCCTACAACTAGTAATAAAGGGAAAACATTATTACTTAACATTGAAAATAAAAATATTGAACATGAAAGCGAAAATGTTGCAAAATGTTATGAAACACCTAGATTGAAAAGAGTAACATCATAGAAAAATAAGAATTCAAATTTAGAAATATTTTTGAATAATGTAGAAATGAACCCCATGATATTAAAATTATACTCCATGATCCAATTGTTGATAATATTAATAAAATTGATAACACGCATAAAAAAAATGAAAGTCATTGTGTCTCCAAGTTACATAAGAAGAGAGAGGACCTTTCCGAATTAGAATACTAACCAAATTTTACAAGAGTGTGATACAATTAAAATACCAAATTTATCTAAGGACTTATTAGATTTATTTTAATGTGTTAGATACAATGATTGTAATTTTTTTAAAAATGTGTTTAAATGAGAAGCATTTACAATGCGGTGGGTTATCAAAGTTTATATCATGTACCCATTATGGAAGAAAAATGATCTCAGAAATAAAATGTTTGAGAAAAAAGAGATATGAGATAGTAAAATACAATTTGAAGAGTGGAGGTGAAGATTCTAGATGTGAGTTGGTCACAAGAGAAGCACTGCTAATTTTATTTCTGATTTTAAGAATATTTTTTATAAGTATGCAATACATAGCCCCTATTCTTGATGGTTAGATCAACAAGTCAAGGTGTGCAAGGATTTTTCCTAATTGGAACTATTATAGATCTATAGTCAATTTTATATTAAATTACACATTGCAGCCACAAAAAGAAGTTGAATCATATTAATATTACAATTCTATTCAGATAAACTATTATTGTTCACATCACATATAGGCATGCCCCTAATAGTAAAAAACAAAATAAGAAGATAGTTAGGGAGCACAATTTTTACATGTTAGTGATGATCAATATCATCCGTCATAGTATGTACAATATTGTTTTCAATAATTTTTTGAGTTATTACAAGAAAACATTGGTATTATAAAGGTTCAAAAAATCAATATTTGGTCAAATAATTATACTGATTAACTCAATTTAATGCTTGTGTATTCATATTGGTTTAGTAGAATACATGCAGAGAAGGTTATACCTTGTATTTGGATTTTTTTAAAAGGTGGGCTACCTTCTTCATGTGGAGGAATTGTGTGAATAATGTCATTATGTGGTTCATTGTACGAAGTTTTCTCTTGATGAGGAATAAATAAATAATTAGTAAAATAGTAACTAATATAATCTACAAAGTGCATAGTGTGATGTTTTGAAGTTCAATATATTGTACATAAGATTTAGTGGCATGATAGGAGGTGAAGGGATGGAGAGATTTGGAAATGCTAGAGGAATTTTCTTGTTAAGTTGTACTATAGCAAGATCCACAAGAATAGGACCCTAGTTGGCAATCTTGTGATCCTCATAACTTAAGTATTAATTCATTTATTGAGCTATTGAAGATATCTAGTTCTTTTCTTTTTTTTTTTGATAGTTGTAGCAAAATTTATTGATTATCTCTATGTTATGGTTCTATTTTTCTCTATTTCAATGATTTTGATTATGTAAGAACAAAAAATGATTAGAATAAATTCATTAAGACTACTAATCTGGATAATTTCACATATGCTCCACATATGCTTGCAACATATGCTCCTATAGAAATGGTGACTTTATATATTTTGAAATGTGTTTACTCTATATAATGATGTATGAGTCATTTTCTTAATCTTGGGGGTGTAGTGTATGAGAGTCTAGAATTGGATCCAAGATGGATATTTTGTGTGATGAGAAGTGCCTTAGATCATATCATCACGTGAGGTCCACTAAAAGAATGTTCTTAGTTTGAACACTATTTTTCTCTCTTTACAAAACCAAAATATATTGGGAATCATGAAAATAGTGGTGAGTACACTAGAATATCAATCAAGAGAGGCAAGTACATCAATCCCACAATAGTAAGTATGCTCAAAATTTGACTCATAGAATATGATGTCATTATAGATTTCATTATCTAAAGTTTTCTATTTATGAGGAATAAATAGAGAATAATTGGAATAGTGCCTAATGTAATGTACAAAGTACAAATAACTTGATGTTTTGAAGACATGGATATCTTAAAATTTTAATTGAATTATTTTTTGTAGAGGATGTGGTGCTGGGTATTTTTCTTGCAACCATCTAGATATT
>CM021102.1:696730178-696786654 GCA_007115665.2 Sequoiadendron giganteum
ACTCTCAATTTGAAGAATGTCCTCTATATATGTTGTCTCTGACTCTCTAGAATAGAACGGACTAAGGGCAGACCCTTGATATTATTGAGAGAAGGATATTGCTATGTGTTGTACTCTTAACAACCAAAGCTGTGGACTTCCTGGTGAAGATGATGAAACTGGCAAAAGCAGTTGTCGCTTGCAGAACCAGAGTTTGTGAGGGCAGTGGTTACTCTATGTCAAGGCGTGATCGAAAGATGTTCTAGACTAAGAACTCACTGAGACTAATGTCCCAAGAATTTTTGGGACTATTGATAAAGTCTGGCGGTCAATTATAGTGTAGGCATCAAGACCTTTAGTATGATACTTATATTATCTATATCTAATGAGTAATGACACAAATTTCACTATTGTTTACAGAGAGAAGGATAAGACATACTCGGGAGCCATAAATGCAAGCTTTGTGATATCATTTGTTACTTTACACCCACTTCCTATTATTTCCAAAAGCTTTGATAATCCGAATTCTCCAACCTGTAAATCATGTAGTCATGGTAACATGTTGAACAATTCATTAAAAAAAAATTAATATTCATGATAAAAGCAAAGAAAAACAGTTTTTAGATTGTACCTTTCCCTGTACATCGTCCTCAAGAAGCATGCTACTACTGTTGATATCACAATGGACATAAGAAAATTGAGTATCATCATGTATATATTCTAGACCTCTTGCAATATCTATTGCAATTTGTAATCTGTCATTCCAGGTCATGGGAGCCAAGCCTGAGGACAACATAAAATATGTATATCCTTTCAGAAGAATGATCTATGCAAATAATTAACAGATCTAAGAAAGAAAATTTGAAAAAGTGGAGAAATAAACAGGATAAAACCCTATGAAATGAGCATATTGGAAGTCATTCTGTGAATTTTTAGTTCCAAAATACTAGAACTACAACTGAATGTTAAAAGCAGCAGTAGCAAAGAATTTCGAAAGGGTACAGATTTGACCATATTCGTTCATCAATTAAAATTCATGATTTTGAATTTCAATTGATTAATAAATGTTTTCAAATGTATGAGAATGGATAATAGTCATTGCCCTTCAGCTTCAGTAAGATATAAAAACAGGTGAGATCGAACATAGCTAAATAACAATTGTATAGCATGAATATTTAACAGGGGACTTGCACCCAATTGTCTTTTAACACAAATACAAGAATTGGTAAAGAGCCAGGGTTGAAGCTAGCTAGATGACAATAGCTTAGCATGAATCTTTATTGTGAGGACTTCACAATAGACCTTTAAAACTACTACAAGACTTGGTAAAACAGTGGGTTTGAAGCTAGCTGAATATCCATTGACAGGATGAATCAATGTAGGGACTTGCACCCAATAATCCTTTAGCAGTAATAAAATTATCTTCAATCAGCTGTAAAAGATAAGACATGATTTACCGGCTTTTCATTTTTTTTTGCAAAGGATATACCTTTTCTTCATGTACTTCAGTGGAATCCTGTATGTTAGTGTCAAGAAAATCTTAATTGATTGAGAACAAGGATGTTACCTTTGGAAGCAGGATCATGAAGGCGGGTAGTCAAAGGTCCACTTTTAGAAGACTCATATACCAGAAGAAGCTCATCTTCGTTTGAAGCATAACCGATCAATGAAGCCTATTGAAATACAGAGAAAGAAATTTTCTGTCAACAAAAGGCCAGGTAAAGTTCTGGTAGCTTAGAATAGACAATATGAGCGCTCGATTCATCTATGAAAAAAAAGTAGAAAGATTCAAAAAAATTCACCCACAACTTGGCAGAACATGCCAATGGAGCATATCGTATCCCCACTATTTCGTAGAGTTTAAATCCAATGTTTTCAGACAAATAATTTGAGTCCTATCAATGCTTACCAGATTGGTATGATGCAGTTTGCGAAGTTTCTTCACTTCCTTTAAGAACTCTGGAGTTAACTTACTCGGTGCCAATCGTATTTTCTTTACATCAAATTGCTGTACACAACCCAATAAGCCATCTTAACATGGAAATGTATTTCCATTATAATGTATTGGTCCGAAAACCTTTGTGCAAAGAAAATTCACCTCGTTCCTTAAGCACGCAGTGTAGCTAGAGCCATACCAGCTATGTGCTACAAAATTATTCTCGGAAAACCTCGAAGTTCCCGACACTACTTCCTCAAACTTGAAGCATATCATTTTCTCTGGATCTATCATGTTGTTGGTCTCTGCGTTTACAAAGTTAGATCCCATTAAAAAAATGACAGAGTGGATAGAGATCTATCTGGGATTTCATAAAGTACATCAAATGTGTTTTGACTGGTTTGGATTCCACCTCTTTATCCATATGAACATTCCCTGATGTGAGGTCATTTGGTAAAATTTATTCAAAATAGGGATCTTAAAATGATCCAACAGGTGATTTGTACTCTCTTATCAGGGTGACTCTTTCAATGAATGCCAAATAACTCATGCAAAATCATGGAAGAGATGACATTTAAGAAATGGCTACTCATTAGAGATGAGTAATTGAAGGAATGACTTAGTATCAGATACTCCAAGACAAACAAGCAATAAATGATATATAAAATGTACAAGCTATGTAATAAGCGATCACCTTTGGACAGCGAGAGTTGTAAATCACTATTGCTGGTGTTATGGATGCTGCTTTTGGGTTTAAACCTTCGTTTCATGTATTTCCTCGAATTTTTCTGTCTCCATTTCAAGCGGCCCCTAAGAATGAATCCAGCGATAAGTGCAATGCTCAGAAATAATCCAGCAGCAGCAAGTCCCACAATTAATACAACCTTTGACCGGCCTTTCTTGTTTTGCTTCTTTACTGAAAAGCATGGGAGAATGTGAAGATTTTAACGCTCAATATAGATATGACATCACTAATATGAAATTTTCAATATCAATTGTAAAATATCATGAAATTTTGTGATTATTTATCAGATTGTTTTGCTGTATTGAATTTTAGAAACTAATTTAGTAGGAAAGGATCTTTACTGATTTCTGGGATTTTCACTGATGTATTCAAGGGATCTCCATAAACTGCACATACCAAAGAATTGTAGTATTAGGAATCAGATTCAATAATCACATCTAAACCTCAAATTTAATCTTACAAAAAGAAGAGAAAGCATATTAAGGTACACAAAGCAAACGTCCAAATGGGTCAATGGGCCTGTCGAAGTACACCTAGCTTGGAGACAAAAGGATTGTAAAAGACGGCTATAGTGAGCTATAAAAGAGAAAAAGTAGTACCATTAATTGCTTGAGATCAATTTTTTGGAAAGTTTTTCAATAGCATGAAAACATGATCTTGTATATATAAACACAGTTTCCAATCAGTTTATGAGTAGAAGGTATGTGAAATTGGTGTGACCAATTAGGGGTATCATTTCTAGCTATAAGAGGAAAGGAGTGAGCATAATCAAACCCCTACACTGTCAGGGAGAGGAGGTTGAGGGAAGCCCCTGAAGCTAGTTCGTCCACACCATTTTCCCCGGATTCCTGGTGAGCAGAAAAATCTTATCAATGGCTAGTGGAGTTAAGAACTGGAAGGAACTATCTCCATCTCAACCTAAAGGCCCTAGGAAGATAGGAATTGACCAATGGAAGAGAACTCGGTGCAGAACTGAGTACTCAGCAGCAGGGCATATCATATTTTAGTCATAGTTGGCCAACTTTGGGATGATTACAGAAATGTCATTTTCTTTAGACATTTAAATCCTTCAAGCCAATTGTAAACATTTCTTTCACCGAAAAAGAAGTTTGATTTCCCATTTTAAAAAACTAATTGTATTACTGAGAAATTATCTGAAAACAAACCTTTTGAACAAGGAGTGTTTTCTCAATGAAAAAAATTAATTCAAATTTGAAGAAATGATCTGACATTCTACCTTCTTTAACAGGAAAATAATACATCTTGTCGTCAATTAAAGGATCCTCTTTTGAAGTCAAGTTATTTAGAGCCAAGAAAAGAGTTAGATTTGAACCAAACTGCAAAACAAGATCACTGATAACATCTTTCGGCCGAGGTACAAATGATAGGTACTTCCAATACCCATTACCATTTGCATCACACTTGCAAGGAAGTCTAATAGAAACTGTTGAATTCTCTTGATAGTATTCTTCTGAAGGCATCCATGCCAAACCTTTATAGGTTTGTCGTATAGTATCTGAGCTCATGTTAGGATTGCTACCTACATGAAAATTTGTATGGGCAAGAAGCAAACTTGCTTCTGTACAAAAGCAATCCACACTAATAAGGAGGGCATTATCTGTTTCATTAACAAAAATAGCCCCACTATTCATTTGATCTGCAAAAAGATTTTTTGCAACTTCTACTGCAGAATCTGTTTTATAAAGATTGTAGTGAAGATAAGCTTGGCAGGGCTCTTTAAGTGTGCTCTTGTCGCATGTAAGTGGGTAGTTCTGGAATTGACCCCCTAAAGAGGTCTCACATAAAAGTAGTAAGAAAATCAACCATATATGCTGTATGAATTGAGATACTTTTGCTTTTGAAACCAAAGAGCTTAAGTTTTCAGAAGGCCTTGCAGAAGAAGCCATGAGATCTATCTCCTCCCACATATCCAGGCCCTATTTAATAAGGTTTATAGAAAAATTGTTATGTTACATATCAAGATCCTTTTTGACACAGCACTAATGATGCTACACTGAAAATCAGTCTTCCATCTATCTAGATTCTATATACACTCTACTCAAATAAGAATTTTATAAATATTCTGCTGAAAATCCTTCTTCCTCTTCTCAAGATCCTATGTAACTCTACAATCAAACAATGCTTGTCCAGTCCATTTTCAATTCTTGAAGAAACAAATGGCATTACAGCCAAGATAAAAAATAGTCAATCACTTTGCTACAATTGAAACCTTCTACTTCACAAGGTCTTAACATTATAAATAAATAAAAAATATGCATCTCCATCAATCTACGCGGTAACATAGATTAAAATAAGTTTTTTTTTTTTAATTTGTTTATGTTCAGGACATCTGGTTTATATAATCTACCATGATTCCGTATAAATCATTCATGTACGACACAGTCTGTGCCAAGCGCAAGATATTTAAAATATATTAATTATTTTAATATTTATTTTCATGTTTTAAGTGCTTGTCTGCAAGCCTCGCCGTGCATCATTGATTAGATAAGCGCCTTAAGACTTTTTATTTTTATATATATACTTATTTTTTTGATTTCTTAAAACATTTATAAAACATCAGTGAAGCCTTTCTCTCGTTGTTGCCGTACTCTACGTCTTCATTTTTTATTTAAATATGAAAAAAGAATCAACTAAACCCCCTTACTAAAATTTGGTTTAACACTTCACATTGTTGGTTACCTTGTGGCAATCTTAATATTAATATATCTCCTCACTTGATGTGTTTATTGATGTTGTATTTATTTTAATTTAAATAAAAATTGTAAAGCCTAGTTTTATACAGATATTATTGTGTAATGGATAAAAGTGTTTATTTGTCCTTTTTTTTTCATTTTTTATATTTACTTTTAATATTATTGTAATTGAATAGTTCTAGTATTCAATTTGACTTATTTGGTGTGTGAATTAGTTATAACTATGCATCTTTAATAGTCAATTTTTGTTACCATTAAATTTATTTATTTGTATTTCTTTTATTACACCTCAAGTGCTAAATTGATCAAGCAACTTCTATCCAATTTAGAAATGACAACTTGATACATTTATCAACCATAGCTATGGAGATTTTTTAATTTAGAATCATCCTTGGACCCAAACCTAAACCTCAAGGCGTCATTCATAATGGCCCTTCCCTATCTACATATCCTTTTTTAGGAATCAAAGGTTATGTCTAATTCATGCACCAATAATAAAGGTACTTCACCTTCACATGTGGGATAAGATTTCTAGCCTCTTTTTTAAATAACAAGCATTAACTGAATTTATGATTCCATTCAATCCATATAAATAGTATGATAACAAAAACATTTTAGTCAAATGTTAATTACATGTCACCTCAATGTACGAAAACACACCAAATCCTATAGGGACTAGCTCATACAAATAGTACAAATACACAAAGTGATTGGTTAATACATAAATCATGGGTATACATAGTAGTTAGCTCATGGATGTGTTACATATACACAAAGTTACTGTTACCAATTTTTCGCTACAACTCATTTGGTGGAGCTAGTTTAAATATTGTTATATTTGAAAGTGAAAATACAGTTATTTTTGCATATCCTTGAGTGTTGTTTGCACCTTATTTATCATTTATCATTTATCAAGTAACAGTTATGCAGATGTTTTTTAGAAGACTGAATTTCAGGAGTATTACTCATGTTTTTTGCAAAACCAAATGGAGTACAGAACTGAATATACAAATAATAACGCATTGCAGAATGCTTTCATCTATTTTATGAAATGATTCACATTACATATATTCATTCGATTGCAAGAATACAATGATGGTACAATTTGGCATTTTAATGCTCTTCTTTCATAATGGAAATGAAAGAACAAAATTTGAATATCCACACAAGCCGTGGTTTTAGCTAATTCCATTCATTGCGGAAAGTAAATTCTACAGCTAAAGGTAAAAAGAAATGAGGAAGCAGATAGCAGAAGACATATCCATCATTGCCTGATTCTTCATCTTCGGCTGAGACACTGCTTGCTCTGTTCTATTTCCACTCCTGAGTGTGCCTGCAAGAGATTGAGAGGGGTGTCAATTAAGAGCTCCGGATATGAGTTGTACTACAGGGTGATCCCACAATAGTGGTTTACAATTTTTGGGCAAACTGGACACTGCAATTATTATTTTTAACTAAATCTACACTTTTGGACTCTTGTAGCGGCTAAACCATGAGGAATTTGAAAATGATGCAAACTAGAGTCTCATCACATTTTATCTATAGATTCTAAAAATATTTTTTTGAAAATTTTCAGAATCAGATTGCACTTTTTTTTCCATCTCCCATGAAAACTAGTTTTTTTCAGAAATCAACATTTTTAAAAAATGACGCTCACCGTATACAACATAACTTTTTTTGTATGAAGGATAAAATTCTAATTTTTTCGAATTTAGATTTGTAATTATGATATCTAGCACTTGCATTTGGTCTCATAATCTTTTATTGAATATTTTTTCCTTAATCAAGTTTCAAAGTCAAACCAATTGCAATTTAGACATATGTGGATTGTATACAACATAACTTTTTTTGTATGAATCGAAATTCAATTTTTTTTTTTTAATGGATCAAGGACATCAATACCTAGCCTCGGCGTATTTTTAAAATTTTTATTTTGATAATTTGTTATTTTTCCACATGTGTAGACCAAAGATTTTGATTTTCAATGAAAAACCTATGTTTAATAAAACTAAAAAATCAAATACATAATAAAAGAAAATCATATTAAAACTATATTCGACGGATAGCTCATTTCGAGGACTATCATTCTCTAGCTGGGTTTCTAAAGTTTTCTGCATTTTCAAATTCAAATTGAACTTCGAACGATAATTTTTTACCAAAAAAAACTATTTTTTGAGAAGATAGGGTAAAAGGGGGGTTCAGCTGAAACTCTTAAAGGGGTTCAGTCGAACCCCTTTAAGAGGTTCGACCGAACCCCTTTAAAATAATAAGGGAAATTATTTTAAAGGTGTTCGGCCGAACCCACCTGAAATTGGTTCAATCAAACCCCTTCAATATACATACGAAAGTCAAACAAGTTTTTCAAGGATTTTTTTCATTTTTCCGAGCTCCTCTGGTAAACGGCGTTTTCCAGGTGACCCACGTGCTTTCAAACGTGTCGACTGAAAAAGACAAATCACAGGGGAAAAATGTTGGATTTTTTGAAAATATTCATATTTTATTTCTTTTTGTTGCATTTGTTTTGATTAATATAAGTTTTTTCAATTCTTATGACAATTTTTTTGCATTTTGTAGGAGAATTTGTTGTTAGCTTAAATCAAACATTTGTGTTTTGAAGAAGAAAATGGCACAAAAAGCAAAAATAAAAAACAAAGCTCAACGAAAATTTTCAAAAGATAAAGAAGAAAATAGACGCAAACAAAACTTGACAAATTATCATAGAAAGAAACAAGGTACGTGTTTATTTATTCTCTTTTTTGTCAAATATGGGTAAATTTATTTACTTACAATAGTGATTTTATCATATGTTTTATCTATCAACAAGGAAAAATGCATCCAATAATTGATATATAAGAAAATTGAATGTTCTTGAGTTCTATAAAACTAAAATCTGCAAATTATCACTAGATTTTATGAATGTGTATACTAAATGTTTTACTAGTTTTGATCTACAATATATTTCTTTTTATTTGTATTTTTTTGTAGTGCCCAATTTTGCATAGATATCTATGTGTATGTCTTTTAAATCCTTATATTTATTTCATCCAATTGTGCATCATCAATTATATAGATATGGTAGAAACACCATTTTTCACCAATATTTCTCCCTCTATCAAGTAGTATCTCCCTTTGTATCAATTTTTGAAAATGTTCATAGTGGGGAAATTATTATGTATAACCAAATTGGATTAAAGAAGATGACACAAGATAATTCAACAAAAGAGAATTTTTAAACTCATATAAAAAACATAAATAGTGATAATTAGTTGAGAAGGTGGGGATAACTCAAACACCCCACAAACACACAAAAATTAGTAAAAAATATAAGTAAATTATATTAAATAGAATCATATTAGTTAACAATAATTATTTTTGGATTATGATAGATTTAACAAGAAGTACGATGAATATACACATAAAGCATACATTAACTAAATAAGTTTATATGCGAAGAACATATACATTTGTAGAAGTATGTATCTAAAATAATATTTTCTAAATTTTCTAACACATAATCTAACATAGAATTAGAATATTCTTTATAAGAGTGAAATAATTCATAAAGAAATAAACATATATTGATAGTAAAAAGAAAAATGTATTGAATTTGATAACCTAAATAAAAAGTTGAAAGTTTTAACTAACTTTATTCCTAGATTTAAGATTAATAACACAAAAATACTATCCAAAATAGATAAATCAACAAGTGTAAATGGTCTTAAATCTAAATTGGTTTCACCTATATAAACTATGCAAGCTTATTTTTCCTATTAAAAAAAGTACTATGTTTTTATTAAACAAAATATTAAAAATGGGATTTAATTATAAACAAAGAAAAACCTAGAATGAGAGTTGAAAAATAGATATCTCATCATGATAGAAATCTAGAATTATGAATCAATAGAAGATAATAAAAATTACATCATGTTTCCTAGATGGTAGCACATGACTACATTAAGGTCTATATGTCTACATAGATTTTTGTTGTACATAAAAAATAACAATTTATACAAAATTTGAAAATCTATAAAATAAGAATAAAATACACAACCAATAACAAGAAACTTTAGTAGAATAACATGATAAATTCGTTAAAATAAATTAAATGATATAAAATGGTCATAATGTTATTTAAACTGAGAGAGCTAAGATAATATAATTATGATAGATAGGAAAAGACACAAAACCTCCATGTGAAAAGATTTCCAAGAATACATGTAGCTAGTGCCACAAAGGGAAAGGGGTGAATTTTGGTTATCTTACCAATTATATTGTCAAATCCCTAATTTGGTATTTTTACCTCCACAAATAATCAAATAAAAAGACATTAGATTAATATGGTTATGCTCTTATCTTATGTGCATCTAGAAGTTCTAAGACGAGTACAACATAAAAAATATATATAATCTATAGCAATAAGTGTATCCCTTAGATATATAAAATAAATAAAATTGAGAAGATGGAACAACATGAAAATATAATAGTTCAAACTATCACATGTTGTAATGTACACTCATATTTTTGATGAAAAATAGTCATGAGTAATGCACGTGTTATTTTCTTCATGTAATACCTGATAAAATTATTGTGTACTATAAAGTGTATTTTTATTGATTTGGGGTAATTTTAATTTAATGACTCATTTATCTGTAAGATGGGAGGGGCAAGTTTCTTTAAATTTTTAGCATTCTAGTCCTTACATATTCCTACTCTTGCATGTGCATAGATCACATCGTGCATAGTCCTTGTATGTACATATATATCATTTCACCTAGTTCTTGCATGTACAACCCCTTGCATATATCAAGATCATATCACCTAAGTTCCAAGTTGCATACATTCCATGAATTTAGTCATTTGCATATTCATCATTGATCAAATAGAACCCTTAGCTCTTGCACAAGCTGGACACTACTCTTCATAGGTCTCAAAATCAACCCATTTGCTATCTATCACCCACATCACTTAAGGTTTATCATAGACTTTCAAGTTAGGAAACATGTCGGGTTATCCTTGCTCGTCTAGGAAAATCCTTTTGGAGTCCATCATCTCCTACATACCCTCTCTTGGTAATTGGTCCCTTGTGTTTATCCATCATATCACAAGTCAATCCTTGAATCGTAACCAAATTTGGACCTAGAGTTGCATTTGACCTCTTGGATTCTTAATTTATCATGCATCATATTGGATACCATTTTCATTGCATTCTAGTCCTTACATATTCCTACTCTTGCATACATAGATCACATCACATAGTCCTTGTATGTACATATATATATATATATATATATATATATATATATATATATATATATATATATATTTTTGTTGTTTTATAATTTGAAAATTAGATTTTGTTCAGTATTAATAGATAGGGATTGAAGGTTGAGACACAAATCCTAACAATCACTCATAATGGATGTACCTTATCTAAGAAAAATAAAATATTTAAATTTACTAGATCTTGACTATCTACTTAGGTACAAAGAGGCTCATAGACTTACCACACTATCTAATAACATGCTATTTTTTATGGAAACCATAATATTCTTATATGTTATATAACATGATTGAATTATAGAACTAATAGTAACAAGTCTAAAACTTAGTTACTAGCATGCATAAATTTAATTGCATTAAAACATGAAAATATAATAGTTCAAGCTATCATGTTGTAACACACTCATATTTTTGATGAAAAATAGTCATGAGTAATGTGTGTTATTTTCTTCATGTAATACCTAATAAAATTATTGTGTACTATAAAGTACATATTTTTATTGATTTGGGGTAATTTTAATTTAATGAATCATTTATCTATAAGATGAGAGGGGCAGGTTTCTTTAATTTGTTAGCAATTTGAGTTCAAAATTAAATCACTTTTATTTTCATTTAAATGTTGAATCATTTTTTTAATTATAATCTAAAATTTGAATCTGTTGACACCTCCAAACAATCATCTCTAAGTTGAAATAAATTATGCACGGTAAATTTAATGTTGAATGAAATGCATAAAATAAACCCCTCAAATTCTTGTTTTAGCATGTGTCCAGCTAGAATTAGCTAAATGTTATTTTAATTATTTTTTTTCTTTTCAACTCGCATTTTACACGCATTGGTTAAAAAAGAACATACATGCAAATGCATATGGGTTAAAAAGAACAACACACTTTGTTTTTCATTGGGTTTAAAATTAACTCTTAGATAGAAAACACTACAAATGGTTAAAAATAACCCCTTTGGTTGACAAACACTACAAATGGATAAAATGAACCTTGTGCATTCTCTGTTTGTTCACATTTTGATTTTGGTTTAAAAAGAACACCATGCGAGTGTGATCTGAAATATTCATGTGCTCTCTCTTTGTTTTTAAACAAAGATCAATTGAACTATGAATATTTTGGTTCGCTTTTGTTAAGCCTTAGATCTTGGGCCTGCTTTGGTGGGAAAAAGTACTCACCCCAAAGCGACTCAAACCGAGAACACGCTAAAGCCAAGCAACGCCCAACTGGTATATAAATTCGAATGTTAAGGAAAACTTAGCATTACAGAACTTCCTGCGGACCAACAATTGACTCCCCAGTACCCTTGTGGTGCGTCAAAACCTGCAGACCCTAACCTCTGCAGACTGGGATGATAATGCCTCTCGTGTGGCCTTCTAAACGGGTGCCCAAAATAAATCCTTTGTTTTAGAAAACCATAAACCTTTTATTCTTTGGTGTAGCAACGGTCGTTGCCAAGGCACCCGCACTTGCGCAGTTCTTAGTAGAAATGATCAATCTGCCATGGGAGTTTCATGGAGGTTGGAAGCTTGGTTGCCCTGAGAAGTGAGTGCACTATAAGGGGGAGCCCGTGGGGCCAAGCTTCTGAAATTCATTCGTTAAGGATATGCGGTTCGTGGGATCCATAAGAATATTGTCCTTGCAGCCTTAGGATTTTTTTTGTAAATGTCTTCTATGTGGTTGAATTTCATTCTTTACAACACCACGTGTTTGCCAACTATTTTCAAACAACATGAACAAATGAACATCATCCTCCAAATCTGAATCAACACAGTCAAACTGAAATAAATTCCTTGCAATCTGCTTGAAATTTTGTCTAGTGTGAAAATCTCACCGGGTTGTCATTCTGTCATCTTCAATCTCATCCGTCCATCCAAAATTGCATTTTCTATAAAATATCAATTTTGTTCTCATTTTGACACCTCTTAATTTGATCACATCACATATTCCTTGTATACATATATATCATTTTGAACCTAGTTCTTGTATACATGTACAACCCAGATTGCCTATATCAAGATCATATCATGCCTAAGTTCCAAGTTGCATACATTCCATGAATTTAGTCTTTTCCATATTCATCATTGATCAAATAGAACCCTAAGCTCTTGCACAAGTTCCACTACTCTTCATAGGTCTCAAAACCAATCCATTTTTTATCTATCGCCCACATCACATAGTCCTTGTATACATATATATCATTTTGAACCTAGTTCTTGCATACATGTACAACCCAGGTTGCCTATATCAAGATCATATCGTGCCTAAGTTCCAAGTTGCATACATTCCATGAATTTAGTCTTTTCCATATTCATCATTGATCAAATAGAACCCTAAGCTCTTGCACAAGTTCCACTACTCTTCATAGGTCTCAAAACCAATCCATTTTTTATCTATCGCCCACATCACATAGTCCTTGTATACATATATATCATTTTGAACCTAGTTCTTGCATACATGTACAACCCAAGTTGCCTATATCAAGATCATATCGTGCCTAAGTTCCAAGTTGCATACATTACATGAATTTAGTCTTTTCCATATTCATCATTGATCAAATAGAACCCTAAGCTCTTGCACAAGTTCCACTACTCTTCATAGGTCTCAAAACCAATCCATTTTTTATCTATCACGCACATCACATAGTCCTTGTATACATATATATCATTTTGAACCTAGTTCTTACATACATGTACAACCCGGGTTGCCTATATCAAGATCATAGCGTGCCTAAGTTCCAAGTTGCATACATTCCATGAATTTAGTCTTTTCCATATTCATCATTGATCAAATAGAACCCTAAGCTCTTGCACAAGTTCCACTACTCTTCATAGGTCTCAAAACCAATCCATTTTTTATCTATCACCCACATCACATAGTCCTTGTATACATATATATCATTTTGAACCTAGTTCTTGCATACATGTACAACCCAGGTTGCATATATCAAGATCATATCATGCCTAAGTTCCAAGTTGCATACATTCCATGAATTTAGTCTTTTCCATATTCATCATTGATCAAATAGAACCCTAAGCTCTTGCACAAGTTCCACTACTCTTCATAGGTCTCAAAACCAATCCATTTTTTATCTATCGCCCACATCACATAGTCCTTGTATACATATATATCATTTTGAACCTAGTTCTTGCATACATGTACAACCCAGGTTGCATATATCAAGATCATATCATGCCTAAGTTCCAAGTTGCATACATTCCATGAATCTAGTCTTTTCCATATTCATCATTGATCAAATAGAACCCTAAGCTCTTGCACAAGTTCCGCTACTCTTCATAGATCTCAAAACCAATCCATTTTTTATCTATCGCCCACATCACATAGTCCTTGTATACATATATATCATTTTGAACCTAGTTCTTGCATACATGTACAACCCAGGTTGCATATATCGAGATAATATCGTGCCTAAGTTCCAAGTTGCATACATTCCATGAATTTAGTCTTTTCCATATTCACCATTGATCAAATAGAACCCTAAGCTCTTGCATACCCTCTCTTGATCATTGGTCCCTTGTGTTTATCCATCATAACACAAGTCAAGCCTTGCATCATAACTAATTTGGACCTAGATTTGCATTTGACCTCTTGCATTCTTAGCTTATCACATCATATATCATACCATTTTCATATATCCCATCTTAGAATCATATCCTTTTCAAATGCATTTTTTCCATGGAATTCTTAAGTTCAAGAATCTTTAATTTCATTTGATTTCATATGTTCAACTTCACTTATATATCATCATCTCTCACTTTCTTTGCACAATATTTTGTGACATGTACAAATGGCTCAACAAGCAGGAAGTTCTCAAGCAGAAGTTGAGCCCAATCTAGATATTGGACCAAATGAATCAGTTGAAGAACACATGGACCTTGAAGATAGGGAGGAGGCCTGAGTTCAAACAATGCTTGTTAGAGAGGGGTTAGGATCACTTCCTTCTACACTAATGGATGAGCATATAAAAGTAGCTGAAACAGTGGAGAAACAAATTTCTTATAGAAATTTAGATCATTTACTTGAAATGGATATGGAGAAACTGAAATGTTATGCCGACCAACCTAAAAAAGAAAGTAAGAGGTCAATAACTAAATCTGTAAATAGAATAATCCATGATCATTTCAATCATCTTGAAACACTTGAAAAAACCCAATTGTTATCGTGTTTACTTCTTCGTGATGAGCTGAAAGAGTCATTACAATTGATGGGTGTATATTCTGCATTGAATAAGAGGAAACACATGACACTGCAAAAAGATATTGTTGAAAATGTTAAAAAAGGTTTAGATTCCATTGGGAAAAGATCTCGATCAGTGGATAAGGCCATTGCAAGAAAGGTGATTTTGACATCTATTTTAAATAAAGAAATATCCAGAAAAAGAAAAATGTCAGCACTTTCCACTAAATTTGGTTATAGTAGAACCACACTAATAAAATATGAGAAAAAAAGAAAGGTTTTAGATGATAGTTCTGAAGGCAATTGGGCAATTATGTGTAGAGCTCCCCGTTAGAACAGGAGTGAAGATGTAGTTAGGAACTTGATCTCAAGTTTTTGGAATGATCAGACTCATCCGTCATCAAATACTAGAGATGTTATGAGGTACAGGATTGGACCTGGTATTTATGAAGAACATATTAAACATTGGCTAGACATAACACAACTTGAGATGTATATGAGCTTTTGTAATATGTATCCTCATATAAAGATTGGGAAAACAATGTTTGAAAGGTTAAATCCATATTATGTGAAGATAAACAAGTTTTTTGAAACTTGTTGTTGTGTTATCACATTGAATTTGATCTCTACTATCAGGTGTTTCGAAAGATGATAGAAGAAAGATATGGTTTTGAAAAGGCACCTCCTAAACAGGTAAGTTTGTTCATAAAGGATCTATTATGTGATCATGAAAATGGACCTCAAATAAAATGCATAAAAGGACTCTGTGAAACATGTGGAAATTTGGCTAACTTTCCTTCAACAAATGAAAATGATGACCTGAGTCAGACAGTAAATTGCAAGAGTTACAAGTATGTAAAGTTTCAAACAAATTTTGGGAAAGAATCCACAAGGTTAAACTATGTAGAAGAGGAGATACCTATTGGGAAATTTATGGAAGATTTTCAAAAATTGATACAACCATACATACAACATTCATTTTATGCTAAGTGGCAAGCACATCAATTTCAAACATTAAGAGATACTTTCCCACTTGGAACAATTCTATCAGTAGTTGACTTTGTAGAAAATTACTCTTTTGTACATCAAAAAGAGATTCAATCAGAATATTACTTTTCAAAGCAAGTCACTATTATGGTTCATGTGTGTTATCGACATGCACAATTGGAATTGGATGATGTTGAGAGTACAAATGAACAACGAGCCATCAAGAAAGAATATCACTTTTATATTAGTGATGATAAAGAGCATGACATGCTTTTTGTACAACATTGTTTTACAAAATGTTTTTTTGAGAATTTGAGAAGCAGGGACGTAAAATTTGAAAAACATTTCGTATGGTTAGATGGATGTGCGACACAATTCAAATCATCAAGGCCATTTTATGCACTTTCTAGATATCATAAAATTTACAACATACCGCCTGTTTGGAGTTTCTTTGAGAGTGGGCATGGAAAGGGTGAGCATGATGGCGCAGGAGCTTGCATCAAACGTGCTTTAAGAAAACATCAAATGAGTTATTCAGAAGATCATATAGACGATGCACATGATGTTGTTGAATGGTGCAAGAAACACTTTGCATCAAATGAGGTCGGCACATCTTCAAGAACAAACCGAAACATTCCACATAGAGTGTTTTGGGAGATATCGGGTATGTATAAATTACATTTAAAATAAATAAATTTATTTAAATTTAAAATTTACACACACATATATATATACACATGTTCAAGTTCACATAAGTTTGTTGCAATTACATTTATCTAGGTGTGGATAGAAGATCGATGCATGGATGCAAGAGGGTAGAAAAAACAAGATCTTTGCATTGTGTTATGAGTTCAGATAGTCACCCTGGATGGACATTATACATGAGGGATTACTCTTGTTTCTGCACTGAGTGCATTGTAGGAAACTCTCATGCATGCTACAATGAAGAACTTGAATACGTTAGTAAATGGGATATGGTACCACTATTCATTTCAGACACATACGATGAAAATGAGGATGAAAGATTTCAAGACATTCCTTTGGTTTCAATTGATTATGACCATATTTCAAGATTGGTTAGAAAAGGTACATGTGTAAGTTTTCAATAATTTAAATATTATATAAATTTAATGATCTTTAACTTGTCTAGAGACAATTCTAATTTTTTTAGAATTTTATTGTGTAAATTTGGTGTACAGGAGATGTTTTTGTAGTTATAGTAGAGCCTGAAAACATAGAAGGTGTTAGCTATTATTTATTGTGTTGCACAGAAGAGAGGAATAAGCTAACACAACCTGAAACAAATGATGGAATGTTATTTCCCATAGGTGAGTTTGAATTTAAAATTATATATATACATTGTGTACATGTGTACATTATCTTAAAAACATTAAATATATATTGTACAAACCTTGAGCGCGCAAATGTTGTACACATGCACATGTATTACCTCAGGTTCATGTTTACCATGCAGGTTTTGTTGTTGTGCAAGGGATATATCTAAGACAAGTCAAAGTTGTTCAACATGGGATTCATTTTGTGGACTATCAAGTTGATAACAAGGTATATCAATATAGTCACCTTATAATTGCTACCGCCCTACATCTTCATGCAGTTCCACATGCACGCGGACAAAAAAAATGGAGACTAGATAGTGATGACCATCAAAAAAAATTACATGTTATTCAAGAGCGGGTTGAACCAGAATGTTTGAGTTAGATTATATCCCTGATTTTCAAGTTCACTTGTACATGTACATACATTTTGAAGACGAGAATATATAGTAACTTGTTTGAACTCTGGATTGTTTTAGTTACTTATAATATATGTTGATGACAAGTGTTTTAAATTTGGTTGGACACAAATTAGGCGTTGAAATACATTGAGAACCTTAAATTGAGTAGATATTTCCAATTATATATTTGTTCCATGGAATTCAAGTACTTGTTATGTACATAATGTGCAAACCTTGTCATAAAAAAATTCATTGCTTGAGTGATGGTGGGAGTAGAAGAAAATTTAATGTTAGTTTCAATGATCCCCCAAATCTAGCATGCTTATTTATTTATATCTTCAATATAATGTTGTGTTTATGTATATAGTTGTATATATTTAATCAAGATGGTTAATAAATTATAGTTAATTAATTTCTCTATTGAAATGTAACATGTTAAATATTATTGCAAGTATCTATATTTAAATAATTTTTTAATTTAAATTATGAACTTTATTGAATCATTGCATCATATTGGAGATTATTGTCAACTCATAACATGGACACATTATTTCATCTTCCTATTTCCTATTAGGTATATTACTAGGACAAAAACCTATATTTATATAGATCAATTTGAGGCTTCTCAAATCCCTTCACTTAAAGGTAGATCTGTGTAGATGATTCCCATTCTTAGATATTTTCATCGTTTTAGATTACTTTGGTACAAGGGATTTTAATTTTCAACATTGGATATATTAAATCAAATGATTGTGCTTTGAAAAGTGAATAAGATGGAGGTATACTTTGATTGTTGAAAAATAATATCAAATAGATAAAGTTGAATAAGATGGAGGGTATACTTATTTTGATTTTTTGAAAAATGATATCAAATAGATAAAGTTTTAGATTATTTCTATATCAAACTTGAAAACAATCCCTCTCAATCAATGTCAATACTTGGAATTTTGTATTGGATCCCCCTCTACCTTGCTTACAAGGTCTCCCTCCTCTCCCTCGCTCCCTTGTTGATGCCACTATTGTGTGATGGATAAATGAATTAACATCGTGTTTAACATGCTATGATCTCTTACTCACACTTATGAAATGAGTTAATGAAATGATGGACTAACCTAATGAAGAAAAAGATAGTTTATGCATCTTATGCATATGCTAAGAATGGGAATAGGTTCTTTCTTCCTTCCTTTTGAATCTACTTCATCTTGTATTTTATGTATTTTGGTTATTAAGGAGAATATTGTCTTGTGTGATTATGAATATTATCCCATCCCTAGTAGAGTAATGTGCTAGGTGTTTATGTTGTCTTGAGGGTGAATATTTAGCTCACTCTTTATCTTTTTAGCCTATAGGCTACATATAGTGTGAGATTTGAGCTTGAAACAAGTCTCACACTTGCAAAACACTATTGAGTCATCAAAAAATAAGTTTTAGGTATCATTTAATGGTAAACTAGCTGCCATAAAAGCCTCCAAAATATCACTTATAACATAAAATCAGATAAATATTAATTTTTCAACTAGATGGGAAAATTCTATTTCCATTTGCAATGTTTTTTGTCAATTTGATGGCAACTTTATTTTTTCGCTTATTATTAATTGTTTAATCCATCCACATACAACTAGAATTTGCAGCACATGGCATCCATACACACCCATGCACAACCACACACTCTATAACATATTAACATACATATAGTTTTCTATCGGCATAATCTTTGAACCTCCTTTAGGTGCAAGTGCTAGTGGTAGAAGGTGCCTTGTGAGTGTCTCCTTATTGTGCTTGTGTTTTTACTTGGAGAGTGTGCCATATTAGTATGCATGCTACTCATTTATTGAGAAGACATATCATATCTCCTTTTATGTTTATATACTCATTTTTTTTGCATGTGTTTGACTTTGTGTTAGTGTAGGACCATATATGATGACTAGTTTGTGTGAGTGTATGTTATCACACTCTTACATGCTATATTTATTAACATCATTTTTTATGTGTTTTATTCCATCTTATCCTTAGTAAAATATAGGCATTATGATATATAATAATGGAAGACCTCCCTAGGTATGCCTTGGCCTCCACATACAATAAAAATAGGAAACCCTATTCTATTGCTATGTGGTAGGATAACTAGTTGTAATTTACGACATCAAATGAGTAATCCCACTTTATGCCAATTATCCTCTAATTTAAATCTCTAGGAGGGAAATAAAGTGTATTTAGTATTTGAGTCCCACCACTCCATAAGGGTTGTCAACATGCGTATGACATAGCAAGATTTGGGTATCTCTTGCATATGCCCTAAATTATTTCTACTCATCATATGAATATCAATTGGAATAAGATCTAATGCTAAGAGGTTGTATAAGTAGTACTTGTGAAGTAATTATGCACCTCAACATCATCACAATGTAATAGAAAAAAAAATTGCATTACAAAAAATATAAAAAATGACATTTATAGATCCCAAGTTTACTAGAAAATTACTTTATTGAGAAATTTGGTTTAAATTCGTAGGCATCTCTTATGCACACGGGGGATCATATCTAGAGAAATTGGCTCAAGATCATAAAAATGAGTACACTTTTATGAGAATGAGGTTAAATATCTAGATTTTATTGTATAAAACAAAATTGCTATATCTTTTATGCTATTCTATTTAATTTTCAAATTTTTAAAATAAAAATCAAGGATAAATGATGCTTACCTCTTGAAGTGGGTTGCTAGCATCAATATAAACATGTAATTTGTATATATTTTAGTAGGAAAATGGCCTTTACAATGCAACATGATGAAAAGTCTAGAAATCTCTATCTCAAAGGGGTGAATGTGCAAATGATTTTTTATGATCATCTCCCTCTCTCTCTCTCTATGTGTGTGTGTATGGATATGTACATGTATATATATGTATATGCATATGTATATACATCTACATATATATACATATATATACATGCATATACATATACACATATATAAATGTATATGTATATATAGTGAAAAATATATATTTATCTAGATAAATATTAATAGGGAAGAGGGCTTTGATCATTTATAACAGCTTGCATGTTAGTGATGATAAGAATAGGAATTTGAAACTCTTTAATAAAGATACCAATTGTTTACCATAGTTCTTATTCATGTTCACTAAATACTAGTTTTTTACCTAGTTTTTTACCATAGTTCTTATTCATGTTCCCTAAATACTAGTTTAAATGAATTAAGTGGTAATAAAACTTGTTATTTCATTGTGGAGTTTGTTGTTATTTAATGTATAGATATGCAACATATCTAGTAATTTTAGAATTTTGTTACAAGTCAAAAAGATAATAGAGGTATAATTTGAATTGAATTTTCTTAATGTTTCAAAGAATAAAATTTATTTGTTTCTTTGTTCTTACTTTCTATCAAGATTTTAATTTCATCATTTTTATCAAATTTTAAAACTAGAAGAACATGTCCTTGAAATTAATAAATTATAGGCTCAAGCAAATACACTCATTTATAAAATATCATTAGTTTACTTGAGCTTGGGAGTCTTTTATTCTATAATTTTTGACTGCTTACTATAATTTATTCAACATGGGCATGCGTGTGCAAAATATTTATTGTGATCAACATGAATGAACTTAATTATAAAGTGGCATTCATTTCCTAAAATTCTACTCTAGAGAGATCAAATGAATATATCATATAAGGAAATGTAAGTTGTAAGAGATCATCAAATAAACAAATGTATGTATATTGAATATAAGCGAATGTATACATATATCATATAAACATGTAAACATATCAATATTGATCAATGTATAAACATGTAACATGTTATAAGAAAAGTTCGAAATGTATGTATATCATAAAAGAAAATGTAAGTTAGAGATCATCGAATGTCGAATACTAAAAATCATCATATATAGCAAATGTAAGTTAGAGATAATCAAATGTCAAATACTAGAAAGATCATCATATAAGCAAATACATCTAATATGCAGGGCCTAATATGAATGTCGAATCCTAGTCGAATGACCATCTGAATGAGAACGGTCCTGCTCTGATGGATGTGCTGAGCCCTACAAATAAAATGGTGTACAAAATGTGTTAAATACATATAATTTATATTAAATATGTATCTAGATCTATGCATGTACATATTCATGTACATATACACATGTATATATAAAAATTTAAAACTCACATGTCCACTAGCATCAGATTCATCCATAGAGTCACGTCGATGTGCATGATCTGGAACAAGGCTAGGAGTGACATTAGGTATGTCCACCTACAAATATATAAATTCATATATATCAATACATGAATATCTAGTTAAATTAAAACTAAAATTTAAAAATAATTATAAAGGAATTGAAACATGCACATGCACATCATCTGATATCAGATGACCATAGTCCTCTGAAACGGTCGCCTCCACCATATCAACTATATGATCAAGTGACGAATCAATATATGCATCCCTCTGATCTATCTCATGTCGTGCCAACAATGATGAGTGGAGAGGACTATGTAGGTGAGATGGCATCGACGATAACGAACCTGCACCAACCAACATCTCAGTAAAACCCATAGTCTGTGCAGCTATCGAATGATCGGATGGTGGATCCTGACGTGCACTAATGCTGGGTTGAGAGTGATGGGATCCTAGAAGTGAACCCTCCATGTGCCAAACGATCTCTAACATGCTCTATATCGATCCCATAGTCTGATGCAATGAATGCATATGCCTCCAAGAGTTCCTCAGCCAAACAAAACAAAGTCCTACATGCCATATCTCCTGTAAGTGCCTCAAGCTTTGTGGGAGTAGGGATGCCTGCTGATGTGAAAGGATCCATGGTCATCCACTGTGCTAAAGATGGTGTGGGTTGGGGACATCTAGACATCAAATACTGACCTACATAATCAGTAGATATCCTACTGGTGGCAGCTGCAATGTCACTTATAGTATCAATTGCTTCCTTTTGGGAAGCAACGACAACCTTATCTGCTATGGGGGCTAGAGTTGGGGTGAGAGCAGGAGACCTCTCACCAACCAATACCCTAAACACTGGGGTCGGTCTATCTGCTCGACGATAAGTGGGTCTGTCAGCAATCCTGCCACGCCCCTGACCAACATATGGTGGAATGTCCAGGTAGTTGACTTTGAGGCCCAAATGGACCTCAGCATACAACTGCTGAACAAAATATAATGGAATCTGGTCATTGTTTGGGTATTGACCATGTGCTGTGAGAAATCGTGGGTAGATCAATGAGGCCATATCACGATCAACACATCTAGTGACCCGGTATTCTCTAACCTTACGTGTATTTTGATAAAATGGAAAACAATTGGTTTTTATCATTTCTTTGGTCACACTATCCTGTATTTGTTTAAGGGGAACCTCACCATGTACTTCTTCCTGCATGCGGGAAAGAATAGCAGCTACTCTATATGGAGAAAATGCACTTGTCCTCTCAAGTTCATCTCTTAGTTTTTCAAGACTATGCAATATTGACATGCATGGTTCAGAATATATCCCGGAGTTTACATTTTGCGCTAATGAGTCTTTCAATTTATTAATCTCATTAGTGGTATTTTCAAACAAAGATTCTGGAGGTGGAGCATCTGCATTATCCATGTTATGTATGTATGTGTAGCTAAAGGAGCAATGAGACCTTAGTTTAAATAATATATCTAGATATAAGGAATAGAAATATAAAACAGTTCTAATAATTCATCTACTCATCAATAATATTTCCATACCATTAGTTCACAAAACATGTTCAACATCTATCATAGTTTTAATTTAATCAAAACATTCACATTACTAGATTGCACAAAAAACATAATCTAAAACAATTATAAAATTTAAATTTACAAGTGTGCGTGTGCACTCTAGAAAAAAATGTGCCATTAAAGACAATTTAAAAAACATTGATAAAGGTTGCATCTAAGATTTATTTCCTACAACTAGTAATAAAGGGAAAACATTATTACTTAACATTGAAAATAAAAATATTGAACATGAAAGCGAAAATGTTGCAAAATGTTATGAAACACCTAGATTGAAAAGAGTAACATCATAGAAAAATAAGAATTCAAATTTAGAAATATTTTTGAATAATGTAGAAATGAACCCCATGATATTAAAATTATACTCCATGATCCAATTGTTGATAATATTAATAAAATTGATAACACGCATAAAAAAAATGAAAGTCATTGTGTCTCCAAGTTACATAAGAAGAGAGAGGACCTTTCCGAATTAGAATACTAACCAAATTTTACAAGAGTGTGATACAATTAAAATACCAAATTTATCTAAGGACTTATTAGATTTATTTTAATGTGTTAGATACAATGATTGTAATTTTTTTAAAAATGTGTTTAAATGAGAAGCATTTACAATGCGGTGGGTTATCAAAGTTTATATCATGTACCCATTATGGAAGAAAAATGATCTCAGAAATAAAATGTTTGAGAAAAAAGAGATATGAGATAGTAAAATACAATTTGAAGAGTGGAGGTGAAGATTCTAGATGTGAGTTGGTCACAAGAGAAGCACTGCTAATTTTATTTCTGATTTTAAGAATATTTTTTATAAGTATGCAATACATAGCCCCTATTCTTGATGGTTAGATCAACAAGTCAAGGTGTGCAAGGATTTTTCCTAATTGGAACTATTATAGATCTATAGTCAATTTTATATTAAATTACACATTGCAGCCACAAAAAGAAGTTGAATCATATTAATATTACAATTCTATTCAGATAAACTATTATTGTTCACATCACATATAGGCATGCCCCTAATAGTAAAAAACAAAATAAGAAGATAGTTAGGGAGCACAATTTTTACATGTTAGTGATGATCAATATCATCCGTCATAGTATGTACAATATTGTTTTCAATAATTTTTTGAGTTATTACAAGAAAACATTGGTATTATAAAGGTTCAAAAAATCAATATTTGGTCAAATAATTATACTGATTAACTCAATTTAATGCTTGTGTATTCATATTGGTTTAGTAGAATACATGCAGAGAAGGTTATACCTTGTATTTGGATTTTTTTAAAAGGTGGGCTACCTTCTTCATGTGGAGGAATTGTGTGAATAATGTCATTATGTGGTTCATTGTACGAAGTTTTCTCTTGATGAGGAATAAATAAATAATTAGTAAAATAGTAACTAATATAATCTACAAAGTGCATAGTGTGATGTTTTGAAGTTCAATATATTGTACATAAGATTTAGTGGCATGATAGGAGGTGAAGGGATGGAGAGATTTGGAAATGCTAGAGGAATTTTCTTGTTAAGTTGTACTATAGCAAGATCCACAAGAATAGGACCCTAGTTGGCAATCTTGTGATCCTCATAACTTAAGTATTAATTCATTTATTGAGCTATTGAAGATATCTAGTTCTTTTCTTTTTTTTTTTGATAGTTGTAGCAAAATTTATTGATTATCTCTATGTTATGGTTCTATTTTTCTCTATTTCAATGATTTTGATTATGTAAGAACAAAAAATGATTAGAATAAATTCATTAAGACTACTAATCTGGATAATTTCACATATGCTCCACATATGCTTGCAACATATGCTCCTATAGAAATGGTGACTTTATATATTTTGAAATGTGTTTACTCTATATAATGATGTATGAGTCATTTTCTTAATCTTGGGGGTGTAGTGTATGAGAGTCTAGAATTGGATCCAAGATGGATATTTTGTGTGATGAGAAGTGCCTTAGATCATATCATCACGTGAGGTCCACTAAAAGAATGTTCTTAGTTTGAACACTATTTTTCTCTCTTTACAAAACCAAAATATATTGGGAATCATGAAAATAGTGGTGAGTACACTAGAATATCAATCAAGAGAGGCAAGTACATCAATCCCACAATAGTAAGTATGCTCAAAATTTGACTCATAGAATATGATGTCATTATAGATTTCATTATCTAAAGTTTTCTCTTTATGAGGAATAAATAGAGAATAATTGGAATAACTTGCCTAATGTAATGTACAAAGTACAAATAACTTGATGTTTTGAAGACATGGATATCTTAAAATTTTAATTGAATTATTTTTTGTAGAGGATGTGGTGCTGGGTATTTTTCTTGCAACCATCTAGATATTAAGGAAATATACCATAATGTCCCAGTCTAGGAATAATGTAGGCAATGGGGAAGTAGCCTATATATTTAGACTAAGGTGGAGAAAAATTAGAGTAGATAGAATGACTTGGATAAAGCCTCCTCTTCTTTGAGCCTTACTAAGTTTGGAAGTTTATTTCCTATAGATCTTAAATATAGGAACACAACTAATTTAGTATATAAGAGGTCTCTAATTTGGTAGTTAGTTCAAATGATGTGAAGTTCTAGATATAAGCAAGCTACTCATCCCTATATGTATATTGTGTTTATCACAATAATAATTTACCTAATATTTATATAGTATCATATAAAATCCTATACAAATACTATGTATTGAATAACACTCTCTAGGGATTTAATAGCTTTATATTACTAAATTTATGGATGATGGAATAAAACCTACTTCACTAGATAATATGAAACTAATGTATATATACTTTTATTTTCTTTCTAAATGAATAGAATGTCCAACCCTCAACTATCAAATTTAGCTTGAATACATAAAACCTTAATGAATTGAATAAAATACTAACATTCAAATCAGTCTAATGCACTTGGATTTATCATTTAGAGCTTACACTCTCAAATTCCCTTTTACCCCAATGATGCACCCTAATTGATAATCCACAATCAATTTAAATTCCCCACATATTATTTTAGAAATTTTTCTCATCCTAGCATGAACTACATAGTGTAACATAATTTTATAGTATGTCTTAGATGCAAACTAATAAATAATTAATACAAAGAACAAAAAACACAAACTCAAAGATTCCATGAATCCATAAAAAAACTTAAATAAAAATGGAGGTCCATAATACACAATTATAATAAAATGTTTCTTATATGACCTTAATAAAGGACAAATCATCGAGATGTTTAAATTAATGTATCTATATGAACTTAATTTTTTTATAAAAATATAAAAGGCCAAATGTTTGACTCTAAAAAGATAGGAAAAGTATTCAACTAGGTGTTGGGGTTTGTGGGAGTATGAAATAATATACTAGGGAAAAATAAGGTCGAATCCTCTAGCTTTATATATTTTTATTTTTTGGAGAATGAAAAAATGATGTTAGTAGGTATGTCTCAATAGGTAGTTACTCTAAAAATTGATGATGTTAGCATCATATAAAGATGGCATTATCATGATTTTGACATTGTGAAATAAAAGATGGATAAAAATTTAGACGCATGGAATCAATTCTAGAACTCTAAAACACAAGATTTTTTTTTACTAACTTAGAGGATGAAGATAATAGGGGTTAGAAAGGGATGGTACTTAAGGATTGGAAAGACTAAATTCCCAATACTACAAGGAGTAAATACAAATAATAAGATTGTGAAGTTGTTGGGGAATGATTGAAATGACATGATGGTTGAGAGATGAAAAAATTGGTGCAAAAATACTTCTAGACATTTGGATTAAAATGGATTGGGATTTTTAAGTTTAAAAGGGAGTGGTATGGTAGGATATAACCAAGTCTAAAATCCTAGAAAATATAACACTTGAATACAATAGAGCTAAGAGGGGTCAAAGAATATGGAGACAAGAATGGTTTGAATGGAGGGTCAAGCCAAACACTCTAGAAATAGAAAATATTCTAGGTCACTAAGAAACACTAAGGATTGGATTACTAGCATGACAACCGCAATAAAATTGAAGTCCAATAGAATCCATACTTAGATAAATTTAACAAAGGTTGAAAGTGGATTATCAAGATTAGTTGAAAGATTATACTTTGAGGATGAAGCCCAATAGACCAATGGAAAAAGAAAAATGGAGATGGTAGAGATGAAATATTGGTATGCAAATCCATCAAAATAGCAATATGGTAATTGATAGAAATTCATGAAAATGACCAACACAACTTCACACATAGGATATTTTTTTAATTTTTAGAAATTGAAGCATCTTGAACTTGTAGGGGACATCACCAAGTAGATATTTGAAAAGAATTTAATAGAGGAAATTATAATAAAAATTCAATAGCCATTCTACCTCTTCCTTACTCAATCACCTTAAGTCTAGATTCCTTCATCATTTATTTGTAATAAGCCTCCTATAATCACATGTAGCTTTTTCATTTTAAGATGCAAAGATGTATTTTAACTAGTATTTAAATATATATAAGGAATTAATTACTCATAAAACAATTAGTTTTATTAGCATATGAATCATCCTTTGTTATCACATCATCTACATAATATTGGTGTGATCAACCTAGATCAACTTGTGTTATCAGTTTAATTAATTTCTATTCTTTGGCCAACTTCATAGGCATGTTTTATATGTCAAATTATTATAATATAGTGGTCCATTTTTCTCATTTTTTTTCTCTTGTTTTATTCTACTAAGAAATTCCTTTACTACTACATGTCAAAGATTACTACAACTACTTATTAATGAAAATGTAATTAAAAATTAATCAATACTCACACTAAAGCATAATCTTGCTTCAAATTTGGATAATTTATCTTTGCATCTTTGAATGATACACTCATGAAGGCTACATGCCTTTCATTTCCTAGGTTTCTCATTTGAATAAGAATGGTTGTACAATGTGGTCAAATGAAAATGAGTATATGTAGAACAATTTAGAATAGTTTGGGCTTGTAACCAATATAGGGGATTCAAAAAATGATTTTTTGATTTATTCAACTACCTTAGCTTACATTTTTCACTATATTTTTGCATATTTCATCATCTTGGTATTTAGTGGCCTCATTATTCTACAAAACCTATTTCGAATTTCTTTATAAATTGTATACTCAACTATTTATATTTTTCTAAATTCTAGATAATGAATTTGTTGAAAATGCTTAAAATTTTTCAAACAAATGCAATTGAAACCACGAATTTTGCAGCAAATATGAGCTATGGAAAACCTGAGATGCTGTGTTGGAGGGTTCGATTGAAGGTGAAGGCATGCTTTTTCTTTGTGCGCACCCTGTTCGCCGCACACACTCTGTTCACCGGCCACTATTCTCTGCTCGGTGAAAATGACAGGGATGAAGCTTTTTTTGGTTTTAAACTGTGTTAAGGGGGTTCGGCCGAACCCCTTTATTTTATTATTAATGTGCATAAGTCAATGGGGGTTCGGCCGAACCCCTTCACTTTGTGAAAAAGGGAAAATCGACTTTTCCCTTCCTCCACAAAAGTGTTCACCACTATTGTGGGATCACCCTCCACAAAGTTTCCTTCATATTCTTTCAAACATGTATACTAAACAACTTGAAAAGTATGAACAATATTGTATACCTGAATACCCAAGAAAATATGTTGTTATTTCTCCCTTCTTGAACTCTCCCCCTTTCTTTGCTTTTACTCTTTCTTCTTAACCTCATTCTTCACTAAATTTTGTTACTAAACTTTTAATTCTTTAGTGCCAACACATAATTTTTAGTTTAAACACTTATACAATAAGTATAAATTACCTCTCACCCTTTTAAGTTTAATCAAAATGATGATGATAAACATACAAACATCATTACAAATGATTAGAGAAGATAATAATACAAGAGACACAAAACAATTATCTATCATAACACTTCACATAGTGATTACATTCTATCTTTATGAAAATTTATAACAATAAGTTGAATATTTCATATTTCCATTAGGAAAAAGAATAATCCATAGAACTTTGCTCAATACTAGTGATTTCAATAAGTTGATGCACTCCAATAAGAATAGAGACAACTTATCATCATAGTGGGTCTACAAGCTAGTCACTACTAGGAAAAGGGATTTGAAGAGGAATACATGTGGTGTAATAGTTTGACAACACAAATTAGAAATTGGGATGAAAATCAAATCTTTACTATGAAGAGAATTTGTGTTCCAACTAAATTATATCATGTGGACATAAGCAAGACCACTAAAGGAGTACACAATTGCAAGCAAACAAAAGAATTGTTAAAATACTTAGAAAAAAGGCTCGGTTGGTAATGTAGTTCAAGAGGCTAGTACAACAACATATCCAAAGACATGGCAAATAAATTAAGTTTAAATACCATGGGCCAAAAATTTCAACATCGAGACATGTTGACACTTGTCTCTATTCTAGAGATTTATGTAGGAATTCGACTATGTCAAAACTTTGACTTGGAATAAGATTTCTATCGTTGAATTGTGATCATTTGATGATGTTTGTAAATGAATATAAAATATAATTTATTTTGAGGAAACACGATAGAAAATATCATTAGAAAAACTTATGACATTCTCATAGTCTAAACCAGTCATTCATGAATTAGAACCTTTAAGCACACAAACATGAATGTGAAGCCAAGGTGTTTAGGATTTTGGTAAACCCTACACATTTTAAGAAATAATATAAACACTTATGTGAGAGGGAGACCATTTGACAGTGAAAACCACTTGAAAAGTGCATATGATGAAAATTTATTCAGTCGCTTACGATAGGTAATTTTTTATCACATAAAAAATTATGAAGGAAATGACTATTCATTAATGTTTTAATATGGAAAAGCAAGTTTTGAAGGGACCCCGAAACCCTTAACAACAAGAGATGGCTAATGAAAAGAAAGAACAACAATCACCAGCAGCCCAAAAAATCCAAAAAAGTTGTCAAAAGATACACCAAGACAAACCGACAACAAAACCACTAGCAAAACATCAACACAAAAAGCTGATCAAACACAAGCTGAAGAATATTGTCTAAAACCTTAGTAGACTCTAGATTACTAGAGATGACATTTTCGTGCATGTCCACCACTTCCTCAAGCTCCTGGATAGAAATGGCCACTCTCTTCTTGGTCCTACTCCTCGTATGTAGACACAAGCCCTCCTCCACACTCTTCTCCATCTGGTTCATACAACTAATCTCAACAATCTCCTCTTCATTATCACCCAGGCCTAGTTTCTTACCAATCCATTTGAGAGCTTTCTCATTCAAGAAAGATAAACCCTACACACTAGAATTCAGGGACTGGTTACTAATTCTCACCACAGAATACAAATCTTTTCAAATCTTATTCACTCTATCCTCCATGGAAACAAACCGCTCCTCATGAACCCTACAAACAACATCTTCCAAAGTTTCCAGCCTCTCCTCATGGTCCCTGCCAAGTTTTTCAGCATCCACGACCACTTTATCAAGAACCACATTCATATTTTTGAACTTTCCTTTAACCGACCACTCTTTTTTGTTACAGTTCACCAGTGCAACATAAACATCCTGCCACTCATTCAACTTAGTATTAAGGTACTTGACCTCCAAAAGGAGCAATTTAACAAGAGAAAGGAGATTTTTGGTGCTATCCTCTGCCATTCTGCAAAATAAATCCATATCAATCTCATCCCAATTCATAGGTGCAATTGAAGGTAAATAATCCTTCACTAGGAGACCCTTCCAATCCACACCATCGCCCACCACATCCTCCTCAATAGGAGAGTCTTCCACCTCAATAACTTCAACCTCCACCCATTTTTTCTCAGACATCATGACCATGTTTTCCAACATCTCAAGAATCCCTTTCTGGTCTTCAACCTACTCAACCTTCACAAGTTCCTTGCAAACAAGGGAAACCAACCCATCATACAAAAGGAGAGCCTCCCCAGAATTTAAGAGACCCTCACCCTCAAAGGATTTTTCCACCATAGCCTACCCCTTAACATCCTAAAAATTCTCTTGAAACCCCTTATTAGAGAGAACAGGGGACACATCCACACCTTTAACCCCTTCCTCACTCGGTTTAGGAACACAATTCTCCTTCTTATTTCCCCCTTTCTTCCCCTTCAAACCCTTTTTAGCAACAAGTGCAACAACCTCCTTCATTTCAGTGTCAAACTCATATCCTTTCAACCATGAGTTGGAAACCTCTGAATCCCCCTCAGAATCCCCCTCACCATTTGAAGACTCCTCGTCATCATAATTATCCTTCTCATAGTCACCGTCCCATTCTTCCATTGAATCACTAGTGTCCTAACCAAGCGTTATCCCCTTCTTCTTGTGAGTAGAAGGAAGCTTAGGAATCTCAGGTAAAAAAATCAACTTGATATGGTCAATAATAAGTTTCATGAGGCCCTCATGGAGGATTACTTTACTAGGGTTCTTTCTGTGATCCTCAATATTAGTTTCCATAGATACAAGCAAATAATAGGGGAACAACACCAAATTGTTGTGTCTGAAATGATTAATCAACATAAAGTGGTAACCATAGATCATAGAGTACCTACCATCCAACGTGAATTATTTCATGATAGCCAACACAACATCTTTCTAGAGAAACTTAATGGATGCCTGATCATACCCACCACTTCCCACACACCTAGAAGCTTCTCCCTTTCCTTGCCTTTGAAAAAATTAGCTAAGGTAGTCTTAGACGCAACATGATATCTATAAAAATTCTTGCCCTTCATAGATAAACCAATGACTTCTACGATGAATTCTTCAGTGATATTCATTTCCACCCCTTGGTAGCACAACATTCTATTATTCCACCCATTCATAAAGCTCTGTAACCTTTGAATCAGACCCATGAAGCTTGAGCAAGTAGGGGAAAATGCCACCTTTCTCTGGGTATTCCCAAACAATCTCATTCCTGCTAAATTCTTCACAGGGTAGAGGGTTGAGTCTACAATGATCGCCTTCCATTGCCAGCAAAAACAACCAACCCTCAAACTTCGCATGGTTTCGATGAGTAGAGAGGATTAAACAAAAAATCTAGAAACAAAGCCAAAATGCACCCATAAACCATGTTAGCTTGACACTGTGAGTACAACCAGCAGTCAACTCCCATTCTATGGTCTCTTTTTCATAAGATTTACAATAATTAATCAAATAGGCTCTAAACTCAAAGTTCATAAGCCAAAGAGAGAGGAAAAAAAAGAACGTATCTCTCAATATTTTCACCACCATGACAAGACATTTGGTCATGATTAATAAGACTTTGGAGATCAATAGGAATGAAATCAAATGAATGCCAACAATTATGAGACACAACCCCCAAATTTGCAAACCCATGAGCAAGAGAATTAGCCTCCCAAAAAAAATGTGAAATTTTAACCTCATCAAAGGAGCTAATAATGGAAAGATTATCCTTGATTAAATGAAAAATAGACTACAAGGGAGTATTTGCCTTAAGACGACAATTTATAATATTAAGGGAGTCCCCTTCCAACCAAAGCTTAGTCACCCCGGCCTCTTTAGCAAGTACAAGGCCATGATAGGCTGCAACTGCCTCTACATAGTTGTTTGTTTGGGTTCCCAAAGGGAGCACCATCGTAGAGACAAACATACCATTCTCATCACGTAACACTCCCCCACAACCAATAGGTCCCAGATTCCCCTTTGCAGCACCATCAAAGTTAACTTTGAACCACCCCTGAGAGGGAGCTTTCCATCAAACCCCATCCCTAGAAGATTTAGACTTCCTCACTAGATTAGAGAGATCACAAGAAAGCTTCCAACGACTCCCAACCATAAAATCATAATTAGAGACCACAACCTTAGTCCCAAAAGAATGAAACTCTGAATATTCAGACAAAAAATTCTCTTTAATCACCTCACAAATTTTGAAAGCAAGCCTTAAAGGAGGAAGCTCTAACTAATGAAAAATACGATTGTTTTGTTCCTTCCAAACTCCCCAAGCCACATGTGGTAGAATAAGAGACTATTCATTAATGTTGTCCATTCCTCATAAACACATGAATATTTGGAAATGGGAGGATATTAGTGATGTTAAATACAAATATTTTTTCGAGATATTAGTGACACAAATTATTAATGATACAAAATACCAATGTATTTTTAGCCTTCAATATAAAATATAATTTATTTTCTACCTAAATAATTTGTATATATTATTAATTTTTGAGTCATGAGTAGGCCTAAGGGAGTTGGAGCCCATAAAAGATAATGAAAATAGATATAAAAATGGATTCTCTTGTGGAGGTCCAAGTTTATAAACTATACTAATAGATAAAGTTGTATCTCCATACACTTAACATAATATAACTTTGAACATATTAAGATTATTGGTTGAACTCCTTGTCACACTCCAAGGTCAAAATGAAGGCGAAAGAACAATCTATAGTATCACCATTGGAAACCCCAGTGATGGATTTCAAAAACTCCAAAATCCAACAATAATAATGATGACACTAAACCACATTATCCCCATAGCTTCAATAAAAAATGACACCCAAAGGCCATTATAATTGGGATGTATAACAAACCATAACCCAATACTTCTTTGAAACTTAAGCCCCACAATGACATACTCTAGAAAATAATTCAAACCCACAGACAATTCAGGTTTAATAAGAGTTGTAAACACCTTTTCAAAGTGTCTTTCGATTCCCCTAAGTCTAGGATAACCACCAAAAATTGAGAGGCAACAAAAAAATTGACTTGAAATTTATTTTCATATTTCATGATTTTTTTTCCTAAGACCATCTTAATTTCTTTCAAAGCACCAAAGAATTAGTCTTAAAGATATTCTTCATCCTTAGCTCTAAAATAGCCCCCTTAAAGGTCATTTGACACTTCTTCAACGATAATCACAACATTGGCTCCATTATATCACAATGAATAGAGAAGAGAGAAAGTAAATATATTATATAGGATACCAAAAACATCAAGTTGGTGAAGTATTTATAGATCAAAGACATCAAAACTCAACCCTTCAAAATTTTATTCACCACAACTAAAATACATATACATTGAAGACATCAATACTTAGCCCTTCAATATTTTATTCACACAAGACACAAAATTTTAGTACAAAAAGTTTACTAAGAAACAAGTGCAAATAATACACTAAAGGCAGTTTAACATGTTAGTCCACTAGGTGTTGACAAACCAACCCAAGAGAATCAACAACAAAAGGCTGATAAATTCGTTCAACTATAAATATATTGACCACCTCCCATAGATTTGTTGACACTTCTCTATTTCAGAGACTTTATGTAGAAATTTGGGTGTGTTAGAACTTTGACCCATAATAGAACTTATTTCATTTATTTGTGATCATCTGGATATGTAAATGTAAATCTATTTAAATCTATCAATTCATGAAGTAACTTAATATTTATCATTTTGCATTTGATATTTTTGCTAAGGTCATATTATGATATTTTAAAAACTTACCAGCACATTTGTATGATAATTAATTTTTTATTTTTGAATATTATATAATTTGCCACATAACACATTTTATTTTTTTAATACAAATATAATTTACCAACGAAATTATTTCTTTTTTTTTAATATATCTATAATTCACTAACAAACTTATTTATTTTTTTAAAATAAAAGAATAACTCATCAATGAGATTATTTCTTTTTTCTAATCTATCTATAATTTGCCAATATTTTCTACAAATTTCTAGTGATTTGAAAAAAATAACCAATAAAATTAATATTTTTTGAAAAAATAGAAAGACACCAATATAAATTAATATTCTTTTTCCAAAAAAATGAAAGATTTTCCTAGATTAAATTATATATTTTTTCAGGGGGGTTTCCTAAATTTATCACTGATTTGGAACCAAGATCTATATAATTTTCTTATAAAATCACCAAGTACTTCATAGAATGCCTCTTCAAGGCTATGATATGTTGAGAGCAACAACACTTTCTCAACAGGTACTATTTAATCCAAAGTTGAGTAGTCCAATTGGGCATGCCAAAAACTATTGTTAGTCTAAATTGCATCCTCTATTGAATGATGAATTAAACTACTCAATGAAAAAATGGGAGTGAATTCAATGTGTAGGACCTTTCCAAATGAAGCCAAACCTCTAGATGAAGGGTTGGTTCCCTCTCCAAACTAAGTGCAAAGTATTGATCTAACTCAATACTAATTATCTATATCTAAAATCTAAACCTACCTCTAAATTTTCCAAGATAAAAGAGAGAAGGAAAAAAACAAGAAAATGAAGGTGATGCATCAATTTTTAGAATATTATTTTCCCCATGCTCATTACAACATAGAAAAAAATTAAAAATGTGAAGGAACTTACACAATCCTCTATTATAACAGTTCTTGAAAGATTATATGTAGGTTAGGGATTTTTAGACACTAAAAGGGAAATATGTGATCCAATGTTAGCCTTGAAAGTTAATTTAACACAACATATGAACATACAAGAACAAAAAATATTCATTCAAATGTGGAGCTAAGGAAAATTTACACAACAAGCACATAATGATGAGAGGTAAAAATGACAAATTTCATTAATCAAAGGCTTAAATCCTATTATAGTTAAATAGAAGTGTGAAAAATGCATAAGTCTACTTAAAGTAAACTAAAGAAAGAAGCCTTTAAAATGAACAAAAAAGCACCTTCTAAGGGTACACAAGAAAGGAGGAGCACATTACAATAGTAGAAACCCTAGTCTTGACCCAATCCAATGAACTACAAACATGTGCCCTTGAAATACTGAGTTGGAAGCATTAGAAAATATTCTTGATACCATAGTCATGAGTCAACATTGACAAATCCATGAAAGAAGTGTATAAACCACCATAAAATCTACTACAAAATGAAATTAGAGATTGTTATGTTATCTCCCTTGTACAAGCTAATCCTACAAACATAATTTAAATAAGGTATGATAATACCATAAATAAGTATATTTCTTTAACATCTCAAATCATGATATTTCCCACCACTTCTTTAATTATATTTGGAAAATATTTACCTACCCATGTTAACAAAACTAAATCCTTTTACAAATATGTCCATAATTATGTGCAATGGTGAAAAGCATTTTGATTTTGGAGGCTACACACAACAAAGTCTATGCTTGTCCAAGGTAATGAGTGTTCATGTATACTAAAGAAGAAGAAGGGGAAAATGGGAGAGATGTGTAATGATATTTGATTTTATCTATTTGTAATAGACTGTTGACTTCTTGATAAATTTCTACATACTAGACAAAAATGGTAGAAAGTTATGGAAAATGAAAGCACTTTTGAAAGTTTCTTTAAATACCAAATTATCAAATAGATATGTACAATTCTTATATAATTTTAAATTGCAATTGTCACTTTTTATATATTGATGGATAGCTAGTATTTATGGATTTAATAAAAATAATTAGAATATATTTATGTATTTTTAATTAGTTAAGATGTTAAGGTAAATTAATTTAGCATAGAATTAGAAAAATATTTTTAATTTTTAATTTGATTTTCATAATGATAAATAACAACTATTTTTTTAATTTTTAAATTTGTAATAAAAATATGTTTTATTATAATTTATTTAGAACTATCAATTATTAATTGTAATACAAACTTCTATAGATTATGTTTTGTTTGGAATTATTAAATATCAATTGTATTTGAAGATATAATGGGCATGTCTCAAATGCAATATAAACATCTATAGGTTGCAAGTGAATTAGGTGTGAGAAGTTTTGGTTCATCTATAATGTGATCTAGAAGACATAATCATGTGTAGTGTGATACAAACATATGTAAACTATGAGTATTTGAGCAAGTGTGAGGTTTTGGTTTATTTTAGTTTATAGTTTTCTTGTTTCTCTATCGTCATATTCAACACTCTAACATAAAATACGAAGATTATTGAAGCAAGGTAATCTCGTGACTCTTGTTTATGTCTCATTTTAATATAAAAATTATTGGTCTCATCATATCTTAGTTTATGATTAAGGGACTTAGTTGTAGGTTTGTTTTTAAATATTAGGTGCAATTTATATTTTTGAATTTATCATTGCAATTCATGGTGAGACCTTGTTGAATATGACTACTATTAGAAGATAAAAAAATCTATTGTTGAACTCTATGTATCATTTGTTGCACCCAAAGAATCAATCTATTTGCATAAATTTTATATTTTCTCATGCATTTGGTTTGTGTAGTTATATATTTTCCCTAAATTTTGAAACCTAAATTTTCTAAAAAAGCAATGTTGATGAAAAACTTTGAGTTGGTAGGTTAGAATCTTCTCCTTTGGTCACACTCTGATGCAGGAGCATCCAGTGGTGTAAGGGCAATCCTACATCACCCAAAAATATATTTACTTTCATTTAGATTTTTTTGTAGATGTTTTTGCATTTCTGGATACCCTTTTCGTCGAAGAAGAATTCCCAACTTTCAGAGCTGCTTTTCTGCTTTTTCTAGTCAACTGCTATTTTTAGCAGGTATGAATTTGAAGGCGTGAGGAGACAGAAATTTAAGGGAAGCTTCAGGACATAATAATAAACACTTTGGTGAAAGAATCAGATCAAGAGCATTTCCGGTTCAAAAGTTATTCAAGTTTCAATTTCTGCTTTTTGCCTTATGAAATCTTCGGAGCTAATTTTGAGGTACTTAGAGGCTCCGGATGGGCCTGAAAAATTGGCGGAATACGAAAGTGGTTAGCCTTTAGGCCCCACTTTCCGGCAAGAGATCTTCGCGAGAGCTTTCCGAAAAGGTATTATCATTGAAGATCTGACGGTTAGATCTTGAGTTAGGGCTTCCGAAAGTTGGTGCATAATTTGAATCCCGTTTTTGGCTCCAAAGAAAGAAACGGGCTATTTATGGGCGAGTTACTGTTTCTTTTAGGTAGTTTTTGGGGAAAGAAGATCGCATGCTGCGAATAGGGGAATTTCTGTAGTTTCTTTCTATAATTTGCATGTATTGCAAAACTCGAGGATTTGAGATCCTCTGCATGTAGGAATTTCATACTTTGAAAATAATAAGATTTGTTAGTTTTTCTGTGTGATTTTCTGTGTCTCGGGTTGCACCCTCATCACACTCCCAAGATCTAATTTAATGGTTTTGAAAAAAGGATCAAAGACATGACAAATAATCATGTAATATGCAAGTAGTCATGTGTAGCTATTGCTTTAATGTTGATGTAACACTCTAAAGATAATGCAACTTGTGTACAATATAGCTAATGTGCAATATTGAGACCAAACCTATGATGCTCTCATTTTATAATCAAGAAAGAGAAAAATATATGTTTAATTTTACTTCCACTTCCCAATTTGTTAGTTGAACATTTTGGTCTTTGTCATTAAGTAATGACACTCCCTCTAGTTGGAGCTTGATTATCATGATGTGTGAAATTTATTCTAAATAAGATAAACTCTATTAAATTCAACAATTCCTTACTCTAAAATGAGAAAATATATAATTGTAAATATACTTGGTCAAAAAAATTCCATGTAAGGGTGTGTAGTGTAAGTCACCATGAATGTAGTGCAACATCAACTCTCTCCTCCCTACTCAAGATGTTTCCTATGCATTACATGTTGTTTTGAAAATAACATCTTGGACATGTTACTTATGTCAATCATAAGCATTTTAGACTATGACTAACACTAAAAACCCAATGTAACCTATTAAACATTTTGAATACCATTCAACATTATTATGCTTGTCTAGTGTTTGTTTGTAGAGTATTCATTATCTTTGAAATGAACAAAGAAAAAATTTAAACTAAATATTAATTAAAAAAACAAATAGATATTTACATTAATAAAAAATTACTTGTAAAATAATTAGAAACTTTTCTTAAACCATAATCACTTCAATAGTTAAAAGATGAATTTTTGTTCATTAAAATAGATCTAACAATTAGTGAAGTTATCTTAATTATAAGATGTAAAATTTTGATTTTTGAATAGTGTTATTTACAATATTTAGCTTTTGGATTCAACTGTGTATGTTTTTTGTCAACGTTTTGGATCACACTCAGTGACCCCTCATCAAAAAGAGGAAGAAATGAAATGAGATTGCAGAACAAGTCTTAAATGAGATTGCTTGAACCTTTATTAAGACTTGTTTTACAATCTCATTTCATTTCTTCCTCTTTTTGATGATGGATCACTGTGTGTGATCTGAAACGTCAACAAAAAAAACATACACAATTGAATCCAAAAACTAAATAATATAACTTCATGAACTGTGAAAAATTCATACCAACTAGTATTATTTAATTAAAATACAGAATTACATAAAAATAGCATAGTAACAAAAATAAAGAAGACAAGAACACCTGTAAATTCATAAGAAAGTTCTAGTGCTCTCTTTCATCGATGCACTGAACAGAGGAACACTTGTCGGATCTCCATTGAATCTTGACTGATAATGTGTGTGTCTTCGTATTGTAACCAGCAAAGGTTTTCAATTATACGAATCTTGACTCGGAGACTTTCGTGTTTGAACTGGCAAAATCTTAGCCGGGAATGATCTCTGAGTCTACGTCTTCCTCGTTTCTTCCACATAAACCACACCCATCCATCTACTATTCTTACACCTCCCCACCTACTATTCTTGCTCGTTTCTTTGACATAAACCACACCTACCCATCTAAATATATAGTGAAGCTGAGTGGGAGGGCGCGGCTTAACCGGCACATTCTAAGCTGGTTTGACTGGTTAGGTGGTAGATGTGGGCCCCTTCCTATTGTCAGCATCCGTTCCTCTCGCCAACGTCCGTTTCCGTCACCGTTAATTTTGATTCAAATTATTCCCGCTCAATTCTGTGGATGCATTTGACTGCATAAAGCATTCAGACTCCATAATTGTTTTATACAAATGGTTGCTGCAGCGGCAATAGTGAAAGCTTTGAAACAGTTATGGGCATCCATCAAATTAGAACAGAAGGGGGATTATTGAAGAAATATGGACTCGTGGAATGATTTGATTGCAGGATATGCACAAAATACGTCTGTCAAAAAGGATTTAGAGGCTTTCATCCAAATGTGATTGGTAGGTGTAAAGTTAGATTCCCCAACCTTTGTCAGCATCCTCTAGCCTGTGCGAAAATGGGGGGAATAGGGTATGGACATCCATCACAAATAGAGGATTTTTTTCAGATGTTGTAGCTACAACTGTGCTGCTAGACGTGAGCATAGACAAGGCACATGAACTATTTAACAAAAAGCCATGATTGCAGGATATGCAAAATGTGCAATTTTGACATAATGCCGAAAAGAAACATGTTCTCATGGAACACCCTAATTGTAGGATATTAACACAATGGATTTGTCGAAAAGGCTTTGGAGACTTTGCAACCAAATTTAATTAGCAAGTGTACAACTAGACTCTAGAACCTTTCTCAGCCTATGTCAAATGAGAGCTTTGGAACTAGGTATGGACATCCATCAAAGCATAAAGGATAGAGGGGTTTTCTTAGAGGTAGTTGCAACTACTTTGAGTTTAAGGGAGTTGAGGAAGGTCTAGATAAGGTATATGTTTAGGTTGAATCTAGTGAAATAATTATGTTTTAGATGTGTATTATGTGTGTGATTTGTGATGTTATTAAATTGTGATGATCTATGTCCAAGTCAGAGTTCTAAGTTTAAAGTTGAATAGTTTTTGCTCACACCTATAGAAATACCACCATTATTCCTTCTACCATTTCTCCTTGTCATCCTATAGAAACTGTACATTTATAGTGTGATTTTTCCTTCCACTACCATTTCATTCCCTCTTACCTCACTCCTTTTGACATACTCCATTTTGCCCATACTTCTCATACCACTACTACCTGCACTTTTAAACCTTCAATACACTAGTGAAGTAGTTTGCTCAACTTAAGAATAAATTTGTAGCTCTAACTCTATTACATATAATCCTCCACATTGCACACCTTTTGCATTTAAGGTTAATATTACACACCTATTGCTCATTGACTTTAATTGTAGCTATATTTGAGTTATATTATGGAAAAGGTGGTTACAATGTTTGCCTATGAGCTTTCAATGATACATGTCTAGATATTGCACATGAAGATAAAGTCTTACCTAAATTATTTCCATGAACCCTAAGGACTATGCCCTTGAATACTTTTAATCCTTAGCTCCTATTTCTATCCATTATTTTGATGAGCTAGTCAACACTTTCTTACAACCCTTATATGCCAATATGGGCTTAAAATCAACTAACAAATTTAACTAAATGTCTTCAAAGAGTCTACTAATGACAATAGAATTAGTTTTCTTGTGGACATTTTGGGGAGTAATATCTTTTCTCTTAACATGGGGCTTAAGGGGGTAGATGAATTTTTCCATATCATTCCTTCATTGGCTATATTTTGAATTTTGCTTATAAGATCTTAATTACAATAATTAAACAAGATAGCATCTATGATGCATCAATGCCTAAAATATGTTTGTCAAGAGAAAATCGTGAAAGTGATGAGAGATGCATATGTACGTATTTTCAAATCAACTACTTCAAGCTTGAAAATTATGTTGTCACTCTCAAGAATGTTATGACTGCAAAGGTAAGGAACATTAAATAGAAGCTCCTCACAAAACCAAAGATATAATTCATTAATTATAACAAATGCATGTGCAACAAAAGAATCAAGAGAAAGTTAACAAGGAAAATAAAGAGAAAATGAAGCCCTCTTCATTACCTCCTAATATTCCTCTAGCACAAAAAAACCAACTTATAAATCATGTCCTCCACCAATAAAGAAAGTATAACATTATATCATTCCTTCATATGTATCAAAAGAATGATGATTTCCTCCTTATGCTCCAAAAAAGAATAAGAAAGCAACTTTCAATAATCTCGTTGTCACCTCTTATAAAGGTGTTACTTCCATATGAGTTCCAAAGAAAAATATAGAATATTAAAAAAGAACAAGTGAATCTGACTCCACAAGTACAATAACAATATTACAAAGGGTCTTTCTCCTATTCTACATAAATCAAGCACATTCAAAGACATCATATCATGCTAAAATTAAAAACATTAAAGGTGTTTGTGAACCACATAAATAAGACGAGGACAATCTATTAGATGATAATCCATCTAATATTATTAGTTGAGATTTGGAGCTTTGTTCTCTACATACATGTCTATATACTTTATTATTTTGATGGTGTCTGGGCTAGTTGAGAGGTGTAGCTTTTGGCATTTTCCACTACCCTACTATATTGATAAAAAATTCTATGCTTTTCTATATGATTGCATTTAGAATTTTGTATCACATATTACTAACATAATCATTCTCACAATGATTTCAATATTTCCAAGATATCCCACATGATTCAAATGATTATGATTACATTTTATAGTCATGTCATTTCATAGGTGAAAAATATGTTGGACACCCTTAAGAACATCTGTTATGATTGTAAGAGTAAGGGACATTAAATAGTTGTTTCTTATGAATACAAAGATATAATGTATTAAGTATACCAATTAAATATATGACAAAGAACAAATAAAAAGTTAATAGAAAGGAAAAATAAGGAGTAGGTGAAGCCCTTTACATTGCCTCCTAATACTTATAAGCACAAAAACCAACTTATAACCCTTGTTCTCTACTCCATGTACAATACTTGAAATTTGATTAGAGTTGCATCATCCCTTGGAGGATTAACAACCCTTTTAAAATTATTTTACTAAGATTTTATAATGCTAGTTGTATATTGAAGGGAATCCTTATCATTAGTGTCCTAAGACTTCAATGTAATGTCATTCTGTTCATGTGTGTGTAGTGTGTAATGTCACATAACTATCAAAGAATGGACTTAGATCCTTCATATTCTTTTCTAATTTAGGACTGAGATTGAAGATATCAATCAATAATGTGTAAATTAAAAGTTCAGGAAACCCATCAAAGCCTCTTTGTTAAGGGAAAAAGCTTAAGTCATGTTTAGGTTTGAAGTTCTTCTTCATGAGCTTATTTCTTGAGTTTTTATTTTAAGTGCTTAGTTCCTTTCTCATCTACTCAAAATAAGTCCTTTATTTTTTATTGTCTCATTCTTTAACACTTCTCTTGTAACAAAATGCACACCACACCTACACAATAACCAACACACTCGAGGACATCCACACTACCTTCTACCCATCGTCAAATTTTATGGAGGATAGAAATCTCTTAGTTGCAAACTTTAGTCATTGCCATGTGACACTTTCACCTCTCCACAAACTAAACCTCAGGCTCTAAGATCAAATTTGATACAATTGTATTGAAAGGTAATATAACAAAGAAACTCAATGTAAAACACACTCGCAACAAGAAAGAAGGTAGTCATATACTAAATAATACATTCAAAACTTTAATCCAAAGTAATATAAAACTAAAATAAATATCAATCTACACTTATATGCTCTAAATTTGAATACAACTGAAAACTAGAAGATAAGATAGAGAAGCATTTGCAAAATAAAATATCAAATGAACTTAACATCTTTTTTTTATAAAGATTAAAAAGAAAAAAAAAAACAGTAAAATATCTCTATTTGAATGATCTAAATTAAGATTATTATTTTTTCCATTTAAATTTTTGGGACTACCAACAAGGTAGTTGCAGCTAAAACATCTGACAAAATTCCTCTTTGTGATATGTCCATACCCTGTTCCAAAGCTCCCATTTTCACACAGGCTAGGAGGATGTTAGTAAAGGTTGCAGAGTCTGGCTTTACACCTGCCAATCACATTTGGATGAAAGCTTCTAAATCCTTTTTTAAAGACGTATTTTGTGCATATCCTGCAATCAAATCATTCCATGAGTCCACATTTCTTTGAGGCATTCGGTCAAACAGTTCATGTACCTTGTCTATGCTTCCACATTTTGCATAAATGTCTACCCGAGCATTTCCAATTGTAATATGTGACAATAATCCCCCTTCTGTTCTGATTTGATGGATGCCCATAAATATTTCGAAGCTTTCACTATCGCCACTGCAGCAACCATTTGTATAAAACAATTATAGAGTCTGAATGCTTTATGCAGTCAAAAGCATCCACGGAGTCGAGCGGGAATAATTTGAATAGAAGTTAAGACGGGAACGGACGTTGGCGAGAGGAATGGATGCTGACAATAGGAAGGGGCCCACATCTGCCACCTAAGCGGTCAAACCAGCTTAGAGTGTGCCGGTTAAGCCGCGCCCAAAGTAGTGAGTATTTACAGCGAAAGAAGAGGAGGGGAAATTTGGAGGGGAAGTGCAGCGATATTTAACTTTTGGTCAATGTTGGACTCCATCTATATGCAAGACTGTCTTCCATACAAAATTGGAAGAAAGTTGTGGAAAATGGAAGCAATTTTATGGTGACATTACTTCCAGGTTTCTTCGAGGAGGCTTCGCTTACCTTTTTATCTTTACATAACTCCCCTGTTTCTCTCTACTCTACCAAGTTTGAGTAATTCGACTTCCTTAGCATCGCCCCTGCTTCCATTGCTTTCCTCTGTCTCTGTGTTCAGTTGAACCAGATTCCATGGCTTCTACTTCTCGTCAATCACAGATTGAGATTGTAAATGCTTTTGATGAGCTTGCTCCACCATCTGCAACTGCATCTGCTACATCCTCATCGCAGACCTACGATGTTTTTATTAATAATCGCGGACCCGATGTAAAACATAAGCTGGCCGGAGATATCTACAATGCCCTCCATCATCTGGGTCTCAATGTCTTTCTTGATTCCCAGGAGCTTCAGTTGGGGATTTACTTCCCTAAAACACTACAAGAAGCAATGTCTCGTGCTTCCCTTCATTTAGCAATATTTTCTCCCACGTATGCACAGTCGCCTTGGTGTCTTGCCGAGCTATCCTTTATGCTCGAGACTTGCACACCCATTATTCCTATTTTCTACCATGTTAGTACTGACGATGTCCGCCATTTGGTTCATGGGAAAGGAGTCTACGCACCTTCCTTTTTAGAGTATCAAAAGAAGGGTAGATACGGCCAAAACAAGCTTGAGGAGTGGAAGATGGCACTCCACAAAGTCTCATTCAATAAGGGCGAAATCGTCAATAATGATGAGTAAGTAACACATAACCTCTCTTTCTGTACATCTGTTATCATACATTCCCTTTTATGCAATATTTCTCTACTTTATATATACTTCGATTAAACCATCACTATTTAGTAATGCTTCTTCGTTTGTCTCTTTCCAAACCATGTTTCACCATTGTTTAGAGACGAGCAAAGGGTGTTGAAGAATATTGTGAATCATGTATTACGAGTAATGAAAATGGTACCATTAATGGTAGCACAGCATTCTGTGGGTCTTGAAGAAGTTGTAGCAGGTTTTGAAATTACAGTTAGAGAATCTGAAAAAAGTCATTCTAACGTTCAATTTGTGGGAATTTGGGGTATGGGTGGATCTGGAAAAACCACTCTGGCAAAAAAATTGTATAATAAATATTATTCATCTATAAAAAAGTCTAGTTTTCTTTTTGATATTAGAGATGCTGCAAACAAAGACAAGTTGCATGAAATGCAGAGACAACTCCTTGAAGATTGTGGGTTCAAATATCAGACTTTTAACAGTATAGAGCAAGGGAAGAATATTCTCTCTAATTATTTGAGATCTGTTCCTGTATTTGTCATTTTGGATGATGTAGATCATAGGGATCAACTAGAAGCTTTACTTCCAGGAAAGGGTAGCCTTGCATCTGGGAGTTTGATCATTGTTACAACACGGGACAAGGAAGTCCTCAGGGTTTGCGGCATCTCTTGCATTTATGAAATGAAACCAATGAATGAATTTTATGCCAGGCAGCTATTTTGTTGGCATGCATTTTTACAACCTTTTCCAGTGTCAGGATACGAAGATCTTGTTGAAAAATTCATAAGTGTTAGCAACGGATTACCATTGTCTTTAAAGGTATTGGGAGGTCAGCTTTATGGTTGCTTTAATAAAGATTTATGGATAGATGTATTGCATAAAATTTCTAGAATATTGCCAAATGACATTCTAAAGAGGCTGAAGGTGAGCTATGATGCTTTAGATAAAGAAGAGCAACAAATGTTCCTAGATGTTGCTTGTTTTTTTATTGGCAAAAACAAGATGATGGCTATTGCTGTATGGGAAGGATCAGGCTGGAGTGGTCTGTGGGGTTGGGAGAGGCTTGTAAATAAGTGTCTTGTTGAGCTTGTTGATGAGAATGAGATAAAAATGCATGACCACCTAAGAGATTTAGGTAGGGAAATTGCAAGTTCTCTTTCACCTCATCGTCTATGGTCTCCTGATCAACTTACAGTGTTTAACAAGCAGGAGGAGGTGAGGTTAATAATTAGAAATCATGGTATTGCAAATTATTTATTTTGCATGTTTGTAAGTTTGTTAATCTCATTCCATTTTTAAGTTTGTTGTGTTTCCTTTTCTCTATCCAGATAAGAGGAATAATATTGAATGCAACAACTATTGACGTTCACAATTTTCCTGATCCCCTGTTGAATACAAGCATATGGCTTTGTGGCTTCAGACCTTTCCTTTATGGATTAAAAGTTTTTGTGGTGGGAGAAAACTATGGGAGCTATTTACACATTGCCAAATTATCAAGAGAGTTAGCATGGCTTAGCTGCACCAGAATTGCTCATAGAAATCTTCCATCATGGATGCCATTGAAAAAATTAAGAGTTTTAGAACTTTATAACTGCTACAATATGGTAGGCTTGTGGAAGGATGGGGAAGTAAGTATCTTTCCTCTATGGTTCTCTCTGAACTTTATAATTTGAATTAAATATTATTTGCAATCTGTATGTTTCTCTTAATTAAATTCAATATTGGCTGTAGGCTCCAATGCAGTTAAGAGAGTTGATTATTTCTTCTTGCCATAAATTACAAAGAATTCCAAAGTCCATAGGATATCTAGTGAATTTGAAAAAGATATCCCTGTTTGACTGTGAATTGGAGAGTCTGCCAGAGGAATTTTGTCGTCTTCAATCACTGGAGCACTTGGAGTTGCGATGGTGTGAAAAGCTATCATCATTGCCTAGCTGTTTTGGCCATTTGAGAGACCTGCGGCATCTACATATGAGTGGTTGTCGTGCATTGAGGATGTTGCCAGTTTCTTGTAAGCAGCTCACACTCCTGCAACATCTTGATTTACAGTCGTGTAGGGAGCTCACCTTACAACCAGACATCCTGGAAAACATGACAAAGCTACAGTATTTGAATCTTAATTGGTGCACACAATTGGAGTTGCTGCCTCGTCACATCACAAATCAGGCTTCCTTGAGTGAGCTCTATTTAAACAAAACCAGGTTAAGGGAGCTCCCAATTAACATCGGTCAACTCAGCAAGTTGAGAGTGATGGAGATAAGTCCTGATGAAGGGTGTTTCCAGATGCAATCTTTACCAGACTCTATGGGGAGTCTTACTCTTTTAGAGCGATTGATATTAGAAAATTTAGAAGTGCATTCATTACCAAAATTTACTTCTTCGTTGAGCAATCTTAAGGAAATAAATCTGATTGGAACAGGAGTGTCAAAGATTTCAATTTCTGACGACACCTGTCCCGGACTTAAAAATCTCTATCTTTGGGGTAATGACCATTTAACGGAGGTCGACACTCTACCAGCAGCAGTGGAGGATATCTGGGTGAGCAGCTGTAAATTGCTAAGGAATATACGTGGTATTGGTGGCGTACTAAACCTTCAAAAGTTGAGTGTAATGAACTGTCCAGAGTTGGACACACTTCCAAGTTTTGATAAATTAGCTTCGCTGAAAGTATTTACACTGAGAGGTAGCAACAAAGTTGAGATGATACAAGGTTTACAATACTGCACATCATTGGAGGATCTTCTGATACATGGTAAATGCTGGGAGGTGTCGGGCATAGAAAGTTGGGAGAACGTGCAAAGATTGAGAAGGCTGGAAGTCGTAGCAAAGAAGAGATCTGTGGAGCGTTGCATTCAAACGATTCAGGTAATAATTGTTTCGAGAAATATATAATTCTATTTTTTGTTCATCTCATGATGAAATCTTGCATTCTTTCTTGAACAGAAATGGCCAGATAATGTAATAATATGTACAAAGGCAGTAGCTGGTGCGGGGTCACTTTTAAACTCTTCAGCCTTTCCCAATCTCTCTGTCGTCTACTCAGTTGCTAACAAGAAATTCAACTATAATGAAAGAATCAAATTTGACCTCTTCAACGGTTCCTCCGATGGCAATGCCATGATGCTCTGTTTCGTTATAAATTGTGGCTCTCAGGGAATGCGATTGTATACTCAACATACCCACGAATCTTGGTGGGAGAAAGTTGTGGACGCGGCCAAATGGATATTGATAGTTGTCTTCACCCAACTTTCCTCCTTCCAAATAGAAGGGTTTGAAGGTGACGATGGTGAAAATGAAGTGGAGAAAGGAAGGGTTGTGAGGGGTCAACAAGAGAGCGTGGTGGAGGGTTTCCACCGCTTATTGCAGCTTCTAGCAAGTTGAAAATGCAAGTTATCAAATAACTAGGTAAGTGGAATTATATTTGTCCTTGTAAAATTGAATAACTTAATCTAAATGCTTGATTAATTGTTTATTTTAAATTTTTAATTTTTAATGTGAAATATCTTTATTTATTTTTTAGCGGAAACTTAAAAGAGTTAATTTATTTTATCAAATAATTTAATAAATTATAGATAAATATATAATTTATAATTATAAAAAATATTTTTTTAGTATATAATTTTAATTTTAAATTTTTTTAAAACTTTTATAATGATATAAGATTTTTAAGTTTTACTAAGAAAAACATTTTATATATTAATTCTTGATTATTATAATTTATTGTAAAAATATTTTATTATAATTGTTTAATAGATAGTTTTCTTTGAAATTATTATTCATTTAATTGAATTTAATTCAAGGATATTATATTAATCTTTGATTGTTGATTGAGTTGATAATATTATTTTATAATGGTCGATTTATTACAAAAATGTATATGATTGTATGTTATTTTTCATTCATTCATTTTTTTAAAAAATTATTAAAAGATTTTAGTAAAATTACAAGAATTTATTTTGTGTGTTGGTTGGTAAAATTATTGATATGAAATAAAAGCAGTTAAATTATTTTGTGTTGGTAAAATTATACGTATATTGGTAGGGTGAACTTGTGGACGCAGCCAAATGGACATTGATAGCTGTCTTCACCCAATTTTCCTCATTCCAAATAGAGGGGCTTGAAAATGATAGAAGTTGAAAATGAAGTGGAGGTAGGAATGGTTGTGAGGGTCGAGAGCGTGGTGGAGTGTTTCCGCCGCTTATTGCCGCTTCTAGCAACTTGATAATGCAACTTATCAAATAACTAGCCTAAATGGAATTATATATGTCCATGTCAAATTGAATAATTTAATCTAAATGCTAGATTAATTGTTTATTTTAAATTTTTAATGTGAAATATCTTTCTTATTTTTTAAATGGTTTTTTAAAAGCAGTTATATTTTTCATTGAATAACTTATAAATTACAGATAAATATATATAAATTATAATTATAAAAAACATTTTTTACTATATAAAAAATAAATAAATTTAAATTTAAATATTTATTTACTTTTATAAAAAATAATATATTTAAATTTTACTAAGAAATTCTTAATTATTATAAATTATTATTTTTAATATATTTTATTGTAATTATTTAATAGATAGTTTTTTTTTCAAGTTATTATGCATTTGATTGATTTTAGATTGGATATTATATTAATCATTGATTGTTGATTGAGTTGATAACATTATTTTATAGTGGTTTATTTATTACAAAAATGTATAAGATATTTTTTTTCATTCAAAAATTAAAAAATCATTAAAAGATTTCAGTAACATTGCATGACATTATTTTGTGCATTGGTAAAATTATTGATATGAAATATTTGGAATGGTGAAATCTAGATACCCATACTATTTACTCATTTAGTTTGTGCCCATTTTGAAGAAATGTCTTGATACATGATCATGGTGATAAGTGGTGCAATCTTCCATAAAGTTAGACTAATTTACCTAAACCTTTATCTAATTCTATATATACACATTTTTAGACTTAGTATTTATCTCATCGAGATGTCCATAAATCCTTATGTTTTCACCTTATCAACTTGATTATCACACCAATGCAAACATATATGAACATATGGTTGTTATGCACTCTAATTTGACGTATTATTTGCTCCAAGATAGGTTGCAAGGACAACCTTGCATTTACAAACTTTTCCATCTCTAATTAAAATTCCTAAATCTAACCAAGCACATATTGTGTGATTTGATATCATGTTCTAGCATTTAGAGTTATTTATTACAATTATTTTACTAATCAAAGACCCCCACACATTGAATTGTTATCTCTAGAACATTGTAAAAGCAATTAATAGTGAAACACTTAGATTTTGTGCACTAAATAGAGTAACAAACTTGCATCTTCACCATTTGCTTATTTTATGTGAACATCCTTTATGATCTAATGACTACCCAACAAAAATATTTGAAAATATCACCAATCCTAAAATTGATAAAAAGAATAGAAAAAATTGATATCAATAATAAACAAAAGAGCCACTTTATAACATTGAGAGGTATTGCACATTTCTCTCCATCACATTGGGAGGTAAGCATGTTTCCCTTTATTAAATTGGGAGGTTTCAACCTTTTACCACTATTATATTTCAAAGCATCATACTTCCCTCTATCTCATCGAGGAGCAATTGATTCTTCCCATTTGAAAGCATCATGCTTCCTCTTTGCATATCTTGCCTTATAGGCACATCTTTCTATTTAGGAGCATCAAGCTTCCCCTTTATCACAATTTCATATCATTATACTTACGTAGGAGTTTCGCCATTGAGGACTACCTCACCATTAATTGACCATGCTAGGGGTAACACTATTAAATTATTTAGTACTATCTACAACCCACATATACCCATCTTTATTTATCATTAGCTATATATATAATGCATGATCTTCTCATGATGTGTTCATTATTAGTCTTATGCTATATGACACATACTTGCTTTCAGGTTGTTCAGATATTCTTTCATAATTTTGGACCCACATATGCAGATTTCATCAAGCTGATTGTGAGGAAGAGATCCGTCAGTCTTCCTATCCAATATCCATCATCTTAATCTGGAGGAAAGTCGTGTTCGGCAAAATTTCTTGATTGTGTATGAGGAGGTAGGGGATTCACTCCTGAAGCTTTTACCCAACTACGCTTGCACTGACCATAGAACAAGCCAAGTATTTGTGTTTGCTCTCTATAGTAGACTCAAATCTGAGTTGAGGTATGCAATCCAGTGTTTACACTCATGTATGTAAGGAAGCAAAGGTGTGCGGAATCGCTTCCTATGCTAATCTTGAGAGAACGATTATGCAAATTTCAACTTAACTGATTACAGGAATCTCAAGAAACATACAAGAACATGAATAAAACAATGAACACATAACACAATGATTATCGTGGGGAAAACCCTTACGGGAGAAAAAGCCCACCCTTTGGAACCTGCATAATGTATTAAATCAAAGAAGATTACAATACACTTGCAATGCAAGTTCTTACAAGAGCATCACCTCAGCTCAAGCTTGGAGAGATATCACTAGCATCCTTCTAGCACCCAGCCTTGCAAACAAAACTCCATTATTCAAACTCCTCCCCAAACCCTCCTTATATAGTGATTTACAACCTGGAAACCATTTGTGGTTTTACAAAACCATGGGCTTAACCACCATGCCACATGTTGCACATTTTTGACATTTACATTTCCAAGATGGAAAAACAACCAGGTTAAAATAGTAATCCCGTCTATAATTTTTGTCCTCTAGTTTAGACCCCCATAAAAGACATAAAACAAATTAACTATGCTCTAAAAATGGCCCTCCTATATTCTACTAAGGACAGGGCACCTTTTAACAACTCATACACCTTTTTCCAATGCATAAACATGTGGAAAACTGCCACAAACAAATTCTGTAATTTTCCTGGAAAAGGCTTGCAAGGTTGAGACATATTTCTCAACAATGTATTTATGGATTAAGAATTCAGTTGTAACTTTTTATTTTTGTTTTTTTGTTCAATGGAGCATTTGAATATGGACTGAGCTAAACCATTAGAGAAGATAAAAAGTAGAAGCAACTATGAGCATTTGTACAACATTGTCAGAGATAAGATTGAGCATAATGAATGGGTGGATATGTTGACTGTAGCAAAATCAAGGGCATTCCAACGTTTTCCTATACCTCCTTACACATAGGTTGCAATTTTTTGCATATATGATTCAACCTTTGTTGTTTCGTTGGAAACTATATGATAGGATTCTATGGTGATTTTCAATTTTTAACACCAGAGTGTGTAGTAGTATGTGGTGTTTCAAGAAACCTCTTACTCACAAGTGATAATTTAATCAACCGTTGTACAAACTGAAGTGTGCAGCAAAGAGTAGTCCTTTCTGCCATGTAATATCATGCAGTTGGATAAATGCAAGTTTGTTTGCAGTTTTGTGTGCACTTGATATGCACAGAATGCGTCTGTTACAAAGGAATTAGAAACTTCCAACCAAATGCGATTGGCAGGTGTAAAGCCAGACTCCTCAATCTTTGCCAGATACCTCATAGCCTATGTGGAAATGGGAGCTTTGGAACGGAGTACAGACATCCATAGATGTTGTAGCTGCAACTGTCCTGGTAGATATGTATGCAAAATGTGGAGGCATAGACAAGGCACGTGATCTGTTTGACAAAATACCTCCCATAATTGTTTACATAATGCCATGAATGTAGGATATGTAAAATGTGGAAGCATAGACAAGGCACCTGAACTGTTTGACAGAATGCCTCAAAGCGCACTGTTCTCATGGAACGCCCTGATTATAGGATATTAACAAAATGGGTTTGTTGAAAGGGCTTTAGAACTTTCCAACCAAATGCAATTGGCGGGTGTAAAACCAGGCTTTACAACCTTTGCCACCATCCTGCCAGCCTGTGCCAAATGGGAGCTTTGGAACAGGGTGTGGACATCCATCAAAGCATAAAAGGGTAGAGGAATTTTATCAGAGGTGGTTGCAACTGCTTGGTAGACATGTATGCAGAATATACTTAAATATATTTTAAAATTTACAAATAATTTTCATGTCATATTTAATTTGTATAATTCTTTTGTCTGAACTAATTGATAGAATGAGACATCACAAATCAATTTAAGGGATAATGAAGTGCATATGGTATGGGCACATAATTGATTGACTCACCAATTATGAGCATCTAATCATACATTATAATTTCTAAAGGTTGTATAACTATCTTCCTAGTTACATGGAACAACATCAAAATTTATAACCTTGTATATAATCACTCCTCTACCTATTATGATAGGATATAATGAGTGAACAATCTTTGAACATTGGTTATCTTTCATAACAAAATCGATATAATAAATCTCTTCTACTATTTGACAGTATTTGGACAACACATTATCATCATAATGGTTTAGCTAGGATTTTGATTACAAAAGTGATAAACCTTGAATCTAGTGTGGTTTTTGAATTCCATAAAGATTGTCTCCTTAAATAGGAAATAAAGGTTTAAAGATAGGACAGCCCTCCTTGATTGCCAAATTCCTCTAATGGCACCATTTCTTCCATGACACTTTGACTATAACAATTGTATTAATAGACCTTTGGTGGTTAAAATGTGATTATTACCCTAAATTAATTGTCAAAGTGGGACATGATAGTGCCCATGGCTTGCTGAAAAGCATTAGGGAATATAGGTATTTTTTACTATCATGAGATTGTTGTGATTATTCTTATCGCCATAATGTTGCAATCCTTTCATGATAATTGTTTATAATTACATAAAGAAGTGAAGAAATAAGTATATAAAAGTGTTATGCTACAATGACTATCACCTCCCTTGATGACAACCTACTTTATATGTTTGACAAGATTTTATATTTAAATATATTATCACATCTTTATGATAGTCTTTATGAATAAAATATTGAGACCTCGATGGCAATGCTTCAATGGTATGGGATTATTAATGGAGATATTATTGGCCTATGGATGACGAGGTGCATCTAATTCATCATGATATAGATCTTGATCTTGAAACTTGATTTGAAACAATGCCTTGAATGCTTGAATGGATCATGAAACCTACATCATCATATTAGCTCCAATAACATGCATGATGCAAGAATACTTTGACATGACAATTCGATCTTGATTGCTACAATAATCTTTCACTAAATCTATTCTCGAATGCCTTGAATTGCTCTTGAAATGATCTTTAATTTCTCCAATAATGCTCACTTTAAAATTCTAGGTGAAACTTAGTGAAATGACCTTATATTTATAGATATGTATCCTTAAATTTCTTGAAATTCAAATATCGCAAGCCAACATCTGAATATGGATTTAAATATGTTAAAATACCACCAAAACATAATTTAAATTTAGTTCCTAGGTCCCTAACCCTAGGTTACACATTGCTCAATGAGAAGTGTTATGTTAAGGCATTAATGAATGTCGGGTTTCCTCTTCAAAAAATGTGATAAAATAGGCTTTAAAGATTTGAATTAAAAGGGCTTAATTAATTAAAGCAACCCTAAATAAGTGTGAAAGTGTAAAGAGTTACACTTTACAACACCAAAAATAAGGCACCATTAAGTCTATTTTAATATTAATTCTAAATTAAGTGGGTAAGTGCACCAAGATGGTTCCCAAAAAAGGACTTAAGTGGACAACTTTTTTCTGAAATCAGGAAATACTGACCTTGGAAGTGAAATTGAGGATACTTAGACTCAAAATTTTGAGATGGAACAAAAATAAGGATTTAAGTGTTCTGATTCTACTTTCTAAACTACTAATTTATTTTGAAAATGGTTGAGATTAAGGGGTTTGAATGAGGGATGTACACAAATTGGTGTTGTTTTTGTCAGAAAAACATAACATAGCAACTCTTGTACGACCCTCGTATAGTAAACCTTTTTTTAGTATTTTTAAAATCGCAATAGTCAAAAGTTAGCTAACAGTATGTAGTTGATGCACGATTTTTCTAATAAGTTTTTAATGAATATTTGATTTTTTACTAATTTGCGAAGTGGACATTTCTTGAAAAATAGAATTTTGGTCGTGCTACCCTTACAAATTTTGGAAACTCACTGATTTTTTTTTAATTTTGTAGAATGGAGTCTAGTTTCTAAAAATGTAATTTATTTGAAAAATCGATGAACGGTTAATTTATAATGAAAAAAATACCAAACATTGCTTTTTGGCAAAAAAAAGACACACAGATAAAATAAATTATGGATGAAAGACTTAACATTTTCAAAAAGTGAAAAAAATTACATCGTTGGATAGCTAAGAGATAAACCAACATTACCCATGTATTCGATTTTTTTGATATTGAACCACGTGCAATCTTGGCGGTGAGCACGAACTCGATTATGAGAAATATGGTAGATTTTTTAAAAACATGTCTCTGGTCATTGGGGATTCCCTCCAAGCCTTTGGGTTGGTATTCTAAGGCAAATACCAAGCCTAAGGTTCAGGAATTCCCAAAGCAAGATATAACGCAAGCGCATTATAACACGCTCGCGTTATATCTCACTTTTGACATGGTTTTTGCTTCTGTGGGAAACATGTCAACTAAGACATAACGTGAGTGCATTATAACACGCTCGTGTTATGTCTTTCTTTATGTTAAATGTCAATATATTGAATGTATGCTAATATATTTGTATGTTTGTATGTACATGTATGCTTGTATGGATGTAAGATTATATGTACATATGTATTATGCTTGTATGTATGCATTTATGTATGTCTTTAGATGGAGGGAGAATTTAGAGAGAGAGAGTCTAGAGAGATGGAGAGGGGGTGGAAGTGAGAGTTTAAGAGAGAGGGAGTGGGAGAGAAGGGGTTGGAGTGAGAGGGACTTAGCTAGGTAGGGTGGGAGGGATAGAGGGAGGGAAAGAGAGAGAGGGGGGATGGGAGAGAGAGAATTGAGGGAGAGGGAGAGAGAGAGGGGGGGTGGGAGAGAGAGAATTGAGGGAGAGGGAGAGAGAGGGGGGGTAAGAG
>CM021102.1:696786754-697069603 GCA_007115665.2 Sequoiadendron giganteum
TCTCCCACTCTCCCCTTCTCCCACTCTTCCCCACTCTCTCCCACTCTATCTTTCTCCCACTCTCCCCACTCTCTCCAACTCTCCCCTCACTCCCTCCCTCTCTATCTCCCACTCTCCCCCTCTCTCCCTCCCACTCTCTCTTTCTTCCACTCTCCCCTCCCTCTCTATCTCCATCTCTCACTCATCTCTCTTTCTCCCCTCCCTCCCTCCCTCTCCCTCTTTTTTCTCTCTCTCCCACTCCCTCTCCCTCCCTCTCCTATTTCTCTCCCACTCTCTCTCTCTTTACCCCCTCTCCTCTCCCTCCCTCTCCATCTTTATCTCCCACTCCCTCCCTCCCTCCTCTTCTTTTTTCTCTCTCCCACTCTCTCTTTCTCCCACTCTCCTCTCCTTCCTATCTATCTCCCATGTTCCCATTATCTCTTTCTACCCCTCTCCCTCTCCCTCCCTCTCTCCCTCTTCCTCCCTTCCTCCCCCCCTCTCCCTCCCTCTCTCTCCCACTCTCCCTCTACCTCTCTCTCTCTCACACACAGACACACACACTCACCTCTATCTCCTCTACTATAAGGGTGCAGGGGACAAATATAGAATTAGGATAGAGGGTAAAGACAAAGAGGGAGAAAAGAAATATACTAAGAAAACCATATTTCACATAACGTGCTCGTCTTATAACACGAGCACGTGTTCTACTCCACTAAAAATGGTAAAAAACTCTATATACTCGTGATTTCAAGGCCCACAGTTTGCATATTCCCCTGGTTCTATGCATGCTCCGACAAAAATCAGCTTTTTGATGATGTTGTGAAGTGTGCAAGCATGTTTTTCACATTCCATCACCTTTTCCATGATCTTTCTACCACCTTTGCATGAAATAGCAGAGTTTCCACGTTGAAAGACATATAATATCAATTAAAGTTTGAATTCCATTGAAAATTGATATACAATTGAATATTGTAGGGGAACAAGCTTTTGAACAAGTCAAATTGTTGTGGAGTTTAAAGAAAGAAGAAGCTAATGCTACATAATTAGGTTGAACTCCTCCATTTGAAAGTCTGGTTTTTTAAGGTATGTGAAGTCTTTACAAATTTTCTTTCATTCTATTATGGCTTGCTTTTATTTTTGTTTGTCATTATAACCTTACGTTGTCAATGCACATTTTAAATTACCATTATATACACAGTTATATACACTTGCCAAATACCATTTTAAACTTGATGCAAAGCATCTACCAGGATCCACAAATCATCAAGGGTACTTCTGACCCTAACTTAAATTGAAGAATATCAACAAACAAACTCAATCATCTTTTCATCAAAACATTAGAACTTGATTTCAACTCTTAGTCAGACTCAAAAAATAGATTAACCAACATAAAATTGATTAGAAACTCATAACCATTCACCAAAATTCATCCTTTAAGACAACTCCAAGCCTCTCCCATTCCTCTGAAGGGTCCAAACACCTTCCAATACCTCTGCACAAACTGATGTAGTACAAAGGAAGAAATCAATACCTTTCTTGACACACTTATTCAACTATATTTCCCTTCACAAAATATTTGATTCATATACTCAAATAAGCATTAAGAGTTCCCAATTCCTTAAGGACCTTCAAAACACCTTGAAAATATTGAAAATAACTTATTACAATCAACTAGGTTCCTCAAAACATCAACCAATGATTATTTCATTCACAAGTTGTCTTAAATCTTCCATAATGGCACCATTGTTTACAAACACAAACTATAATTCTTAAGGCACAACCAAACCATTATTTGCTTAATAAATATTTTTTTGAGTTAGTACAACAAAAATGAAACCTTTCAGAAGTCTGCCCTTACACACAAACTTAGTTCCTTTGTTCACTGTCCACATTACTAGTAGCCAAGCATCTGCAAACTGTCACATGTATCTCCCAAACCATGCACACACTTCAGACTGTGATACTCATTTTTGATGCAGAGTTAGAGGACCCAAAACCATTGAAGATGTTAGCTTTCCTTCAAGATGCATCTAACAAGATTAAAAAGGCCTAATGGACCAATACCAACACTCCTCCAAGTTGGACAACAAACATAAACACTATTTCTCACATTTCACCCTTGGAATCTAGTTACTGTGCAAAACCAGTTTTGGGCCCTTAACTCCAAAACTTTCCAAAACACCAGGAAAATAAAAGAATGATTCTAGCACCCATTCCAGAGTTTCAATACATACCTTAACCCATCACATGATTCCTTTGGGACAACTTTAAGAAAACTGACATTTTCATTGTTTTAGGCCTCTAAGTATGCCAATTTTACAAAGGAACTACCCTTAGATCTTCACACCAGACTTCCAAACCCAAAAATAGTCTTTAATTAGGTCTCAAAAGAAGATATTTTCTAGGTCTTAGGACCTTACGCACTCAACTAGGCTTCCAATACAAAAACCCCCATTTTTTAATGCAAAGAGGGAGGGTTTATAGAAACTCCTATACCCAGGCCTTCCCAGACCATTCCAAATCATCAAAAATCTTCAAAATACCCTACAAAAGTTCAAACGTTCATTACATAGACCACTTCTTCAACACTTTTTCAAAATCACTCCTTGGTTCCTCAAATTCTCATGGAAAAGTGCTTGTTTCAGCCTAAGAACCCCATCCTATTGTCATTAGTTTCATTCCAAGGCATGTTAAACAATAAAATACCCTTCTCTAACAATTTAAATTCCATACCACCAAGAAAAAATTCATAACAGTAGGTGGGATGGTCATTTCATAATTAAATCCTACTCAAACCCTTGACTGGCTTGAAATGAGCAGTTTCATAAAATTGTCAATTGCTCCCTTCAAAAATATTGTTAAGCCCTCAGAACTGATGCATTAGAGATTTAAGAAATGTGCCTACAATATTATATTATTTTTGTATCAAGGGGAGTCTGTATAAATCCGTACAAGCGCGAGAAAGTGCAAAAAGAACAGTGAGTTTCTAGAAAACAACATTTTTTCTATCATAAAAATGGATTTCAAAATGAAAAAAACTCCTCCCTTCGATCCAATGGAGGTTGTTTAAAACTTTTGAAATGAAAACCAACTCCCCCCAACACCTATAACTAACAAACAACCAAAAGCATATAACCGGTACATGGAAAATGTCTTTAATGACCCTCTTACAACATGAAGATACCCAAAATTGAATAAAATTTCAAAATGGAAGCATAGATTGTCAAGGTGCTCCTACACCACAAACTTATCAAACACTCACAATTCCATTACAATCATTAGTTTTTAGAATCACCATCACGGTTATTCACTTTTAGTTAGAAATGTGCTCTAGCCAACCTAGTGCTTCCATAGTTTGTACACGTTTTTCCATGCTAGGTTAACTTTTGTACATGATGATTGTAAGTATTATTTAAATGAAGCCTTGAATGACATATATTTTTCAATTAACTTGAATGGATAATTTTTTAGGAACTAATATTTGTCTCATTACCATGGTACAGATAAAATTATCCATCATGCAGAAGAAAAAGACAAAGAGGAAACTAAGAGACGAAGAGAACGAAACCTTGAAAGAAAAGGAGAGAGTTCAGGTGGCAGCATATCGTGAAAAAAAGAAATTGGAAACGATTGATGAAAACAACCCGATTGTAGAGGAACCTCAACCGTCAAATAGAGAACGAGAATTGGTAGCACAACATGCACGAATGCGAAAGCATCGTCGTAAGACAGATTCAGATACCGTAGTTGGAGACACACCCTCTACAACAAGTGAATATGAAGGGACACCATTAAGCACAAGCGAATATGGAGGGACACCATCTAACACAAGTGAATATGGACGAAAACCATCTACTGCAAGTGAATATGGAGGGACACCATGTACCGCAAGTGAATATTGTTGGACACCATCCAACACATCTCAAGTTGAGAGTACATCATCACTCGGAATTGACGAAGAAGGTATGCCATCATCCCCATGTGAACCTCAAGGTATGTCTTCTTCTCCACCCTCGATCGAAGATACAAAATCTAGCCCACCTCAATTAAATATTGATGAAATTCATAATGTTGAGATGTATGTACCTAGGAGAACACCACCTAGAATTTTACGTAGAAAGCCAAAGTATTTGATTAATATTGATGATGAGATTTTGCAACACGTGGAAGGTAAGATTTCAACACGCAATTGTAGAAGATATCCAAATAAGATTTGGAATGATTATTTGAAAGGCTAAATGAGACTGCAAGATGCAAACTATTTGTTGAAATGATGCGAGGTGTAAAGTATAGGAACATCATGAAGACTCTTGGGTTGAGAACATCAAATGCATCGAGTGAAGACACTATTGTGAAGAATCTAATGGATGTTTATGAGAGTGTGGGTAAGACCTCACACTCAAAGGATAGTAATGTCACCCGATGTGTCATTACATCGACTTTGGTAAGCTGTCAAACAAAGAGAGCTCGTCTAATTAAAAAGACTAGTGAATAAATGGGAATTAGTAGAAAAACTTTATCAAGAGTCATTCAAAGGCGGCAAAGAATTGAGGGCAATGATAAAAATGAATTATGGGCATTCTCGAGGAGACTATCATGAAAAGATAAATAAGTTGTTGAAGCCTTGAGAACACTAAATGAAGAGTATTGGAAGAATAACACAAGGCCATCTCTGAATCAAAGGGATGTGGTAAGAAGGATAATCAGTAGTCGGAATCGTGAGCCACATCCAAAGCATTTTTTGGATATGACTCAAACTTAATTTTTTCGGAAATCTGAAAATGATTATCCTCAAATTAATATTTCTCAAATATTTTTTGAAATACTTAAACCTTTTTATGTCAAGATAAATCACACATGCACTACTTGATTTTGTAGACGACATATTGAGTTTTCTAACCATTATGATGTTTATCGTTCTATAAGTTTAGATTTGCATACTAACGATGTTTTGCAGGATTATGGCATAGAAGCCCCACCAAAATCTTCAAGAGAGTTCTTATCAAAAAAATTATGTGAAATAGAGGATGGCCAGATATTCTATAGGACAACATGCTTGGATGGTTCATGTGAGCATTGTGGTGGCTTCCAGCGTATGCCAGTATGTCAACATATGGAAAGCACAGATGAGGTGGGATAGAAACTAGTAGAGTTCAGGAAGTATAAAACAGTGGCATATGCTACAAAAGATGGGTCTCAAGAAAAAAGGTATGATTTGGTTATTGAAAATATTCCAGTGTACCAATTTATGACCACATTTCGTGACAATATATTATTTGAGTATGCAATGCATACCCATAGAGCTCGATGGTTGGACACACAGTTCAAGCTATTGAAGGACACCTTTCTAGTTGGAAGCATAATATTCATGGTTGAATTTGTGGAGAACTACACTCTACAACCACAACATGAGGTGCAGTCATAGTATTACAACTCCACACAAGTTTCCATATTTGTGCACATAGCATTCATTCATGCATCTGATAGTACAAATGAACAAAGAAAGGTATTGAGGGAGTACCACTTTTACATTAGTGATGATCACACACATTCTCCAGAGTTCATGCAAGGTTTCTTTCAGATGTTCTATAGTGGTTTGGCTCAGAGGGGCATATAATACGATCAACATATAATATGGTCTAATAACTGTGCAGCACAGTTCAAGAACTCGCGTATGTTCTATTGGTTGTGCAGGATGCATGTCATTACAGATGTTCAACATATGTGGAACTTTTGTGAGGTCGGACATGGAAAGGGGGAGCATGATGGTCTAGGAGCATGCGTCAAAAGAGCATTAGCATGAGAAGAGTTAAAGTATAAAGATAGTGCAAAGTTGACAGATACAAAATCAATCGTCGAGTGGTGTAATGCTTTGATGGGTCCAGGTAATGAAGGTACATCTTCAGTTCATAAATTTTTTTAGCTGATGGATGATACTAACATTGCACCATATGAAGACTATTGTACACTAACAAGATCGAGTGAGGTACACTCTTTCCTTAGCTCAAATGCGGGTTCATGGAGTATCGATACATGAAATATGGCATGCTTTTGTTCTTCATGTACAATGCAAGCCTAGAATGATTGTGAGTCAAGGGAGTGGGTTGACAAATGGTTCACAAGTTATCTTAGCCCACTTCACATGTATCGCCCTCCGATGGCATTGGAATTGACACAAATGGAATCATCGGTTGACTTTGACCACATATCAGATCTAGTTCAACCAGGTGATATATCTACTTTCTTAGTTGTTGAAATTCCATACCATTATCTTACTTTGTATTATATTCGTAATGTTGACAAATTTCAAGAGATAGTTTGCACATATCAATGCAGGGCATGTTTATGTAGTTATTGCAGATGAAGACAATGAAGAGGGAACAAACTATTACTTGTTTCGTTGTTTTGAGGCCAAAAAGAAATTGGAGGCCCCAGTTATAGATGGAGAAAATACCTTAGAGGCTTAGTTGTGGTTACTGGAACATGGCTTAGAAGGTACCCACATTCAAGTGTTAAACATTGGCTATTTCAGGACTTTGACATGCATCGTAAGATTCTTCATTACTCGAACCTTGTCATGGCATCCAATGTTAATTTGACCAAATATGGGGGTAGACCTTTGAACAAGACGTTGTGGAAGGTCTGAGAGTCTGACCATGAGGCAATACTTGACACAATAAAGAGTAGAGCAGACCCGGATGGTTCGTTGGATTAATTTGTAAGTATATGCACATTGGTTCTTATTAATTTATACGTGTATGCAAATTAATTTGTTTGATGCCAATGCTATCATCTTCTTTTACAGTGATTGGTGTCCCCTTGCAAAAAATGCAGATATATGAGCCATCCAAGAGAATGTCAACCAGAAAAGCAATGCAACATCCTTATTTTGATGCCTGCATGCAACATTTGTAAGTGCCTTCCATCTATTTTTATTTCATTTCCATTTTGGATGCTCTTTCTTTTTCTCTTTTACTTTGTGTATTTGTAAGTAAACTACTAAAAATTGATTGATCTTTCGTTGCAGAAAATGTTGATTTAAGAGCCATCAAAGAGAATCTCAGCCAAAAAAGCAATGCAACATCCTTATTTTGATGATCTTGAAAAATCTCAAATTTGATTTCAAGCCATTATAAAAGTACGTGTGAAGCTTAGCAAGGGAATCTCAAGTTACTCATTTGAAGTTAACCTCATAATGACCACCTATGATGTAGACATTTAAAGAGAATCTTGAATGTATGAGTGACATTGTAACAGATCTATGAGAACGAAGTGCCCGAGGCATTGTAATAAGATTTACTTACATAATGAGATATACTCAAATATTGTAAGGTTGGAGTTCATGTTTGGTGTAGTAGCACCTTGTTCTGTAAATGCCTTCAATAGGAAAATTTGCAAAATTTGAATTTTGAAATGTAAACAATGTGAAAAAGGTCATATAAAGGTCATGTAAACAATTTGCAATTTTTTTTCTGTAACTTGTGTGACCAAGCGAACTGTTCAAACACGTCCGAATAGGTATGTTTATGCTAGGCATGGTCCTCTTTTGCACTGAAACACGTAGAATCGCTCTAAGCTATGTTCCATCAGATCGATCCCTTAAGGGTCCAAAGTGCAAAATGGCTGCAAAATTCAGCATGCTATTTCTTGGGTACCGTGACACTTAGAAACTTCTCATTTGATCCTACAGGATTGCGTTGGGCCCTCTAGAAAAACCTCTCTCGGTTTTGGCTATCTCGGAGTGGTTTTCTCGTGGCGGCGGATTTTCACTTGATGGAAAAAGTGTCAAATTCAAGTTGTGCAAAGTTGCAAAGTGGTGCAAATTTTGCTCTGCAACTCGTGTGACCAAACTAACTGCTCCAACGCATCTGAATAGGTATTTTTATTCTAGGCATGGTCTTGTTTCACATCGAAACACGTGGAATCGATCTGAGCTACTTTCCACCAGATTGATCCCTTAAGGGTCCAAAGTGCAAAATGACTGCAAAATTCAGCATGCTATTACACAGATACCGTAATTCTTAGAAACTTCTCGTCTGATCCTATAGGATCGCGTTGAGCCCCTCTACAAAAACCTCTCTCGGTTTTGGCTATCTCAGAGTGGTTTTCCCATGGTGGCGGATTTTCACTTGATGGAAAAAGCATCAAATGCAAGCAGTGCAAAGTTGCAAAGTGGTGCAACTTTCATTCTGAAACTTGTGTGACCAAGCGGATTGTTCCAACACGTCCAAATAGGTATGTTTACGGTATGCATGGTCCTCGTTTTCACCAAAACGCGTGGAATCGCTCCAAGCTATGTTCCATCGGATCGATCCCTTAGGTTGGAGGAGTCTAAAGTTGCAAATTTGTAAGTTGCTTAAAGTAACAAATTTGAAATGCAACGGTTACTTGTTTTGAAAGTTGGGTTTTAGTTAGTTGAGGGCATGGATCAGTTAGAGAAGGGTGTAAAACACTATGTAAAGCCTTGAGAGGCTCGAATGGAGGTTGTTGATGAACTTTTGGAGAAGATCTAATAAGAATTATTCACACTGTTCTCAATTTTTTAGATTTTTTATACAAACTTGTTGATCCCGTACTTGGTACAACCTCCAGCTTCATGTACGGTCCCAAGGCTGACATGGGTTGAAAGAGGGTTGATTTCACAAGAACCCATCTCTCATGATAATGAATGGCCCACTTAGCACTCATTGCATCTAGGTGATTCTCACAGAGGTGAGGCACTAGGCATTCCCGGGAGGTCACCCATCCCAATACTACTCTAGCTCAAGCGCTTAACCACAAAGTTTTTTCCCCAAGGTTAAGCCCACTTAGCTTGCAACCCCATTTGCAAAACCTTCAGCAAGTGTTGTGCCTTATGAAACTTTCATTATAGAGCCCCTTTAGCTCATCAATTGATAAGTAGGAGGTATTTTCTACAATGTGTCAAATTGTGATATTGCTATCAGGATTCAATTGTGTAGTTTTCGAGTATAAAAGAGAATAAGAAGGGAAGATCAGGGTAATCAATTTGTAGACTTATTTTTATTATTGAATTACCTATTATGGGATTGGTCTATATGAGAAAAAATTTATAATATGGGAGTATACATTTCAAGCATATAATCCAGAAAGGACTCAAAGTAAGATGCATGAGTACAAAGTATCGATAAGGAAAGGAATCCCAATTCTCAAGGCCTATATATCAATGATAGGCAGATTCATATTCAAAGCTAGCACATGATTTTAATTGATTAATTAGAAACAACTATTATATTTATTTATCAAATTTCTATTATCAAATTAATATTTGAATTAGATTTCATATTCATAATTTATTTCATTTATAATTTGGGGACTTCGTTATCTATTTAAATAATATTGGATGACAACCTTTGTCAATCTAATAAGAAATAAATCAAAAATCTATTGATCCAGAGCTCGAGTCATTACAGTGGTATTAGAGCGAATGAACCTCCCAGCCTTTGGGTATTGCAACAAATTGACTTTCCATTGGAAGCATGGCAACCAATGATAGTGGTTGGCAAGATTACTTTATGAATCAGGTAGTAAGCTTAGTAGTTTATCTTAAAGGAATGCCATTATGGTCACATTGAAAAGAATAGAAGAATGTTTAAGCTTTATTGAGCAGTCATTTGTAGTATTAGATATAGCTCCAACTTCTACAATATTGCACATGATTGAAGATAGTTTCAAAGATCTAGATGACATCAATAGTTTGCATTACTCAAGAAGGATGAACATCTTAAAGACATTTGCGGAAATCGGGACAAGTAACCTTCTTGTGGACTTAGGGTTGCAATATTTGATCTACAACATGTTCCACCATTTCTTCAGTAGGATCAAGAACACACATAATGAAGGTGTGTTTGCAGCCATGAAAGATTATGGTTTGAACTATCTAGAAGAGTTGTTTTATCTCGACCAACCATATCTATACTATGGTTTGTTTGGAAACAAGGATGGATTCTCTCTTCATTAGCATATACATTATTCCTCGATGTGTTCACACTAGTGTTACAAGACTTGGACTCACCTCAGACTTGACAAGACAATTTTTGACTTGGACTCGGGCTCGAAGCCTAGACTCGACAAATAGAAAAACCTAAGAAATTCAAAGATTTTAAAGGATTTAAAACTTGTTTCATGCACCCTTTAATAAATAAACCTTAAAGACACAATAGCATCATCAAATAGAAATTACTATGATCCCATACACAAACATACATCAATCACATAAGTATAAGCACAAATTTTAGCTGAAGGAAATAACACATTTAGATATATAAATATTGTGATATTGCTATCAGGATTCAATCGTGTAGTTTTACAAGTCAAACTCATTGAACCATGATTCATGAGTAGTGGTTCACAAGAACCCATCTCTCATGATAATGAATGGTTCATAAGGAGGAAGATAAATCTTCATACATTTCTTCTATCACAAATGAGATAAGTGCTTGGTTTCATGAAGGTCATGAGACAACCATTAATGGGGAGTGGATACATGAAGAACCGATGAAAAATGATAATGGCTTCAAACCTGCTATAAAGGATACAAAATTTCATTTCAATGATGCAAGAGGTTTTTGGTTTGACTACCAAAACGAGCCAATGAAGAATGCATGTGAAACTCCTTTTGACCTTGAGGGTGTTCTTACTCCATCTCAAGGATCATGCATTGAGGATGACATAGATCAATGCTAGGGCTAACCAATTAATAATTATACATGTGAATAAGTCAAACATGTACATGTCAATAAGGGAAGTACAAGTACTCAAAAACACATAAGCCTCAAAAAGTATGCAAACGAATACATAGTATACACAAATTAAAACAAAGTATATGCACAAATACAAGGCATATGCATGAAAACATGTAAGCCACAAAGTATACACTTGAATGCACGTAAGTCACAAAGTATACACGTAACTCATATCTATTGAACCATCAATTTAGAATGCAAATATGGACAGGCATCGATAAAATACATTTGTACTAACCAAATAGCCATGTAGGCATACATCAATATATGTCGATATAAGTATGAAATATATGTACAAAATAGCCATATAGGCTTACGAGAATGCCATCTAGGCATACAATGTCAAATATGTCCAATAAAAATATGTACAAAACTTTCATGCAGGCATACAACAAAGGACTCTGGAATCAAAAGTCATTGCTCTCCATGCGCAGGAAATAAAATCTTTCCCTTTCCTTTTCGCTCGGATGGCGATAGGTCTGTCACTCATTTTTGCTGCACTCGTGGATTGCTCCTGCTACTCCTCCCAGGGTTTAGTTCATGGTGAAGTTTTAATTGCTACAATAAGAAGTAAAGACATGAATATATAGAAATTACATTATAAAAAATGATATATTTGACAAAATAATCACTTACAACCATCTCACGATCTCTCTCCACGAGGGAAATATCCTCACGCCCATGCTCAGGCGTGCTCAAGCCCTGTATAAACCATACAAATAGACAAAAACTACGTGAATCAACAATGGTTTGATTTTTCACTAACATCTATAACAACAAATGTAAATTAAAATTTACTAATTTGCCTCATACCTCTTCTATCAGAGCTATTGAGGATTGTATAGCAGATGTCACACCAATATCCATTGCCCTCATCACATTCGGAGGTGTATCATCTCACAACAACTCAAAATAAAACAACAAATTATTCAACGTAATCAACGATGTGCATGTATAAACCACACAAATATATTAAGTACTTGATTCATTAGTTAAACTCTTTATTGTATTACTTGCATGAAGGTTTGAGTAAATCCACCGCCACTAGGAAGTGTTCCATCAAAACCTCCAATATTAGTCTGTTCAACATCCAAAATTGCATATTAAATTACCATTCGTAAAACAATGCCATTAATATGCAATAAACTTATAATTGTTTACTAGTTACATACCCTAGCGATAGGTGTACTACAAAAATAGGTTGGTGGGGGCCGGTGTATCCAGACTCAACACTGTGACCCTGCAATTTTATTAAAATCATAAAACATTTTTAGTTAATCTTGCATTTCAAAATTGAAATTTAATAAATTAAATTCAATGAACACATGCACTAACTTTTACGTGACTATCAATGCCATATGCCTCATGCAAAATGTCAGCTGCCCTCTCCATCTCCATAGCTGCAGACGGATCCTGCGTACCAGTCTCCTGAGGGTTGGTGGGGTCATGTGAACAAGTATCCCCGCAAGATTGACACACATGTGTTCAAAGGCCACCACTAGAAGACTCCCCTGGATGGTGTTGTAGAATAGGGCTAGTATGATGGATGACACTCTGGGTCAAAGTGTCGATTGCCTGCAATGTCTCTATGTCAGCACTTTCCTTCACGACGAAAGGCATAACAACGTGCTCATGACCTATGGCCTAGCGAGAGCTCATCTACCTTGCCACGTACGATCCAACTGTGTACCAAGTCTATCCTGAGCTGACCCCCCACCTCTCCCCTGGAAATCCCTCATATCAAAATAATTTGGGATTTTGTTCAATATGAACTCACTGTATAGTTTCCAAAGGAAATATTGCTGGACCTCGCAATTGTTGCACGGTGGGTAATCGAAGACCATGTACCACCTATCATAAAACCGGTCATTCATCTGTTGGTGGTGGCACCAATGGATAGGAAATCTCTTTGCATTGAGGGTAAGATTTTGATTTGTGCGTGGGTCGGTGAATAATGAGCACAAATCACCTTTTGTAATTTTTAAATCTTTCACATCCTTGTATGATAGTTTATTTGCATAATAGTCCCTAGCCGCCTGCCTCCTATCTTCCCATCCAGTTATTTGTTTGCTAATTGAATCTACGTTTGTTAACATATCTTTCAATGAATTTGCTAGGGTCATTCTTTCTGTGGTTGAACCATTTGGATCACTCAACCTATTGATCAAATCCTCAATTTGTTTTTTGTTGTTCTCAATTTCACTCATTAAATTTTGTTGAGTGCCAGGAGGGGGTTGAGTGATTGGTGGAGGAGGTTGATGTTGTGGTTGATTTTGATCTTTAGGATTTGGTTGGTCTTCCTGTTGAGGATTTTGAGGGTTTGTAGGTTGATTTGCATCTCCTAAAAATTCAAAACAAAAACCATAGAATCCTTACCTCTCACAGCTCCTTCTCGTCATGGTGCCATCGTTGAGAAGAATTAGGGATTTTTGGTGAAGAAATTTGTTGAATTTCTCCTCCTAGAATGTGAGCGCAAAATTGTGGGGGTTTTTGCCGCGACTGCAAAAAAAAAATAGTCGAAATGCTAATGATAGATTTGCATTTTTTTTTGTTACTTTTAACAATCAATAACGCGAGCGCATTATAACGTGCTCGCGTTATTGGTTTGTATTTTTCGAGCCTCAGGCTTGGCATAACGAGCCATAACGCGAGCGCGTTATAACGTGCTCACGTTATGGATTTTTAAATGTTTTTTTATAAGGTGTCGACGGAATCGCTACCCATTTCCATGCACCCGCCCAAGTGTGAAGATGTAAAAGGGATACATTTTTCTACACTATAGTAAGTTAGAGAGTTTTATTCCTCACATGTAATGCCCATTTTTTACGACTAACAAAAACACAACCCCCAAAAATTTTGACTCAATAACATGAAACAAGTCTACACTTATCAAACTCTTTATGCGCACCTGATGACAATGTGATTAAATAGCCAACATAATCACACTTCCCCAACAAGAGGATAAGGATAACACAATATTGAAGTGGGGCCTTTATTGTATAGGTGTGAATAAAAGGTTGTCCCACCTATAAAAGTATAAAGATACCATCTATTTATGAAAAAAAGAATTATCATCTATGAAAACCCTTGTGTAATTTCCAATGAAGAGGCACATGAAAAATGTCAAGCACGAGTCATAATATCATCAAGGAACATAAATTCAACATGATCACTAAAAGGAGGGGTCTCACATTCTCCCCCTAGGATTGGACTTCCTCCTAGAAGTCCTAAAAAGGGTGAGGGTACAAAGTCCTCATATGAAAAGCATCATCACTCGAAAATAACCATTCAATTTATCCCAATATCCTTTTGATCATACCATTTAACAACAAGAATTCCATTAGAAGAATACTTCAAGCCATACATGAAAACTATAGCTTACACTCCCCTCCCCTTAGATTCAATTTCCTCCTAAAAGTCAACTAAGGTTTAGGGAAAATTTTCATTCATAACCATGCATATTAGCGCTCATCCCTGTCTAGTCATTTTAAGCCCTTCCTGCTATCACAAATGCCTCTCTTCCTACTCTTCCTGAATCTATACTTTTCTATCACTTTACCCTTTTTGTATGTGCAAATAATTCATATTTTTATATTAGGGCTTCATAATAATTAGGTTAATTAAATCACATTTAATCAATATCTTTTTTTGCAACAAAGGAACAAAAACTAAGGAATATTGACTCTCCTTATAGGTAGCTAGCCTTTCTTAACACTTTTGTTGGTTTTTTCTCCAATGTTAAGCCAAGGAAGGATTAATTTGAGTTAATCTACTAGCTAAATCCAGGATCTCCTTTCACAATTAACATTTTGGTGAACCCGACATCTTGCATTTCCATAATCTTTTGAATTTAAATTGCATAATATCATATATGATTTATTTTTTAGGGAATTCGATCTAAGCACCTTATTTAAATTTGTAAAATATTGTGTATTTATATTGAAAAAATTAGGGATTCACTCTCATTTTTCTTTGCAAAAAAATAGTAAAAATATAAAGCATTACTTTGGTATTTTAGTAGTATAGTAGATTTGTTAGCATATTCTATCATATACTTATTTTTATAAATATTCATGTATGAAATGGATTAAACCTACTAGTTCTTTTGAATGATTTAAAAATACTAATTCATGAATTTAAAGACATTTCATAAAAAAATTATGGACATCTAGAATTTTTTTGAGTATTGTTCAGTTTTAAACCTAGGCTATCATAGTATGAGATCTACTAGAGAATGCCAAGATCAAGAGCATGAAACAAAATTCCACAAGTGAGAAAAATAAGCAGAATAATATGTCTATCAAATATAAAATGAGGAGTGTGTAAATACAATGATCAAGCCTTGCATATATAGGCTTGAGGATGAGGAGGTGAGAAGGTAGAAGTGAAAATCTAACTACCCCTTAAAAGATGGAACACTTGTGAGTTCACTCGACAAGTGTGTGAGCAAGTTTCAAGAGGTGCCTCAAGTCATGAGGACACATGTTTCAACCATATGAAGTAAGAAAAATGTCAAATAAACCTAAGTAAATGTAAGCTTGGTGTGAGTAGGTCAATTCTAGATAGGTGATTACCTAACTAGGATATATATATATATATATATACTGATTATGAGTCATAGATACTAGGTCATGTTAAGTACTCATGTACAAATATCTCATAAAGTGGAGTGAAGGAGAAAAACCCAATGTGAAATCAAAACCCCTCTCCAAAGAGAAATGAAATAATGAAATAAAATGTACAAATGAAGAAGATAGAAGGACTCATGTTGATCCCCCAAGGACTACTTCTATCACAATGTACAATGAATGTTTCTCGCATAAGAGAGAAAATAGAGAAGGCCATGTGATCCCCCCAAAAAATATGGAGTGATGAACTCCACGTGGGGAAATGTTTCCTCACAAAATTGATAGGAGAAGAGAAAATATGTAGCCTCCCTTCAAAATAATGCTTGTAGTGTTGGTAGATGCTCGACACTAGATCTTGAAGATGGTCCACAAATGATAAACAATATTTATCCCCTTAGAAATAAACAACACCACAAATGTGTGCAAGATGACTTACCATTCCAAAAAGGAATATGCAAGAAGTACAATAAATGTCTTTGAATGATGCACATAATCCAAAAACTAAAATGATGCCAATGATGACTTTGAATGATGCTCAAAGATATCCAAGTCAATGTTGATGCGTGACGGCTGCTAATAAGATGGATTAGGTACCATAGGAGATTATGGAATATGGACCATGTATGTATGGTTATATTTGGACCAATGTGAATTTGGTACTATTGTAGATGATGATAACTGAGTTGAATAGGTCAACTCATGAATGTTTGCACAATATGTCACAATAGAAGTCAATGTAGGAAGGGCAAGAGCAATATCAAAAGATGGTAATGGTGATACAACTTCATCAAAGTTGTCATTGAAAATAGAAGAAGAATATCCTCAATGGTGTCATCCAAATTTGCAAGGTGGGATTCTATAAGCAAAGATGTGATGTCTGATAGATATGCATCCTAATATGGTGGATCTAGGATGATGATAGCAATAAAAATATTATGACATGTAAAGAATCATTGAAACTCATGAATGATTCAATGCCAGATTCAAATGTAGCAATAGGTGTTGTGGGTGATGAGATCTCAATGCAAGTCATCAAAATACATTGTTCATCCCCAAATGATTGTCTCGCAATATTTCTGAGTGAGACTAAATTATTTTTTTGCATGTGTTGGAACTAGAGGATCGGGCAAAGAAATACCATGACTAAGAATATTTTTCTCTATTTGATTTTCGACAAAACCAACATTCTTCTTTTGTATTCCTTTTCTTTCCACAATATCCACATATTATTTTCCATTTATTAAGAGGATTATGAAGAATACTTGAAAGTGGAAGGGATTTAGTGTGAGAGACATGATCACATGAACCAATAAACTCAAAAAATAGAAACACCTAGATTGCCCTCTTGATTTAGAGAGTGCCTCCCCCTCTTGTTCCCCCTTCCCTCCCCCAAGAAAAGTTAGTGCTAATTGTAGCCTCCCAAAACAAATTTGCAGGAAAATTTTACAAGCTATAGAGATTAGGTGCCAAAATATTCCATTTATAACTGATGAAGATTTTTAAAATTTTGTGATAAAATGGCAAGCCAAATCTTCTTTTGACATGCAAAATTAGATTCCTTGTGAAATTATGATAGAAATTAAAAAAAAATTACAAAATTTCGATAAACGAGGTGAAAGTTATACCTCATTAAAATTCACTTACAAATATGACTTAAAAATGCATTAATACATCATCAAATTGAAAATGTCTTGATGGTAAAATATCAGTGTCGAAACCAACTCCCCAATGACTATTCACACTTGAAATTTTAACTTGCAAACATGAAAAAAAAAACCTTCAAACTTTAAAGTTACCTAGACTATCAACTAACTCTAACATTAAATGATTTGAAAAAACTAACTTTTAGGAAAAAAGCTAACTTCTTAAAACAATTATAATGTAATAATACCCAAATTAATGGGCAACATGGGGTTGACCGCTTCTTTGGAGAATTCTTGATGGAGGATATGTGGCAAGGGGTTGAGTATGTCTTTGTGCCAAGTGGGGAAGAGATCAATTCAATATGCAAATTGAGGGAGCTGTTGACTGAGCAACAATCCCAAATATAGATGGAGGTTGCAATTGATAGAAGCCACCAATCTTGAAGCTTTATGGAGGTCACGTGAGGAGGATAAGGGTGGGTACAACTTGAGAAATGTGGGAGGGGCTAGCTTAACCAACACACTCTAAGCATTGCCCACGCTTAGGTGGTTGCTGTGGGGCCCAACTAACCCGTTCTGCCTGCTGTTTTTGCCATTTTCATTCACCTTTAGCAAGCCGTTTTTGTTCACCGTTAGCAGGTCATTTTCGTTCAACCATAAACATTCAAATTATTCCCGCGCAGTCCATTTCACCACATTCAAAAACAGTCTTCCAGCCCCATCAGTTTTCATTTGTCAGTTCCCTCGCGGTTGCGCGAAAATGGGAGCACATTGGAACAAAGTATGGACATCTATCAAAACATAACTAACTAGCGATTATTCAAATATTACATCTGGAATTACTTTGGTAGACATGTATGCAAAATTTGGAAGCATAGACGAGCGCATTAACTGTTGGTCAGATGCCTCAAAGAAATGTGGGACCTCGAGGAATGCTATGACTGCAGGAAAATGCATTTGTTGAAAATGATTTAAAAACTTTCAATCAAATGTAAGCGTTAGGTGTAATGCCAGACTTCACAATCTTTGCCAGCACCCTCCCTGCATGTGCTAAACTGGGGTTTTGGAACGGGGTATGGACATCCATTACAGGATAAAGGAAAGAGATGTTGTAGCTACAACTGCCCTGGTAGACATGTATGCAAAACGTGGAAGCACAGCCAAGGCATGTGAACTGTTTGACCGAATGCCTCAAAAAATTGTGGTCTCATTAAATGCCATGATAGCAAGATATACACAAAAGGAATTTGTTGAAAAGGCTTCAGAAGCTTTCGTGCAAATGCAATCAGCAGGTGTAAAGCCAGGCTCTGAAATCTTTGCCAGGCTCCTCCCTGTCTATGCCAAAATGGGAGCTTTCGATCAGGGTATATACATCCATTAAAGCATAAAGGATAGAGCAATTTTGTCATAGTATGTGTTAATTGTCGCATTGTAATGAAATTCATCTCCAAGATTGTTACAATTTCTATTTTTAACGATTGGTTTAGCTGATTTCATGTAGAGGAAATGAAATCAGTGTATGTATTAGAAAGCAAGTTGTGGTACTATTAGGTGTCTTGTATTACCACTTGATAAATTAAGGTATTAAAAGGAAAGTAGTTAAGGATGGATAAATTAAATCAATTAAATATTTATGGAAAATTTTGATAATAAGAGAGTAAAATAATTTATTGGTTAGATCAAGATAGGTTTTGAAGAGAATTTAATGATCATGATAGAAAAGAAGAAGGAAGAAGAAAGAACATTGAAACAATCCTAGGACTAAGAGTAAAGATAATGGAAAAGGTCAGAAAAGTGTGAGAAGCATCAAGAGGGATGCACTTGATAAAAACCCTAGTATTGAGATAGGTAGATCTTCAACGGACATAGCATTGATGAGTATTGAAGAAATAGATTGGTTTAGAACCTAAATTAGATCTATAGAGAAAAATAGAACTAAAATGATAAGGCAATTGAAAGAATATAAGACAACAATAAACTTAGAGAAGTTTGACCTTATTTGTAGGGATACTATAGATGTGGTTGCTATGGGGAAGAAGATAAAATAAATAAGGGGGGAATTAAAGCGGTTGTTAACTGGTAGCCCTCTTCATGGTTTATGGATTTACTAGCAAAGCATTTTTTTTGATATGGCTATGGAGAGAGCATAGGGTTTAGCTATAAGAGCATTCAATTTTTATTTGGTGTACATGCTTAGTGGGAACTTCAATTGAGAAAAAGTATAAGACTGCCTAACAATATACACTATATATGGTACTACAATTTCAAGATATAAGATACTACATGCGTTATCATAATTGTTGGAGATTATAATCAAACCTACTCACTTAAATATGTCATTTTCTCTTGACATCTTCGTATCCTCTATTCAATAGTCATATCTCAACTAGCATTAAAGACAAATCTCGATAAAGTTTCAAATGGATCTTTCACTTGACGTGTATGAAAAGTTTCTAAAAATATATTTTATTACTTTGCTTGTTGTGCAAGCTTTCACCGTAGATGAAGGTCTCTATATATTGTTGAATCTGGGCACTTTGTATTCACTCTCTCAAGAGTTTGGCTCTCAAGAGCTATAACAAGAAAGATGATAGTGTGTTGATCGATAGTTAGAGTATGTAATGGTAGTATGTTAAGAATGAATATGTTTTGCTGTAGAATTGAATGAATATAATCTGTGAGTCTATTGTATGAAGTTGTCAATGAAAGAGCCCAAGCTTAGAAGATTGAAAATCTTTGTAATATTTTTATTTTGATCAATACAAGTCTTATGTTTGTTTTTATTTGTTTTCACCTACCATTACATTCCTTCAAATGGTATCAGAGCCATGTCGGTCAGGCTCATTGGGAGTAGAAGTTTGTATGTTCTGTGTTTGAGAAGATCTGTAGGGCTTCCAATAATCCATCATGTCTTGCTATCAGGGAAGTTTGTCTGGGTTTGTAGCCATAAGAAGAAAATGAGAAATTGTTGTTTCCAGTAAGAGCCAGTCGAGTCCAGTCTAGGGTGAGAGATTTGTAGAGAATGAAGTTGTTTTGAAGGATTCGTATAGACTACCTCTTGGTTCCAAAAGGTGTTTTGCAAAACTAGAGATTAAGTAAAGATCCAAGGATCATTGGTAGTCATTGCCCCAACCATCAAAAGAGTCATTTCTATTGCATAGGAAGTCGTCATAGCCCAAAAAAGAAGGAAGTCAAGATCGTTGTTAGAGAGAAGAGAAGTTGTTGTTGTTGTTGTTTGAAGAAAAAATGCTGCCAAGAGAAGAGCCGTTTACGCCTCTTAGATGTTAGAGAAGGGAAAGGCATTGTTGTGTTTTGAAGTCGCCAAATGAAGGCTGCTTAGCCCAAAAGGAAATTGTTGAAGTTCTGAAGAAAGGTCATTGCTTTGCAAGAAGAGATCGCTGCCATTGGATATTGGAAGATCCAGTAGCTCGATCTAATGAAGCCGCCTCAGTCGTAGTTGAAGTCAGAAAGAAGGGATTGATGTTTCATCCGTCAAAATAGAAGTTGCATAAAAATTGTCATCACTAGAAAGAGGTGTTGCTGAAATTTGAGCCAGAGCAGGCTCCAGCAGAGTCAAAATGTGGAACAAGTCTCAAGCCATTCAAACTTGCCCAAATTTCAAGTGTTCATGGAAGAGAAATTTAAAGTTGTACAAGCAAGCCAGTGCTAAGAAGAGGCCAATACAATGTAAGAAAGGAGTGTTAAAATTAATTTCAACTCCTGATGTCTCCTGACCATGCATTTTAAGCTCCTGAAGGTGCATTTTCATCTCCTGACGGCTCCTGAAATTGATTGAGAAGCCACATACAAAAAGAAAGAAAAGGCCATAGCAGTTGAAGAATTTGATGTTAAAAATTTTTGGGTGAAGGTAAGAAACATTTTTTTGAAGTTGTTTGAAAATGAAGTTTAGTTTTTGAGGTCATAATCTAAATAGAGGATGTCATAGCATGTTATTTCTATCTTGAAGTCAACGAAGCTATATAAGTGTCTAGGTTGAGAGAAAGTCAGATTGAGAGCATATTGAAAGTTTGAAGAACAAAGTAAGGAGAGGTGTTGACAAAGGAGATAAAAAATATTGAGAGGAGGATACCAATTGTCTGAGTTTCAAGTATGCATTTGCTTCCTCGTCATGCTAGTTTGTGGTAATCTGAAACCACTAGTATGCAAGGTTTGTAAATAAGGCCAATAGAGCCATTTAATGCTAGGATCCCCAAACACCAACAATGTGACTCTATGAGAGGTAGATAAAACAAGTACATCACACTTGAACCTACGATGGAATGGTTACCAGAAAGGACCAGACCTCATGGGTAGAGCATCCCAACAACATCATGGGATTTCCTAGAAGTTGAAGATTGAAGATGTCGAAGCATCAGTGAAAGTGATCAAGAAAGAAATCAGAATTCGTAGTTGTGATTAAGGGGGAGTGTTGGAGATTATAATCACACCTACTCACTTAAATATGTCATTTGCTCTTGACATCTTCGTATCCTCTATTCAATAGTCATATCTCAACCAACATTAAAGACAAATTTTGATAAAGTTTCGAATGGATCTTTCACTTGACGTGTATGACAAGTTTCTAAAAATATATTTTATTACTTTGCTTGTTGCGCAAGCTTTCACCGTAGATGAAGGTCTCTATATATTGTTGAATCTGGGCACTTTGTATTCACTCTCTCAAGAGTCCGGTTCTCAATAGTTGTAACAAGAAAGATGATAATGTGTTGATCAATAGTCAGAGTATGTAATGGTAGTATGTTAAGAATGAATATGTTTTGTTGTAGAATTGAATGAATATAATCTGTGAGTCTATTGTATGAAGTTTTCTACGAAAGAGCCCAAGCTCAGAAGATTGAAAATCTTTGTAATATTTTTATTTTGATTAATACAAGTCTTATGTCTGTTTTTATTTGTTTTCACCTACCATTACATTCCTTCAATAATAACTATTGAGAATGAGGTGGTAGGTGAGGTTACCACAATAATAATAATAGAGGTACTAGAGAAAGAGGAAGCACCAAAATGCCAACTTGTTATTAGGGTGAATCCCACAATACTGGTTTACAATTTTTGGGCAAACTGGACACCGAACTAATTGTTTTTAACTAAATCTTCACTTTCGGGCTCCTATAGCAGCCAAACCGTGAGGAATTTGAAGATGATGAAAACTAGTGATTTGTGACGTTTTGTCTATAGATTCTAAATATATTTTTTAAAATTTTTTTGGAATCAAATTGCACTTATTTTTCCATCTCCTTCGAAAACTAGTTTTTTTTTTAAAAACAACATTTTTAAGGAGTGACGCTCACCGTATACAATATAAATTTTTTTGTATGAAGGATAAAACTCTAATTTTTTCAAATTTAGATTTATAACTACAATATCTAGCACTTTAATTTGGTTTTATATTTTTTTATTGAATATTTTTTCCTTAATCAAGTTTCGAAGTCAAACCAAATACAATTCAGACATAGGCGGACCGTATACAACATAAATTTTTATGTATGTATCGAAATTCAATTTTTATTTTTTTTACTGGATCAAAGAAATCAATACCTAGCTCAAACATATTTTTAGAATTTTATTTTGACAATATTCCATTTTTCCACATGTGTAAAATAGAGAGCTTGATTTTCAGTGAAAAACCTATGTTTAATCAAACTAAAAAACCAAATACATAATAAAACTAAAACATATTAAAATTATATTCGTTGGATAGCTCATTCTGAGGAATACCATCATCTAGTTGGGCCTGTGAAGTCTCCTCCATTTTCATCCTCAACCCAAACTTTGAAGGGAAAATTTTTGGAGTTTTTTGGTGCCAGGAGGGGAGAATAGGGGAAAAGGGGGGTTCTAGTGAACCCCCTTTCCATAAGCATTTTTTTTGCTTATTTTTTCAGAAAATGTGAGATCCGACATTAAATGGGTTTGCTTGAAGGGGGCTTCTATTGAACCCTATTTGGATTCTCTCGAACCAAAAGTTCGTTCGAACCCCCCAAAAATAATTTTTTTTTGCATGGGGTCGTTTTTTGCAACTTTTCCTTCCTCACTCGAATTGTAAACCACTTTTGTGGGTTCACCCTATAACTATGGTAAACTAGGACATTATTCTGATTAGTGTAGAAGAAAAAAAGGAGCAAAATTCACATGTGATTTTTATGGTGATAAATCACATGATATTTATAGTTCTCCCAAATATAATAGTTCTATAATAATGTGTTGGCATCATGAGTAAAAGGTGAATAATTGTCTAGTCCAAATTTAACCTATGATGCTAAAGTAGTAATGAATAACTAAAGTAGAGGAGAAAATCTTCGACACTCTAAGAAATCAAATATAGAAACAAAAATAGAATAGGAGAATCATCATTGACAAAATAGAAATTGGAAAACTAATACAAACGGAAAAAAGGGCAAAAATGTAGAAACTTAAGAAAAGAGAAAAGGAACTTCAGTAATTACTAGTGTTGGATTAATAGAAGGATATCCTAGGATAATCTTATGAAAGTGAAGATGAAAAATAATATTTAGGTAAAGGGGAACATGATTTGGTGATAAGGAAGTCCAAAAAGCTAATTAAGAAAAATAAAAAGGAGAGGATAATAGTAAGGAAAATTTCATCGCGAAATAAGTCTATAAACTAAAAAGAAATGAAAAATTTGGTAGAATAAGAAGAGGTTTGGATAAGGTTATTGGAATGAAACTCATGTGAAATATGGAAGGTATTTTTATAGCTTCATCCAATTAGAGTTAACTTGTGAATGAAGGGAGATAGTAAGTTTAGATGATAAAGAGGAGGAGTAAGGCATATTCAATTAGTTTATTTAATTATTAGGGTTGGATTAAGGAGAAAATTATAAGTTATCGGTGCTATTATTTATAGAATTATTGGTCTCTTGAGAAGATGATAGGGTTACAAAAATAGAGGCATCAAAGTTAAAGAGGATATTTAACCTTATATTGATCTGTCACCTATGTATAATCATACAAGGTGGTACAAAGTGTTATAAAAGCTGGATATTTATGCAAGATATTTGATTGTGAAGCTTTGGGAAAATATTCTTAATATTAGAGTAAAAAAGAAGATAGGAGATCTATGAAAGAAGGAATTAATAATAGAATATAAAATATATCACCTTCTCATTTGTTCCTTGATTGTAATATGTAACATTGATGAAATTGACATGCAATCTTATGTTGAATTGAATTTTTTCCATGGAATGATAAGTGAGATACAGGAAGGAACCCATAGAATAGGTAGATAAAGAGTAGAAATATTATAAGGTTTTTCCTTAATGAATAGAGAAAATATTATCTAAGAATTGATTATCAAACTAATAGTCAATGAATTTTGATCTATAAAGGATTGAACATTATATTAGGATCTCTTATCCAATTATACATGTATGTCTATGTTATTATTATGAGATATGGTTCTCATGGATTATTTATTATAATAGCCAAACATATTATGTTGTGGAGGAGGTTTAAGGTTCCATCACCTAGGGTATAATTTGATGAGATATTAGATAGTTACTATTACATGGAAAATGATAAGGGTAGGGTCATAGGTTGGGATGTTGAGGGTAGGAGACACAATTTTTTTCATGTTATGATAAGACTGTGGCAAGGGTTGTTTAGTTCAAGGTAGGATAGGAGAGGGAATGCAAAAGTGGTAAGAGAGGATTAAACAAGATAACTGAAGGGTGAGGTTTGAGAGGGTGGCTCATAGGGGTGGGAGGTAAAGCAGATGCCTAAAGGGACATGATCATAGTTAAAATGAGGAATGGAGAGGGAGGGACATAAATAGTAGGAATGTGGGTTGGATGATGAACATGCATGAAAATTTAGGTGAAGGAATATTAAGTGGTAGGAAAAATAAAAGAGTTTGGCTAGAAGAGAGGGATGAAGGTACAAGAATTAGGCTGTAAAGGGATATGAATATGGATAATATATCCTATACCTTGTAAATCTAGCTCCTCAAGATGGGTAATGATGATATTTGTTTAGGAGTATGCAAGTGACTTGAGATTTAGGATTAATGATATCATCAGGTAGGCTACATTGGAGGAGACACAAGTGGTGATCAATTTTTGTTAAGCGAAAAACTTAACATCATCTAATAGGGGCTCGTTATCAAATTGGTCATCATTGTGAGACATGTAGAATGTGACATCATGTGGGATGGATGCCAATGGAGGAAGGGTAATGAAAGATAGAAGATGGAGGAAAGTACATGGATAGGTTTAGATGAGGGTGCATATAAGAGATAATGTACGGGAAAGGGATAGTCAAACAAGGATAATAATATCTATCAAAGAAGAAAAAAAGTGATTCATCCTTGTACACTATACAAAATTTGAGTAGAAAAATGTAAAGTTTTTATTTTTCAATGAAAATAATAGACAAAGACAATAGTGTAGTAAATTGGCACTAACCTAGTTTTGATAATGCTATATGTTGTGACTATGATTATGTTTACTCAAAAATAAAGTTTTGTTGAATGGTGACAAAATTAAAAGTATGTACAATTAACTAATTTTTGGGCATTAGAATGAGATTTTGTTGTTTAGAGAGAAATTTTCTTTTGAATATGAAGAAAGGAATAAATAATAAAGGTTAGGATTCATATCAAGTTTAATACAAATATAGATAGAAAATAGATAGTCTACAAAATTTAAATGTAGGAAAGTGTTTTTTAGTTATCTATCATAGGATTCAACTAGCAACTTATCATACATGGTTTTAGTTAATAAAAACATACAAAAATTCTATGCGAACTAAAAAAAACAAATTATTTTTCTTTCTAGTTAGATTGTTTATCATGTCTTACTTATACTAAATTCTTAATCTAAATGGGGCTCAATTGGGAAATGATAACAAAATAAGAAATCATTTGAATCACTAGCAATTAAATTTATGAATAACAAGATTGTTTAGACATTTAAAAGATAATAAGAATGAAATATGAAAACTACATAAGCTAGTTGATGGAAAATAATAGAAGGGCCTTATTGAAAAATCTTAGGTTTCTAATAGGAGGAACAAAGTCCAATTTTGATATAAGGATGTTGACACACTTGTAGAGTGCAACCATGTCTTTATTACATGCCACTTTTTAGAAAAAAGATGGAATAGATAACAAAAAAATAAAAATACTGAAGGTTTGGAGAAACGTAGAATAGAATAAAGATATAAAATTCATTGTAAATAAGTAAGAAATGTGGTCTCAAAATAGTTCACGCCCCTTGTCTATGTTTCCACATTTTGCATACATGTACTTTTTTGGTAAAGGAAAATATAAAAGTCCAAAATTCTATGACTCAAGAGAAATGAGTTAGTGGTCATTAATGTGTTGTGCCAAACACTAAAAGAAAAAAGAGCAAAGGAAATGAGGTGAAAGATTTTCAAGGTCTAGATATTGGTTTACCACATACCTTATGCCTTTTGGGTATGATGGTATGAGTAATCCTACAAGTATGGGTTCCACGAGGAGGAAGGGAGATGGGAAGTTGTGCGAGGGAAATGAGTAGGGAAAATAATAAAAGCCCAAGATTTTGAGACTTAAAGGAAAAGTGAATCCTCAAATTAAGAATTAAGGATGGTGAATACTCAATGCTCAAGAAGAGAAAGCATGGAAAAGTGTAAGTGGAGAATAATTGAGGTTCATGGGTTAGTCTTATAGCTTAAGAATAACATGATTACATGGAGACCTAAAATCCTAGGGCCAAAGGAAAAGACAAAGTAGGGAGTGTAAGCATAGGTAAAGCCATGATAAAGTATCTAGGTAATGAGAAGTCTAAAAGACTAAAATAGCCAAAGATCTAAAAAAATGGAAATTTCGGGTTTCAAGGAATGGAGAGAAAGTATATTGCCATAAACCTAATAAAGGCTATAAATAGACACAATCACCCCCCAACACTTTGAAATTTCTATAGTTTGAGATATTTAGGTGCATGTGACAAGTATAATGAATGACAAAACACTATGTAACAAGAACATTTTTGAAGAAGGAGGTCTATTAGACGAATTCTTAGATTGGTTATAGATATTGGCCAAAACATGGTCCTATTAAGAAAGGAAGCACTCAACTTAAAGATAAATTTTTACTTAGTAATATAGGCCCCACCATCACCTAGAATGGGGCAAGGCAAATACATCACATAAAACTATAGGGAAAAATATAAATCTTTGATCAAATATCAATGAGGGACTCTATAGATAACAAAATAAAAATAAATAAAAACTTAGAACAATGGAGTCCTTTCACTAAGAATGATATGTAAGGTAAATGCTCAAAAGGACAAACATCAACAAAGGAGTTCCTTGATTTTATCTTAAACTAGAGATGGTGTTGCAAGGAATAAATAAGTGGAAACTTTATTAGAGAATGTTCCTTACCATTCTAGGATAAACAAATCAATTTAGGAACCCATATATTAAGGTTTATCATAATTAAATCTTTTCAAAATAACTTCATACAAGAAATTAATCTTCATGAATTAACAAGGCTTTTGACTAATCCATGTAAAAATATGTCTACAAGTGATGAATTAACAAGGCTTTTGACTGATCCATGCCAAAATATGTGTACACGTGTGTTCATTTCTTCTTCCTAAAATCAACTAAACTAATCATTAGAAATAGGAATTGTAACAATCTTGGAGATAAGTTTCATTGTAGTATGAAAATTAACACATGCTCGAAGGTTCTTAAGGAGTCTAATAGTTATTCTAGCGAGCATGTCTAGAAAACCAAAAGAATTTGACAACTTTTCACTATGGTGGTAGAGAAATAATTTTTTCATTTCTTATTTGCACTACTAAGTATCTTGCATTTGGAAAATACCCTATTGTCTCCACCTCCCAAGCCAATTTCTCTAACTTTACATAAATTTACTTGTTTATGAATGTCTTATATCTCCTACACAAAAAGCACATACCATTTTATGGCTTCAATCCAACTACATCCGGGAAGCTTTTTAATTCCTTATTTTTCATCAATCTCCTTACCATTTGCTCACATCTTTTTTAAGATTCAAATACAAAAAAGCCATTGTTGTAAATACTCCTAGGCCTGCTTTCATATGTGATATGCAGGCATCAAGAAAATAGATACATAGATCCACCACATCAACATCTGACAAAATTGATCTGTCCTTTATGCTTTAATGGATTCTCATACCTTGTTCAAAAACTCCCATTTTGGCACAGATAGGGAGGATGCTGGCAAAGGTTGCAGAGTCTGGCTTTGCACCTGCCAATTGCATTTGCTTGAAAGCTTTGAAGCCTTTTCAAACAAATCCCTTTTGTGTATATCTTGCTATCATGGCATTTAATGAAATCACATTTTTTGAGGCATTCGGTCAAACAGTTCACATGCCTTGTTTGTGCTTCCACATTTTGCATACATGTCTACTAGGGTAGTTGCAGCAACATCTCCTCTTTCCTTTATCCTATAATGGATGTTCATAACCCGTTCCGAAGCTCCCATTTTAGCACAAGCAGGGAGGGTGCTAAAAAAGATTGTGAAGCCTGGCATTACACCTCGACTACATTTGATTGGAAATTTTTAAATCCTTTTCAATAAATACATTTTGTGCATATCCTGCAGTCATAGCATTCCACGAGACCACATTTCTTTGAGACATCTTGCCAACAGCTAAAGTGCCTGTCCGTGCTTCCACATTTTGCGTACATGTCTACCAAAGCATTTGTAGATGTAATATCAGAATAATCCCTAGTTCATTATGTTTTGATAGACGTTCACCTATTTTTGAATGTGGTGAAATGGATTGCGCAGGAATAATTTGAATGCTTATGGTTGAACGAAAACGGCCTGCTAACGGTGAATAAAAATGACCTGCTAACGTGAACGGAAACGACTTGCTAAAGGTGAACGGAAACGGCAAACAGCAGGCGGGACAGGTTAGTTAAGCCATCAACGCTTAGAGTGTGCTGGTTAAGCCTCGCTGAAGGATTATATGTAGGTTGATCTCCGCAGATTAGAGGATCCCACGAGCAGACTAAGAGAAGTTTATACCTCCACGCCTTGAGGTGTCCTCCACATTGTTGAATGGTGGGTGCGCACAGCTGGAGAGTATGGCACGACTAGAAACTTGATCTCTCTCCACAAGATCACTACCTTGTATCTTTGCTAAGAGGCAGATTTACAGAGGTGGATGCGTGGGAATGAGACAAAGATGAGCGGCGCTACAAAATGGAGAATGGGGTCACACAAAGTGGAGTTTCCTTTCAAATTTTTTAATCTAAGAAATGTTGTAGGCCACTTTGAATATAATATGGCGCCTATGAATAATGCATGTAGTAGGAACCCACGCACTAGTGATTACGTGATGCGATGGCTTCTATTGAGGTCATGAGTGAGCAGGAGCTAGGCGGCACAACCAAAATAAACCTGAACACCTCTTCCTATCGTGACACCTTTGTTCTTGCAACTGTTCTACCTTTGTCTGCCGATAGAGGTCAATGTCTATATTGGGGGTGTTAGGCCACAAATAATTTGTAGGTGAATGCACATGCAGGCCGATAGGTGAAAATTGTAACCACGAACCAGTGAGCAATGATCTCCAAATAACAAGGTGTGGATGGTCTTGAACGTCTTTGATTCACCCGCCAATAGCTTGAAACTAACAACAAAGAGCCCACAAACCAGCAAAGATGGAATCTCAAAAATTCGACCATACAGGCTGATATAGGCCAAAATTGGCTGCAAACAGGCTAGAAATGCTTGCCAACAGGCTAAAAAAAAACTCTACACAATAGGATGAAATGGCCAAAATTTCTGCAGAATACATATATCTACCCTAACGAGCAGATGGATAAAGGGAAAATTGGCCCTCTCTTAAAATATTTTTCATTTTTTTACTTTTTGAAAATAGGTATAAAGGCTTAAAAAATTGTAAAAATTGAAGATTACTGAAATTGATGAAATGAAAGGTATTTTTCATTTCTTGAACCTTCTAGATGTGATAGTGGTGTTTTTTTGATTCTATGGTGTTCTGTTGATAGGGCTATGTATGCGAGTCACCTTGATGTAAGAAGGAACTTGCTCTTATGGCTCTGATACCATGTTGGAGAATGCCAAGATCAAGAGCATGAAACAAAGTTTTACAATTGAAAAAATAAGCACAATAGTATGTTTAACAAATATAAAATGAAGAGTGTATAAATACAATGATCAAGCCTTTCATATATAGGCAAGGATGAGGAGGTGAAAAGGTAGGAATAAAACTCTGACTACCCCTCCAAAGATGGAACACTTGTGAGCTCACATGACAAATGTGTGAGTGTGCCAATAGGTGTTTCAAGTCATCAGGGCACATGTCTCAACCATATGAAGTGAGACAAAAGTAAAAGAAACTTAAGTAAACTTAATCTAGGTGTGAAAAAAGATCAATCCTAAAAAAGTGATTAGCTAACTAGGTATGATAATGACTCTATTTACACTAACAAAATTTGCATATACTATTTGAGTTGTTCAAACTTTGAAAACTTTTAAATCTTGCATTACTAGACTAAGGCACCCTCGCCCTTGTCTTGCCATTTTTTTCTCAAATTTTAGTGACAATGTGACCTTTGTACCCTCTATTCAAATATAATCTCTATCTTTGAAAATTTGTCTTGTAATAGTTACTAATGTCATATTTGATCAATTTATCTTAGAAAGAAAAACAAAATAAACTATTCATTTTTAAGTTGACATTTTACCATATTTTCAAGTGAAACTTTTGTTATACCTTAAACATCTTGAAGAAAGTAAGATTATCTGAAGATGTCAGATCTCTTTCTACAAGATTTTCATGCATTTGATGAGCCTTTAAGTAGTGATGATTTCGATATGTTAGATGAAACCCTTGATGAATTCCTCAATAAAATCATCCTCTAAGACTTCTAAAACCGCTATATGTTAAAGGATAAGTAATGCAATAGACAAGTAAAACCAAAACTTATTATATATCCACCTTCTCATAATCCTCAACCACACAAAACATTTTCTCATTATTGGATGTCCCTTAAACCAACCTAAACCATAGGAGCAAGCATATCCTTCGTGGCCGCCTCCACCCATATTCAGAAAGTTCGTCGCCATGTTGAGGGATGGGAGCTTCACAACTTCAATATTCATTTCGAGGAACTACTCATTCTTCATCTCTCACGTGGAGAGATCAATGCTCAAAGTACTCATATGTTTTTGCTTCATTTGATTCCCTTGTTTGAAGCCATGGAAGATCAGCTAGGGTTTCATGTGGATCAACTACTGTACACTAAATTCACTCTGAGAACAATAATAGAGTGGTTATAGTCTACGATGCAGTTATGAGATAGATTTAGACTATGGTTACCAAATATTCAATCCCTGCCTATGCGTTCAGACCCACTAGTGCTTATTATAATTTGTGGATGAAGCGGGTAAGCGATGAGACATGGGGGTTATCCCCTGTTAACATATCATTGAAGTGTTTCTTTCTCGAGAGATTGTTAAAATATTATAGGTGCCAAAAGTCTCTGTTAGGGCCTACCAAGGGATATATCATAAACACATTTAGTGCACTAGAATCAAAATTCATTCACCAAGGAAGGGAGGAATCAATCTACGATGGGAAGCCTATGTGGACTAAGGGTCTTCTTCTTTTGTAGGCTTTCTTCAATGACAAACGATGCGTTTGTAGGTGGACACATAGTGCATGAGATGGTTAGATTGACAAGCTTTGGCATTCGTTCTCTATGTTTAATTCAACAGTGTATCTTCTCTTTCGGTGACACAGATCCGAGAATTGCCTAACACATTGTAACGCAATGGGTAGCCTTTCTTGTGGGTGCTCAAGATTTCTAACGGAGCCCATTTTTCGATAGAAGCGCAGTTCGATTCGGCTTGCAAGGTTTTGCAACAAGGGTACGAGAGGAAATTAGAGGGACATGCTTTTATTATGAGGAATTGGACACCTCAACTTGACATCCTATTTCAAAAGTCAATGGGTGGGTTTTCAATGCACCGTGGGTGGAATTCGATGGTTGCTAGTGTTGGAAGGGTGTAGATGGTTGGTCAAGCTATCTAAAATAGTGTATGTGGTTAACTAATCTCAAAAAAAGAGCATAGATAGTTATGTTATGTATGATTTCTATTCAGAAATAATTGATACTTATTTGGAAACTTTCTCATTTTCTCTAATGCCTATTTTTTCCAATAACATATCACAAAACTCTTTAAAAACTACTAAAAACTATCTTGAGCTAGGAAAATTAAAGAAAAATTTATAGATATTTAAGAGCTAGGCTTGAAATTAGTTTGAATATAGAAATATGAGATGTGTGTAGTTAGATATAGGTGTATTTTAAAGGTGATTTGTGCAATAATAATTATTAGATAAGAAAAACTCAAGGGAGGCAAACTAAGAGTTAGGTAAGTGTACAAGGTGATGGATGGAGAAGGAGATGAATAAAATATATTATTGAAAATAAAGAGGACAAGGGCTATGAAAATAGTAATAGGAAGGATATTTTTTTAGATTTGGAATGAAATAATGAGGGTTTAGGTGGCTTGGAATTGATAAGAGTGGAGATTAGTAAGCTAAGATGAAAAGGGGTAAACATGCTACAAGATGATACCATTCAAAGGGAAATAAAGGGCTTCATAGCTCAAAATCTTCAATAATGTCTTTATTCTATAGATCCTTGATTATACAATTACAAATAGCCTTGAGGATTGATGGATGGATGGAGAGAGTAATTTCTTGTGGTTGCTTTGCAGTGAGAGTATAATGAGTGAAAAGTAGAGGAAGATTATTTTATGAAAGGTTATATAAGTTTTTTTCCAAGTAAATGTTATAAATGTAGTATGGGTAACATCTAAAAGGTTTGGGTTATTTTTGGTGGGAAATGTCAACAAAACCAACCTTGCTAGATAAAGGTACATAAGGAATGCACTAAATTCAAAAGTTAATGATGAAAGCTCAAAATTTCTAGGGAAAGCTAAGGGAATCGTTAGAAGGCATACATATGTGATCTCATATCTTTGTGATTAATGAGAGGTTAAAAAATAGGCTACAAGTAACCTTAAACACGCTCTAGGAAATGAACAATAAAGTGACAACACAAATGCTATTTAAAAGTTGTAACTTGATGTAGTGTCAAAAAATGTACTCCTTTACATTTTCACACTATGTTTGGGTCCTTTAATTAATTGGACTTAATTCAGCCTCTAATTGGCCCTATTTTGCATCTACAAGCCTAATTAATTGCAAATTTTGAAAGGGGAACCATGATGCAATTATCATTTTTAACACCCCAAAAGGAATAGGTCCTAGCAATTTAGGTCAAGACCCATTCACCCTTGGGCGAATTGGTCTCGTTTAATATCACAACATGTTTTTGACAACATCTTAAAGTCCTAAATTCAATTTTTAAGTGTCATCTTGTAATGTTTTATTTTTGAGAGATTAGAAAATTGCCTATATTTAAGCAAGGTCTTTTTATCAATTCAAACTAGAGAAACAATCTAGGAAATTCATGAGAGAAAATATTATAGAAAAGATTATTGTCAAAATTGTTCAAGAGTAGATTTCTCAAGCATTTGTTGCAACATTCAAGATCTCAAGCATCATGTCAAAGTTATCAAGCATCATGCATATTTTTGGAGCTAACATTGTGATGTAGGTTTCAAGTTTCAAATCAAATTTTAAGCATCAAAATCACATCATCGATCAAAAAATTTCATGCAAGATCAAGACCTTGGAGAGATCTACTAAGTTTCAATCCTTCAAGGTTTTCAAATCAAGGGTTTGGTGAGTCGCAACATATCAATTTTCAATTCATCATTCCTTTCATGTTTCATTTCAATTCAAGGTTTAATTACCAAAATGGGGTTTGACCAAGGTAAACCCCCATACACCAAAAAATAAATATTTTTTCCCTCTAGTTTGTTTTACAGATCTTAGGTTGATGGAGGATTGAAGATTTATCAAAAGAGAAAAAATACAAAAGTTGTCAAAGTTGCAAAAGTTGTTAAAGTTGTTGTCAAGCCATGAAAAAATCACTTGCAAAATTTATTTCTGAATTTCTAACTATGAAACCTGGAGGAATAAGAAGTGTAGACATAGGACCAAAGGACTATGCAAGCAATTTTTCAACCCCTATAGCAAGACACATTCACCCTTGGGCGAATGAGTCCTAGGAGGACAATCAACACAACTTTTTGTGACAAGTGCATAAAATCAAGCCCTTCTCAAATCTACAATTTCTTTCTAGATTTTGTCAGATTAAGGTTTAATTTAGTGATTTCATGTGTTACATTGCATAATTACATTCATCTAGTATTTTTCATTCATCTCCCAAAAGTGTTGTTTTAGTTGATTTACCCTGTCCTAGGTCATAAGGAAAACAATAGGATCTCCACCAAGGTTGACTCACCTAAGGATTGAAAGTCAATCTTGTCCTAGGGGATCTCTTTTTCTAATGAACTAAGAAAGATAGGTGCATCATATCCTCCCCCTTTTTATCATATCTTTGTGATTTGCACCTATTTTTTGATGTTTCACTCGATTATAAAAAATTATTCATAGATACCTATCAATGTCAAAAATGTGGAATTACAATGTGTATTGACCTCCATATTAATTTTATTTCTAATTTGTGTAATGGAGAGTTTCAAGAAATTAAGTTTATTTAGATGAAGAGGGGGAATGTATTGAAGTTTGAGTTGTGAAGAACTCATTTAGTGTTGGAAAAGGTTTGAGACTTGAGTGGTAAATTTATTAAATATATGAAGCAAGATTACATGGGAACTAGAAGCATCCTAAACCATCAAAATATCATGTGGAGGTGACTAAGAACGTGTTTGGACAAGACAATTCATACTTTGCATTGAAGAGCTATGGTGAGAGGCTTGAAACATGAGATCACTTTGCACATGTCTATAATTTTCAAGAATTTCCCTTATTCTAACCAAATATTACTAATTTGTAAACAATTAGCTAAAATGCTCATTCCAATAAATATATATCTTACTTGAAAGACTAGCTAAAAAATTAACTAGGAACTAAAATTTGAGAACTTTCATCACATGAATAAGCTAAATACATTATAATTTTCCAAGTCATCAATATTTTTCTCATTTCCACTCACATTTTTTATGATGAAAAAGAATGATAAAATAATAAAATACATGTTCTTTCATTATCCATTTGAAAAGACAAATCCTAAGTATTTAATATAATGCAAACATCTATATGATATCCCATACCATTGGGTGATCCCACATAAGTGGTTTACACTTTTGTGGAGGAAGGGAAAACTCATTTTTTGTGTCTACACAAAATGAAGGGGTTCGGTCAAACCCAACTGTTCGGTCGAACCTTTATATGGGTTTAGTCGAACCCATGGTTTGAACGAACCATATGTTCGCTCGAACCCACCCCACATATGAACGAAAATATTAAAATAAAGGGGTTCGAGCGAAATATGGTTCAGTCGAACCCCCTTATTAGGGATTGTTTTTTTTTAAAGTCCCTGTCATTTTTACGACGAACAGAGATAGAGTGGAAGAACAGTGCGGTGAACCTGAACATGGAGCATGTGAAGAAGAGAACCCACCTTTGAGCAACCTCCATCAACCTCCAAGGCGTCCTCCCAAGTTGGTTGCATTGTTCCAAAGCTACCATTTTGGTCCAAACAGGGCAAAAGTCTTGGAATTTGGCTTTACAACATGAATTGCATTTGCTTGAAAGTTTGTAAAGCATTTTCAACAAATCCATTTACATAGTTATCGATTTATAGCTGCTAATTGCATTTGTTGTTTAATTTAAATGCTTTGATGGGTATCCATACCCTATTCCAAAACCCCCATTTTTGCATAGGCATAACAATTTATATGTTTTTATATTAAGAAAAACTTACAAATATGGAACTCAATTATTAACTGACAACCTCAATGTCAACACAAGAGTTGAGACAAAATTAGACAAAATGTTAGTAGGAGGAAAGATAAAAAAAATTGAAGATACTCATGGTAGATGAGACCAAACAAAGAAATCACATTTTCTTCATCTATGATACCTAATATTCGATTATGTGTAGGATCATGATGGGCCAAAAAGTGGCAATATGTAAGTGATATGATGGCCCATGTGGCTGATGACTTTTTTTTTACCCAAAATTGATCAAACGAAAAGGGGTTTTAAAGGATATTATCATCTTTCCACCAACATAAATTATTCTCTACTTTGAATTTAATAAATAGTTATTATTCATTTTCTATTTTAATTACGACTAAAGTCCTAATTGATAGGCTGATTGAAAAAAATCTATAGCTTTCAAATGGTATCACATTTTTTGAATCTGAAACATGCGTCACATTCTATGCTTTGCATACTATAGGATTAAAAAAAAAAATTGAATTTCATGAAGTTTTGACCAAGTTAAGGTGGTCAGACATACGAGTTTTTATATTTTTTAAAGTTGTAATAAAAAAATCATAATTAATTATTTACTTGGAAAAAAAATACAAAAAAATATGCATCACATTGAGACATGAGTCCTCTACTTATATATAAAATCTTATAAAAAAATATTATAATTTTATTGTGGTTAGGGTGGTCAGACAAACACGTACTTCTTATTTTTCCCTGAAATTTAAGTGCTACTACATTGAAATTTAAAATTTTCACCACATAGATTTTTATTTTTTTTAAATAAACCTAGTATTTTAGAAACTAAATTCAATTTTCTACAAATTCTATTCTTACATATTTTTGAAATAATATAGATAAATTATTCAAATTTTTACGTCAAGTTGCCTAACTTTGATTTTTTGAATATTTATTGCCACTTAAGGGCTAGTTTTTTCCATGATGATCCTGCACATACCCATTCCATAAAAATGATCTTATTCCAGGTGAAATATGGATTTTCAATATAATGTGACAAGAATATCTCCAAGTCTTGATGAAAATTTTATAGAAAAATAAATTATTAGTGGTGCAGAATATGAAATTTATGTTAAATTTTAAATTGTAGGCCTACCACATTCAAATAATTGAGCTCAAGTTAGATAGATTAGTTGAGGCTAAATTTATAGCATAACACTATCCAAATAATTCCTCAAGAACTATCACTTAACTAATATTACATATCATGCACAGCATGAATAATGCCTCAAGAACTATCACTTAACTAATATTGCATATCATATGACATCATGTCACATACCAAGCAAACTAATCTGAGTCTCCACTCACTAGGTGTCAAGATACTAATCCACGAAGATATGGTTAGTAACCAAGTGAAAGGATTATCCTATAATTGTGATGTTTTATACTTCCTATGTAATGATAGCTAATAAGGGCATACTAGCGTGCATTGAGAAACATAGGAAGTTTCTAAATATTTGTAGAGAACTATATTTTGTAACCTAATATGTTTGGTCTCCCACTAGGAGGCTATGGCATGGTTTTGTGAGAATAATAGTTACATAAACTTGAGACCATCATTTACAAATTCTTTAAAATGTGGATTCAATTTACTACTAGTTCCCACAAGTACACTCTCATAGGGGTGAAATTAGGCTCCACACACCTCATTAGATCACATAAGGTATCATTGGTTAACAACTTACCAAGTTATTACCTAAATAAGGTATCATCAAGGGTAACATAGAGAATTTATTAAATAAGGTATAATTGGGTAACAACTTACCAAGTTATTATCTAAATTTGTTACATTGACTCAATCATCAAAATTACATGAAGTGATAACCAAAAATATCTCAATGTTTATAGATTCCCATTTATTATCACCTCAAAATTTTCATAAGATCATGAACTTTAGTTGATTCCAATTAGTACACCAAATAATATTTAAGTACCTTGAGACTAAACAATAGTGCACAACCTTCTTTAGGTGGGGGTCATTCAATCTAGTGTGGTCCACACTCTTCCCATGTACTCTTTATTTAATAAAAAGGATGGTTCATGTTGTTTAAGAGTATATTTTTATATATAAAAAAAATCACAACCAAGGATATGTTTCCCAATCCTATGATTGATGAGCTAATCAATGAATTTCATGTAACAACTTTATTTTCCATAATATACTTAATAATATAGCTATCGCCATATCTTTCTACTTGAATATGACACTACTAATACTAAACTTTAAGCTCATGGGGCCACAAAAAATGTTTTGAGGTGTGTTTATTGAGATTTTTTCCTAGTTCTTATATTGTGAATGTGAGATTTTTTCCTAGATCTTGTGGTGGTGTGTTGGTGGCTTTCATTATGTCATAGATTTTTATTTTCTTGAGGTTTCATGATTTATCCTAGAATTAATAGAGTACAATTTGTATGTCTTATTCATCATCTAATCACCATGTCTTAACCATAATTTTAATTATACTTTAATTTTTGATATACCAAAGTTGGTTTCTAATCTAACTTTCTTGTTATACTATATTAAATTAATAATTTGAATAATTGATTCCATGTTTTTTATTTGTTTTTGATAATTGAAAATAATTGTTTTGATTGTTTGGAATAATTGTATTTGATTGGTATAGAATTCAACATAACGCCAAGAAAATAATCAAAGACTCAAATATCAAAAGAGTGTGAAGTTGAGAATTCAAAGAAAAGATAATAAATGATACAACTTCATGAAACTAAGAAATTGAACTCCATAGATGAAGATATATCATCTTTTCCAATTTAATTAGATCATGAAACATTTATTCAAGGTATGGATTTAAGAAGAATTTGGAGAAAAAAAGGGAAAATGTAAAACTTCATGTAGTTAAGAAATTGAATCACAATACTATAACTCCACTCAAATTGAAATATTTATGTATATAACATTCATTAATCCAACGAAAAATACAAAGGAAGATAGAAGGACCTTGAAGTGGTATTTTTTAATCTAGTGATGATCATGCACTTATTCTAGAGAGTTGTGCAAGGTTAATTTTAGATTTTATATGGAAGTAGTAGGAGCATCATATTTGGTTAGCATATTACATATAGTCAAATAATTGTGCATCGGAAGTTTAAAATTCACATATATTTTATTGGCTAATTAGGATGCATAAAAAGCGTGATGTTCAATATATATGGAACTTATTTGAGGTTAGACATGGAATTTGAGCATGATGGTGTAGGAGCATGCATTTAAATAGTCGTAGTGCATGAGAAAAGATGAAATATACTTTAGATAGTGCAAATTTGATAGATGAAACACCAATTATACAATAGTGTTTAACTCTATAATTGGTCTAGGTAATGAAGTAAAGTCTATTTCATAATTTTTTTGGTTGGTTGAAAAATATAGCATATAAATATGAATATGTTTTCACATTGAAAAAATCGATTTACATATATCACTTTGATTGATCCAAAAAAAACATTCACTTACTTACACATATCACTTTGATAGATCATGTATGTTTTGGACCATGTGTTACACCTATGTATATTATTCTCTTTATATAGTTTCAAGAATGTTGGTCCATGCCTCGGTGTCATTCTAAATTATTATATTTTCAATATGATCTACCTTATGGTTTTCTATAAATTATATAGATATATTTGCCTCTTTGCATATTTTTCTAATCAAGAAGGGCCTCATACAATCCAAAAATAACAATATTATTTTGTAACTTTGAGCTAAGCCTATAATTGGTGATCTTCTAAAAGAGAAAAATTAATTAGAATTTGGGGTTTTCCTTCAATACCCACAACTTTAATGATATGTTGGCACAATCTTATCCCCTCAAATAAGTCATCTAACTCAACCTAATTATGTGTGGATGGGTGGAGTATCTTAGATACAACTCAAAGGAGATTACCTTTGTCATTTTTTATTATAGAACCAACCCAAATTGGAGTTCAATTACCTTTGCAAGCCCCATCCACATTTATTTTTTATCTTCCAAAATGAGGTTCCAACCATCTGATTTCAATCATACCCACCTTACTCAAGCAATAGGAGAAACCCAATAGGAGACTAAAACCTAACTAGTTATTTGTCATCCTATTGTCCTAGCTAGTGAACTCAATTGCTCTATGTGAAACCATTCTAAATTTGGTTGAAATATTCTCATAAATGATGATTTCAATTTTATTTTGTAAAAAATTAAATGGGATGTCCCTATCATTAAAGATTCATCAATTTATTTCTTTCCATAAATTGTAACTCATCTTAAATGGGCTAGCCTTCCATATTCTATCCCAAGTGGAATTAAATGATAAGCATATTCCCAATTGATAAATAGAGATAAGAGATATTGTGAGAGGGAATTAGACCATTCTAACTCACAACAATGCTAATTCTAGAACTTAGAAGAATATGAATAGTTGAGTAATAGGTGATTGGAAGATTATTTAGTAGACATGCATAGTAGAAACCTAGATAGATATGTAAAGACAAATGTGTGAAGTCTATATCCTATAAGTATTCTCATGTGAAATTTCATCTAGGAAAATGCACTAGCTTTTGGGAGGCATGATTTCCCCAACACAATCTAGAAAGCCAACCTAAGGAATTTAATATTAAATTTTCCATTTGATAAACTGATTTGATTGAATAGTAATGCAATATGGCTAAATATTTTATATAATATTAAATACTTGTCCTATGTGGTATATATTTTTTACTTGTGAAATTCATCCATTAAAATCCTTTTGATTTTATGTAGAATGGGAGCCAAATAAAAATTATTCCAAGTCCACTATGAGCCACTTGGATAATCCACATGGTTCAAATAATTAGCATATAACCACCCTAGATATCTTCTATGATATATTTACATTCATATAATTCTAAATAGGTAATTAATCATTTATTTTCACTTTCCATTCTAGATAGCCCAAGACAAGTGGTTTGCAACACATGATCTACTTTTAAGAATGAAGTTTCAAATAAGAGAACCACTAGGTGGATTAGCATTGATTAGAACTTTGTCTTGATCATTTGAGTCAAGGTATTTGTTTCTTAGTATTTATCTCCAATACACATCAAGCTTGTCATACATAGTCTAGATCAACTTGGTGTAGAAAGTATGATTCCATTTTTATAAGACTTTAATTCATGAGCCATCAAGAGCTTTGGGAAGACATATAGTGTCCCATTTAATAAGAGGAATACACTTACTTTCATTTGAACCACCCCATAATAATTTCTTTATTGTTTTATCTAAATCTTGAGAGATCTTCAAGAGGATCAATAAACATGACATCATATAGATTAGAATGTATTAGATCATATCTTTAAGCATTAATATTCTTCCATCCAATTTCAAACGATTCTATTTTCATGAAGTAGATTTTTTTTGGGAACCACTAATGTTGTCCTTCCATAGTTTAGAAATCATATTTACAAGCTTATCATCTATCTCATTTTCTTCTCTTATTTGTGCCTTCAATAATGACTAAATTGATTTTACATGACCACCAATGTTAAGTAATGATGCTTTCCCTTTATTACTAGTTGTAGGAAATAAATCTTAGATGCAACCTTTATCAATGTGTTTTAAATTGTCTTTAATGGCACATTTTGTACTAGAGTGCACACTTGTAAATTTAAATTTTAGAATTGTTTTAGATTATGTTTTTTGTGCAATCTAGTTTAATTTGAATGTTTTGATTATTAAAAACTATGATAGATGTTGAACATTTTTTTTGTTAATGGTATGGAAATATTATTGATGAGTAGATGAATTATTAGAACTGTTTTATATTTCTATTCCCTATATCTAGATATATTATTTAAACCAAGGTCTCATTGCTCCTTTAGGTACATACATACATATATAACATGGAAAATGCAAATATTCCACCTCCACAATCTTTGTTTGCAAATACCACTAATGAGATTAAGAAATTGAAAGGCTCATTAGTGCAGGGTGCAAACCCAGGGATATATTATGAACCATGCATGTCAATATTGCATAGTCTAGAAAAAACTAAGAGATGAACTTGAGAGGACTAGTGCGTTTTCTCCAGATAGAGTAGTTGTTATTCTTTCCCGCATGCAGGAAGAAGTACATGGTGATTTTCCCCTTAAAAAAATATAGGATAATGTGACCAAAGAAATGATAAAAACCAAGTGTTTTCCATTTTATCAAAATGCACGTAAGGTTAGGGCATACCAAGTCACTAGATGTGTCGATCGTTCTATGGCCTCATTGATCTACCCACGATTTCTCATAGCACATGGTCAATACCCAAACAATGACCAAATTCCATTATATTGTGTTCAACAGTTGTATGCTGAGGTCCATTTGGGCCTCAAAGTCAACTACTTGGACATTCCACCATGTGTTGGTAAGGGGCGTGGCAGGATTGCTAACATACCCACTTATTGTCTAGCAGATAGACTGGCCCCAATGTTTAGGATATTGGTTGGTGAGAGGTCTTCTGCTCTCACCCCAACTCTAGCCCCCATAGCAGATGAGGTTGTTGTTGCTTCCCAAAAGGAAGCAATTGATATTGTAGGTGACATTGCAGCTGCCACCACTAGGATATCTACTAATCATGTAGTTCAATATTTGATGTCTAGACGTCCCCGACCCATGCCATCTTCAGCACAGTGGACCACCATGGATCCTTTCACAGCAGCAGGCATCCCTACTCCCACAGAGCTTGAGGCACTTACAGGAGATATGGCACACAAGACTCTGCATTGTTTGGCTGAGGAACTCTTGGAGGCATATGCCTTCATTGCATCAAACTATGGGATCAGTATAGAGCATGTTAGAGATCGTTTGGAACACGAAGCTCGTTCACTTCCAAGATCCCATCACTCTCAACCCAACACTAGTGCACGTTAGGATCCACCATTTGATCATTCGATAACTGCACAGACTATGGGTTTTACTGAGATGTTGGTTGGTGTCGGTTCATTATCCCCGATGCCATCTCGCCTACACAGTCCTCTACACTCATCATTTCTGGCACGACATGGGATAGATCAAATGGATGCAGATATTGGTCTGTCTCTTGACCGTATAGTTGATATGGTGGAGGCGGTCGTTTTAGAGGACTCAGGTCATCCGATATCAGATGATGTACATGTATGTGTGCATGTGCATGTTTCAATTCCTTTTTAATTATTTTTAAATTTTAGTTTTGACTAGATATTCATGTATTGATATATATGAATTTATATATTGTAGGTGGAAATACCTCATGTCACTCCTAGCCTTGTTCCAGATCGTGTACAACGACGTGACTCTGTGGATGAATCTACTACTAGTGGACATGTGAGTTTTAAATTTTTATATGTACATGAATATGTATGCATAGATCTAGATACATATTTAATATAAATTATATGTATTTAACACATTTTGTAAACCATTTTATTTGCAGGGCTTAGCACATCCATCAGAGTAGGATCGTTCTCATTCAGATGATCATTCGACTAGGAGTCAACGTTCATATTAGGCCCTACATTGGATTTATGATCTTTTCTACATGTATTTCCTTATATGATGATCTTTCTAGTATTTGACATTTGATTATCTCTAACTTACATTTGCTATATATGATGATCTTTAGTATTCCACATTTGATGATCTCTAACTTACATTTTCTTTTATGATATACATACATTTGGCACTTTGCTTATAACATGTTACATGTTTATACATTGATCAATATTGATATGTTTACATGTTTAAATGATATATGTATACATTTGCTTATATTCAGTATACATACATTTGCTTATTTGATGATCTCTTACAACTTACATTTCCTTATATGATGTATACATTTGATCTCTCTAGAGTATAATTTTAGGAAATGAATGTCACTTTATAATTAAGTTCATTCATGTTGATCACAATAAATATTTTGCACGCGCATGCCCATTGAATAAATTATAATAAGCAGTCAAAAATTATAAAATAAATGACTCCCAAGCTCAAGTAAACTAATGATATTTTATAAATGAGTGTATTTACTTGAGCCTATAATTTATTAATTTCAACGACGTGTTCTTCTAGTTTTAAAATTTAATAAAAATGATGAAATTAAAATCTTGATAGAAAGTAAGAACAAATAAAGTGCATCACAATTAAAATCTTGATAGAAAGTAAGAACAAATAAACAAATAAATTTTATTCTTTGAAACATTAAGAAAATTCAATTCAAATTATACCTTTATTATCTTTTTGACTTGTAACAAAATTCTAAAATTACTAGATATGTTGCATATCTATACATTAAATAACAACAAACTCCACAATGAAATAACTTGTTTGATTACCACTTGATTCATTTAAACTAGTATTCAGGGAACATGAATAAGAACTATGGTAGAGAACTAGTTTTTAGGGAACATGAATAAGAACTATGGTAAAAAATTGGTATCTTTCTTAAGGAGTTTCAAATTCCTATTCTTATCATCACTAACATGCAAGTTGTTATAAATGATCAAAGCCCTCTTCCTTATTAATATATATCTAGATAAATATATATTTTTCACAAGAGAAGCCTCAAATTGATCTATATAAATATAGGGTTTTGTCATAGGAATATACCTAATAGGAAATAGGAAGATGAAATCATGTGTCCATGTTATGACTTGACAATAATCTCCAATATGATGCAATGATTCAATAAAGTTCATAATTTAAATTAATAAATTATTTAAATTTAGATAATTGCAATAATATTTAACATGTTACATTTCAATAGAGAAATTACAAATTACTAGAGTATACATTTTTATTAGAAGATTTTTTATAAAATATTCAACCCCCACTTGAAAAGAAACCACTTGAAATACCCCCACCTCAAAACCCCTCCACTCCCTCAATCCACTTGAAATAGAGTTTGAATTGGATTTAAAACCTAATTATTTTTCATATTTATTATCCTAGGGTGTTTATGGTGGCATGCCACAACATAACCTAAGGGCACATGTCAATTTAATTTGATACACCTTATAGAATAGAAAATAAATTAACTATAGATACATGGATCAAACTCTAAGTCATGTGAGAAAATGATAATAAATAAACTTAGAAAATTAGATTAAGATATTTTTATATTCAAATGATTCCTACCATTATAAAATTATCCATTATGTTGTCACAAATTCAATACACAAGTAGTCATAATCATTCCAACTAGTTATAAGAGACCTAAAATGAAAATCATAAAAAAATATAATGGACAAGTAAATATGCATATAATTAGAGGAAGTAAATAATTTAACTATAGATATTTATGAGTCCTGAATCTAAGTTCAATGTTAAAAAAATACAATAAATCAAGTTAAATAATTAGATTAGAAATTTATTATGTTCAAGTGATGAATACTGTAGGAGCTCATTATATAATATGTTGTCACATGTTAAATGCCCAAGTAGTCACAATCATGCCAAGTAGTTGCAAGGTCTACCTAAAATAAATTATACTTGCCTACATTTTTAAAATGTATGTAGGAGATGAGTGAAGGGGCCTAAGAGGATGGCTTAAGGGGACATGCAATCCCTTGCTAATTTTTTTAGGGAATGAGAAAAAATTAATTAAATATAATATTAACCATCTTGATTAAATATATACAACTATATATACATAAATACAACATTATTGAAGATATAAATAAATAAACATGCTCTTTTGGGGATCATTGAAACTAACACTAAATTTTCTTCTACTCCCACCATCACTCTTCCAATGACTTTTTTTATGACAAGGTTTGCACATTATGTACATAACAAGTACTTGAATTCCATGAAACAAATATATAATTGGAAATATCTACTCAATTTAAGGTTCTCAATGTATTTAAACCCCTAATTTGTGTCCAACCAAATTTAAAACACTTGTCATCAACATATATTATAAGTAACTAAAACAATACAGAGTTCAAACAAGTCACTATAAGTTCTCGTCTTGAACATGTATGTACATGTACAAGTGAACTTGAAAATCATGGATATAATCTAACTCAAACATTCTGGTTCAACCCGCTCTTGAATAACAAGTAATTCTTTTTGATGGTCATCACTATCTAGTCTCCATTTTTTTCATCCACGTGCATGTGGAACTGCATGAAGATGTAGGGCGGTAGCAATTATAAGGTGACTATATTGATATACCTTGTTATCAACTTGATAGTCCAGAAAATGAATCGCATGTTGAACAAATTTGACTTGTTTTAGATATATCCCTTGCACAAAAATAGAACCTGCACGGTAAACATGAACCTGAGGTAATACATGTGCACATGTACAACATTTTCATGCTCAAGGTTTGTACAATATATATTTAATGTTTTTAATGTAATGTACACATGTACACAATGTATATGTATAATTTTAAATTCAAACTCACGTGTGGGAAATAACATTCCATCATTTGTTTCAGGTCATGTTAGCTTATTCCTGTCTTCTGTGCAACACAGTAAATAATAGCTAACACCTTCTATGTTTCTAGGCTCTGCTATGATTGCAAAAACATCTCCTGTACACCAAATTTACACAATAAAATTCTAAAAAAATTAGAATTGTCTCTAGACTTTAAAGATCATTAAATTTATATAATATTTAAATTATTGAAAGCTTACACATGTACCTTTTCTAACCAATCCTGAAATATGGTCATAATCAATTGAAATCAAAAGAATGTCTTGAAATCTTTCATCCTCATTTTCATCGTATGTGTTTGAAACGAATAGTGGCACCATATCCCATTTACTAACATATTTAAGTTCTTCATTGTTGCATGCATGAGAGTTTCCCACAATACACTTAGTGCAGAAACAAGAGTAATCCCTCATGTATAATATCCATCTAGAGTGACTATCTGAACTCATAACACAATGCAAAGATTGTGTTTTTTCTACCCTCTTGTATCCATGCATCGATCTTCTATCCACACCTAGATACATGTACTTGCAAAAAACTTATGTGAACTTGAACATGTGTGTATATATATATGTGTGTGTAAATTTTAAATCTAAATAAATTTAATTTTAAAAAAATGTAATTTATACATACCCGATATCTCCCAAAACACTCTATGTGGAATGTTTCGGTTTGTTCTTGAAGATGTGTCGACCTCATTTGATGTAAAGTGTTTCTTTCACCATTCAACAACATCATGTGCATCATCTATACGATCTTCTGAATAACTCATTTGATGCTTTCTTAAAGCACGTTTGATGCAAGCTCCTGTGCCATCATGCTCACCCTTTCTATGCCCACTCTCAAAGAAACTCCAAACATGTGGTATGTTGTAAATTTTATGATATATAGAAAGTGCATAAAATGGCCATGATGATTTTAATTGTGTCGCACATCCATCTGACCATACAAAATGCTTTTCAAATTTTACACCCCTGCTTCTCAAATTATCAAAAAAACATTTTGTAAAACAATGTTGTACAAAAAGTGTGTCATGCTCTTTATCATCACTAATATAAAAGTGATATTATTTCTTGATGGATCATTGTTCATCTGTACTCTCAACACCATCTAATTCCAATTGTGCATGTCGATAATAGACATGAACCATAATAGTGACCTGCTTTGAAAAGTAATATTCTGATTGAATCTCTTTTTGATGTACAAAAGAGTAATTTTCTGCAAAGTCAACTACTGATAGAACTGTTCCAAGTGGGAAAGTATCTCTTAATGTTTGAAATTGATGTGCTTTCCACTTAACATAAAAGTAATGTTGTATGTATGGTTGTATCAATTTTTGAAAATCTTCCATAAATTTCCCAATAGGTATCTCCTCTTCTACATAGTTTAACCTTGTGGATTCTTTCCCAAAATTTGTTTGAAACTTTACATACTTGTATCTCTTGCAATTTACTGTCTTTGTTAGGTCAGCATTTTCATTTGTTGAAGGAAAGTTAGCCAAATTTCCACATGTTTCACAGAGTCCTTTTATGCATTTTATTTGAGGTCCATTTTCATGATCACATAATAGATCCTTTATGAACAAACTTACCTATTTAGGAGGTGTCTTTTGAAAACCATATCTTTCTTCTCTCATCTTTCGAAACACCTAATAGTAGAGATTAAATTCAATGTGATAACGACAACAAAAAGTTTCAAAAAACTTGTTTATCTTCACATAATATGGCTTTAACCTTTCAAACATTGTTTGCCCAATCTTTATATGAGGATACATATTACAAAAGTTCATATACATCTCAAGCTGTGTTATTTCTAGCCAATGTTTAATATGTTCTTCATAAATACCAGGTCCAATCCTGTGCCTCATAACATCTCTAGTATTTGATGATGGATGGGTCTGATCATTCCAAAAACTTGAGATCAAGTTCCTAACAACATCTTCAATCCTGTCAGAATGGGGAGCTCTACACATAATTGCCCAATTTCCTTTAGAACTATCATCCAAAACCTTTCTCCTTTTCTCATATTTTATTAGTGTGGTTCTACTATAACCAAATTCAGTGGAAAGTGCTGACATTTTTCTTTTTCTGGATATTTCTTTATTTAAAACATATATATCAAAATCACCTTTCTTGCAATGGCCTTATCCATTGATCGAGATCCTTTCCCAATGGAATCTAAACCTTTTTTAACATTTTCAACAATATCTTTTTGTAGTCTCATGTGTTTCCTCTTATTCGATGCAGAATGTACAACCAAAAATTGTAATGACTCTTTCAGCTCATCACGAAGAAGTAAACATGATAACAATTGGGTTTTTTCAAGTGTTTCAAGATGATTGAAATGATCATGGATTATTCTATTTACAGATTTAGTCATTGACCTCTTACTTGTATTTTTAGGTTGGTCGGCATAACATTTCAATTTCTCCATATCCATTTCAAGTAAATGATCTAAATTTCTATAAGAAATTTGTTTCCCCACCTTTTCAGCTACTTTTATATGCTCATCCATTGGTGTAGAAGGAAGTGATCCTGACCCCTCTCCAACATGCATTGTTTGAACTCGGGCCTCCTCCCTATCTTCAAGGTCCATGTGTTCTTCAACTGATTTGTTTGGTCCAATATCTAGATTGGGCTTGACTTCTGCTTGAGAACTTCTTGCTTGTTGAGCCATTTGTACATGTCACAAAATATTGTGCAAAGAAAGTGAGATGATGATATATAAGTGGAGTTGAACATATGAAATCATAGATTCTTGAACTTAAGAATTCCATGGAAAAAATACATTTGAAAATAGATGATAAGCAATTATTAGGCTCTGAATGAAGAATAGAGGATAAGGGTGATAAGTGGACACTTGAACTGTGGATTAATGGCATGGATTATGTTAGGCAACTCTTGATGGTGAAGGTAGGTGGATGAAGGATGAAAGCTTATGCATGGTTGGAATGGAGGATGAGAAGTTTGACTTGGAGATGATGTGGACAACTTGACTTGGAGGACACGTAGATTTGTTTATTTTTGAAATGATATATGGGTAAACCCATAATAGTGGTGTAAAATTTTGATGAGGAAGGAAATTTGTAAAAATGCTCACACATTCAAAATTTCATGTTTTTTAAGGGTTCATTCGAACTAGGGGGTTTGCACGAACCCAAAAGAGGGGTTCGGTCAAACCCCTAGTTCGAGTGAACCCCCTTTTGCATGGTGGGTTCGCTTGAACCCTATGATGTCACGTTTCTTCATAGAAACGAATGGAAAATTCAAAAAAAAGGGGGGTTTGAGCAAACCCCCCTTTGAACGAACACCCCTTCAGCCTTTCAAGTGAAGGGGGGTCCGCTCGAACCCCCCTTTTTTGCCCTTCTCCCGCTCTTCCACCAAATTTTAGCAGATATTTTCCCTTTGAAGCTCGGTTTGAGGATGAAAATGGAGGAGACTTCACAAACCCAATTGGAATATGGTAGTCCTCAAAACAAGCTATCCAACGAATCAAATTTTAATATGTTTTGGTTTTATTATGTATGTGGTTTTTTAGTTTTATTAAACATAGGTTTTTCACCGAAAATCAAGCTCTCTATTTTGCACATGTGGAAAAATAGCAAATTATCAAAATAAAAATTTTAAAAATACGTTGAGATTGGGTATTGATGTGCTTGATCCATTAAAAAAAAAAAAATTGAATTTTGATTCATACAAAAAAAGTTATGTTGTATACAGTCCGCCTATGTCTGAATTGTAATTGGTTTGACTTTGAAACTTGATTAAGGAAAAAAAAATTAATATAAAACTATGAGACCAAATGAAAGTGCTAGATATCATAGCTACAAATCTAAATTCGAAAAAAATAGAATTTAATCCTTCATACAAAAAAAGTTATGTTGTATACGGTGAGCGTCACATTTTAAAAATGTTGTTTTCTGAAAAAAACCAGCTTTTGTGGCAGATGAAAAAAAAAGTGCAATCTGATTCCAAAAATTTTGAAAAAAATATTTTTAGAATCTACAGACAAAATGTGATGAGACTCTAGTTTGCATCATCTTCAAATTCCTCACAGTTTAGCCGCTATAGGTTCCCGAATATGAAGATTTAGTTAAAAATAATAATTGCAGTGTCCAATTTGGCCAAAAATTGTAAACCACTATTGTGGGATCACCTATATATATATATATGCAAGGACTATGTGGGATGGTATCTAGGTCCTAATTTGGTTACGATGCAAGGCTTGACTTGTGTTATGATGGATAAAAACAAGGGACCAATGATCAAGAGAGGGTATGTAGGAGATGATGGACTCCAAAAGGATTTCCCTAGACTCAAGGATAATGGTATGTTCCCTAACTCAATTCCATGATAAACCTTAAGTTCAATGTAGGTGATAGATAGAAAATGGGTTGATTTTGAGGCCTACGAAGAGTAGTGGAACTTGTGCAAGAGATAAGGGTTCTATTTTATCAATGATGAATATGCAAAGGACTAAATTCACGGAATGTATGCAACTTGGTTAGGTGATATGATCTTGATATATGCAAGGGGTTGTACACGCAATAACTAGGAGAAATGATATATATGTATGCAAGGACTATGTGATGTGATCTATGTATGCAAGACTAGGAAAATGTAAGGACTGGGATGCAATGAAAAGGATATGATTCTAAGATGGGACATATGAAAATGGTATGATATGATGTGATAAGCTAAGAATGCAAGAGGTCAAATGCAACTCTAGATCCAAATTTGGTTATGATGCAAGGCTTGACTTGTGTTATGATGGATAAACACAAGGGACCAATGATCAAGAGAGGGTATGTAGGAGATGATGGACTCCAAAAGGATTTCCCTAGACGAGCAAGGATAATGGTATGTTCCCTAACTCAAGTCCATGATAAACCTTAAGTGATGTGGGTGATAGATAGCAAATGGGTTGATTTTGAGACCTATGAAGAGTAGTGGAAGTGCAAGCTAAGGGTTCTATTTGATCAATGATGAATATGCAAAGGACTAAATTCATGGAAAGTATGCAACTTGGTAAGGTGATATGATCTTGCTATATGCAAGGGGTTGTACATGCAAGAACTAGGTGAAATGATATATATGTATACAAGGACTATGTGATGTGATCTATGTATGCAAGACTATGAATATGTAAGGACTGGGATGCAATGAAAAGAATATGATTATAAGATGGGATATATGAAAATGGTATGATATTATGTGATAAGCTAAGAATGCAAGAGGTTAAATGCAACTCTAGGTCCAAATTTGGTTACGATGCAAGGCTTGACTTGTGTTATGATGGATAAACACAAGGGACCAATGATCAAGAGAGGGTATGTAGGAGATGATGGACTCCAAAAGGATTTCCCTAGATGAGCAAGGATAATGGTATGTTCCCTAACTCAAGTCCATGATAAATCTTAAGTGATGTGGGTGATAGATAGAAAATGGGTTGATTTTGAGACCTATGAAGAGTAGTGGAAGTGAAAGCTAAGGGTTCTATTTGATCAATTATGAATATGCAAAGGACTAAATTCATGGAATATATGCAACTTGGTTAGGTGATATGATCTTGATATATGCAAGGGGTTGTACATGCAAGAACTAGGTGAAATGATATATATATATGTATACAAGGACTATGTGATGTGATCTATGAATGCAAGACTAGGAATATGTAAGGAATGGGATGCAATTAAAATGATATGATTCTAGAATGGGATATATGAAAATGGTATGATATGATGTGATAAGCTAAGAATGCAAGAGGTCAAATGCAACTCTAGGTCCAAATTTGGTTACGATGCAAGGCTTGACTTGTGTTATAATGGATAAACACAAGGGACCAATGATCAAGAGAGGGTATGTAGGAGATGATGGACTCCAAAAGGATTTCCCTCAATGAGCAAGGATAATGGTATGTTCCCTAACTCAAGTCCATGATAAACCTTAAGTGATGTGGGTGATAGATAGTAAATGGGTTGATTTTGAGACCTATGAAGAGTAGTGGAAGTGCAAGCTAAGGGTTCTATTTGATCAATGATGAATATGCAAAGGACTAAATTCATGGAATGTATGCAACTTGGTTAGGTGATATGATCTTGATATATGCAAGGGGTTGTACATGCAAGAACTAGGTGAAATGATATATATGTATACAAGGACTATGTGATGTGATCTATGCATGCAAGACTAGGAATATGTAAGGACTAGGATGCAATGAAAATGATATGATTCTAAGATGGGATATATGAAAATGGTATGATATGATGTGATAAGCTAAGAATGCAAGAGGTCAAATGCAACTCTAGGTCCAAATTTGGTTACGATGGAAGGCTTGACTTGTGTTATGATGGATTAAAAAAAAAAAACCAATGATCAAGAGAGGGTATGTAGGAGATGATGGACTCCAAAAGGATTTCCCTAGATTCAAGGATAATGGTATGTTCCCTAACTCAAGTCCATGATAAACCTTAAGTTCAATGTGGGTGATAGATAGCAAATGGGTTGATTTTGAGACCTACGAAGAGTAGTGGAACTTGTGCAAGAGGTAAGGGTTCTATTTGATCAATAATGAATATGAAAAGGACTAAATTCATGGAATGTATGCAACTTGGTTAGGTGATATGATCTTGATATATGCAAGGGGTTGTACATGCAATAACTAGGTGAAATGATATATATGTATGAAAGGACTATGTGATGTGATCTATGTATGCAAGACTAGGGATATGTAAGGAGTGGGATGCAATGAAAAGGATATGATTATAAGATGGGATATATTAAAATGGTATGATATGATGTGATAAGCTAAGAATGTAAGAGGTCAAATGCAACTCTAGGTCCAAATTTGGTTACGATGCAAGGCTTGACTTGTGTTATGATGGATAAACACAAGGGACCAATGATCAAGAGAGGGTATGCAAGAGATGATGGAATCCAAAAGGATTTCCCTAGATGAGAAAGGATAATGGTATGTTCCCTAACTCAAGTCCATGATAAAACTTAAGTGATGTGGTTGATAGATAGCAAATGGGTTGATTTTGAGACCTATGAAGAGTAGTGGAAGTGCAAGATAAGGGTTCTATTTGATCAATGATGAATGTGCAAAGGACTAAATTAATGGAATGTATGCAACTTGGTTAGGTGATATGTGTTAGAAACCCTAGATCAGACATGCAAACCTAAACACCTTCCACATAAGAGAAAACAGAGAGGTTTGCAAGATGTGCAAAATATTATTATTCAGGAATTTAATGTTACAATGAGATGATTTGCTTTATAAAAGCAAAGTATGCAACCCTAATGTTGACCTAAAATTAGCTCAACCTAAGTAAAGTTATGCAAGTGTAATTAAATATTAATTACACTAACACCCCCCAATAAGTGCAACTTAGGGAGACTAAAATAAGCATGCACCTAAAACTAAGATGAATGCAAGAAAGCATGAATGGGTCCCGGCAACTAGGCCTGATCAAGTACCCATGTACAAATGCAATAATGAGGTAGAGAAGGAAAACCCAGTGGGACAACCCCCCCTATAATGAGATGACTGCTGCAAAGAAGCACTGGAAGAACACTGTGGAGTAACATTGGAACCGCAATCTGGCAAGCAAGGAAAGATAATTCTATCTACAAGAAACCATATCGGAATCATAATAATGTGACAGCAGACCCGATGCCACGGAACACTCGAAAACACCAAATTGGAACAACCCTGGAATCCATAAAGCAACAGTAGATGGTATGATGATAACAGAATCTGGAAGCCGTAAATCTCGATGCCGATGTCAAACTAAGACTAAAACTCTTCCATGGGAAAAAATACCATACAGACTCGGGAACAATAACCACAAATTTAGTGGCCCTCAAACTGAGATGGATCCAATGCAGATCACTAACCATAGGCTCTCAATCTAAAGTGTGAACCAAAATGAATCTGGTATGTGTCAAGCTAAGAAAAAATATGGCCAAAAGAAACTAAGAAACCAGATTACAATCCATGCGAGTTGCCATCAAAACATGATGAAGATTATTATGCAAGAAACCCCCCCGATGGAACTTTATATTAGTTCATTTATTGCAATCCCCAATGACTACAAAAGGAGATAATTCCTAAAATTCATAAATATAAAATTAAAATAGACCTCATATCTGTGTAGAGGACTGAACCAGCTTTCCAATGCCGCAAGAATGGCGAAAAAAGGATCACCGAGTCAAAAGATATGCCCTCCGAAGTGAAAAACAGAACATCTGAGTTCAAGGACCTGCAAAATAAAATTGGAGAAAAATATGGAAAAAATAAAACATTAAATAGATTGGCACCAAAATCAGCTTTCCAATAGTATCTCGTTTGCAAAAAACGGACACCGTACGCAAAAGTTATACCCGATTTCATGAAAGTGCTCCAAAAAGGCCAATAAGGCCTGCAGGCAGCCCAAGGGGCTAAAAAATTTCGGCCCCTGGTCTTGTGGGCGACCAGGGGCTGGGGTGGAGACCCTGGTTCTCCATACGACCATGGCTAGGGCTGAGGGGCCGGCTGGGGGCTGGGCGCATAGCGCTCGGTCCCCCATATGACCGCAGCCTTTGCATTTGGAGCCCGCGGGGGCTGGATCTGGCCGGCAGAGCTAGGTGGGGGAGCCACTCGCGGCGGTGGCTGCTGGGTGGCCACCCGGCGGTGGGGCCAACTGCATTTTGAGCGCCGGCACAGATCCCAAGAACCGCCTTTTTAAATTTTTTTTTAAATTTTTTTCGAAATCTGTGCTTCGAAAAGCGTGTTGGAGAGGCCGTACGACTTCTCTAGGAATTTTTTTTTGCCTTTCGGATCAACTTCGCCAAAATCAATGAAACGAAAGGCGATTTTAGGGTTTTTGGCCGCTGCGAACGCAATGGTGACCTCCGTTTCTGCTCAAAATGCTCCAAAAAAATGGCAACCTCCAGAGCTTGCAAAAAATCACCCAGCTTGAAACCCTCACAGATCTGGCAAATCATGACCAAAATCTGCAAAATAAAAGCCAAACCTGACTTTTTCCAGTGCTCTGAATCCAATGGTGAAGCCCGATCTGATCCAAAATGCTGCATAGATGAACTCAAGGCATGAAATCCTCGAGGAACCCCAAACGAACTCTGCAATGAATTTCTCCAGAATTTGAGAAGGGGCTGCATGTCAAGGCTCTGATACCATGTTAGAAACCCTAGATCAGACATGCAAACCTAAACACCTTCCACATAAGAGAAAACAGAAAAAGCAAGAGGTTTGCAAGATGTGCAAAATATTATTATTCAGGAATTTAATGTTACAATGAGATGATTTGCTTTATAAAATCAAAGTATGCAACCCTAATGTTGACCTAAAATTAGCTCAACCTAAGTAAAGTTATGCAAGTGTAATTAAATATTAATTACACTAACAATATGATCTTGATATATGTAAGGGGTTGTACATGCAAGAACTAGGTGAAATGATATATATGTATACAAGGACTATTTGATGTGATCTATGTATGCAAGACTAGGAATATATAAGGACTAGGATGCAATGAAAAGGATATGATTATAAGATGGGACATATGAAAATGGTGTGATATGATGTGATAAGCTAAGAATGCAAGAGGTCAAATGCAACTCTAGGTCCAAATTTGGTTACGATGCAAGGCTTGACTTGTGTTATGATGGATAAACACAAGGGACCAATGAACAAGAGAGGGTATGTAGGAGATGATGGACTCCAAAGGATTTCCCTAGACGAGCAAGGATAATGGCATGTTTCCTAACTCAAGTCCATGATAAACCTTAAGTGATGTGGGTGATAGATAGCCAATGGGTTGATTTTGAGACCTATGAAGAGTAGTGGAAGTGCAAGCTAAGGGTTCTATTTGATCAATGATGAATATGCAAAGGACTAAATTCATGGAACATGCAAAGGTTAGGTGATATGATCCTGATATGCAAGGGGTTGTACATGCAAGAACTAGGTGGAATGATATATATGTATGCAAGGAGTATGTGGTATGTGATCTATGTATGCAAGACTAGGAATATGTAAGGACTATGATGAAAGGGATATGAATATGCAAGGACTATATGGGATGGAAAAACTAGGTGGAATGCAAGGATTGCAAAATTAGAACTAAAGGATGATGGCCCCAATAAATCTAAGTGATACTTGTTCATGTTGTATGTTTTTGTTGTTTGATGTTTTGGGATTTTACAAGGTTTAAGGTGTTGTCAAGTACTAGGTGTGATGTTTGTTTGAGGTTTATTTTTAAACACACATGCAAGACATATCAGACAAAATGTTTGATTTTAACAATACAAGCACAAATCCTAAGGTTGGCAAGGACTATATTCGTTGGATTCCACATGGGTTTCCCCAGCTGCACTTATTCTTAGCGGGTGAATTAGAAGCTTGGCCACACTGGCTCCCCCTTACATTGCACTCACTTCTCGGGTCAACCAAGCTTTGAGCCCTCATGAATCTCCCATGACAGACTCTTCACCTCTACTAAGAACTGTGAGAATGTGGATGCCTTGGCAATGACCGTTGTTGTACCAATGAATAGAAGGGATTTTGGCTTTCTAAAACAATAGGGTTCTAGTGAATACTCAGGGACATAGCACCTAATGAGCGTATAATGGGCCACTTAAGGCTTTAACCACTCTACTAGGGGCTCTTATACCTTTAAAATAAAAGGTTAGTACCCATTTTCGAATGGCACATGCATGGCTGCAACCTACATACCATGAGGACTTGAAAATTTAGACTCATCCTTTTATATACCAGCCCGAGCGAAAAACCGGTTGGAGTCATTCCCTCTTGTGAGGCAGGCCCCTCTAAGGTATTAAACACATACAAAGATGATGGGTTTGGTTTCTGATCACCAAATTCGCACAAGGTGAGATCATACTCCCAACCATCTCAAGCATAACAAACAATGTTCATTCACCCCCTAATTAAATCTATATGATGGAAGACATATGTTTGTTTTAAAGCACCAAAATTGAAATGTGTTCTAAGCTAAAAGACAGTCGGTTTCAAAATCAAGTCTTTAATCAATCGTCCTACACCAAATTAGTTAGTAGTTCCAATTTTTAGTCTTTGACAAGACATCCTGAAGTAAAAATATGCAAGACGTCATTATATATATATATCTAAAATTTTCCTAGACTTGTATTTATGTTCTTTTTGATTGAATATTTTATATAGATATTATAAACTCAAATGATGTTACAAAATCTTTCCAATGCATTTTTTTATATTTATATATTAAATTTTAAAGATTTCTACTAATGATGTTAAATTTTGAGGTGTTTGAGATTCAAAAGGACTCTTTGGTGCTTTTAAAATTTTGCTTAATCTCAAATTGGTTCATGTAGAATGCAATGAAATCTTTGACTCCCAAAAAGAAGAATTGACATTTTATACATGGAGGGCTAGATAGTTCATATATCATTGAATATGAATATAGATTAAAATTATGACAAGAAGATAGCAAAGAAAGAGATGTAGAAGAAGATGACATATTTAGATGGCTATATTCATTGAGGAAGCTACCTAAGAAAATATCATAATCACAAATTTTCATATTTCTTCTTGTAGATTCATATCTCTCTTGGAAATGCTTGTTGATCCATCTTCTCAAATTTTCTTTTTTCATATATCTAAGGGATACACTTATTGCTATAGATTATATATATTTTATGTTGTACTCGTCTTAGTTCTAGATGCACATAGGATAAGAGCACAACCATATTAATCTAATGTCTTTTTATTTGATTATTTATGGAGGTAAAAATACCAAATTAGGGATTTGACAATATTGGTAAGATAACCAAAATTCACCCCTTTCCCTTTGTGGCACTAGCTACATGTATTCTTGGAAATCTCTTCATATGGAGATTTTCTGTTTTTTCCTATCTATCATAATTATATTATCTTAGAGCTCAGTTTAAATAAAATTATGACTATTTTAAATCATTTAATTTATTTTAACAAATTATCATGTTATTCTACTAAAGTTTCTTGTTATTGGTTGTGTATTTTATTCTTATTTTATAGACTTTCAATTTTTTGTATAAACTGGCATTTTTTATGTACAACAAAAATCTATGTAGTCATATAGACCTTAATGTAGTCATGCTACCATCTAGGAAACATGATGTAATTTTTATTATCTTCTATTGATTCATATTCTAGATTCCTATCATGATGAGATATCTATTTCTCAACTCTCATTTTAGGTTTTTCTTTGTTTATAACTAAATCCCATTTTTTATATTTTGTTTAATAAAAACATAGTACTTTTTTTTATAGGAAAAATAAGATTGCATATTTTATATAGGTGAAACCAATTTAGATAAGATCATTTACACTTGCTGATTTATCTATTTTGGATAGTATTTTTGTGTTATTAATCTTATCTAGGAATAAAGTTAGTTAAAACTTTCAACTTTTTAAAGGTAATCGAATTCAATACATTTTTCTTCTTACTATCAATATGTTTATTTCTTTATGAATTATTTCACTATTATAAAGAATATTCTAATTCTATGGTAGATTATGTGTTAGAAAATTTAGAAGATATTAGTTTAGATACATACTTCTACATTATATGTTCCTCGCATATAAACTTATTTAGTTAATGTATGTTTTGTGTATATTCATCGTACTTGTTGTTAAATCTATCCTAATCCAAAAATGGTTATTGTTAACTAATATGATTCTATTTATTATAATACTTATAATTTTTACCAATTTTTGTGTGTTTGTGAGGTGTTTGAGCTATCCCCACCTTCTCAACTAATTATCACTATTTAGGTTTTTTAGATGAGTTTAAAAATTCTCTTTTGTTGAATTATCTTGTGTCATCTTCTTTTATCTAATTTGGTTATACATAATGATTTCCCTACTATTGATTTTCATGTATTGATACAAAGGGAGATACCAAGATAGAGGGGGAAATACTGGTGAAAGATGGTGTTTCTACAATATATATAATTGATGATGCACAATTGGATGAAATAAATATAAGGATTTAAAGGACATAAACATAGATAGATGCAAAATTGGGTGCTACAAAAAATACAAATAAAGAGAATATATTGTAGATCAAAACTAGTAAAACATTTAGTATAAGGATTCATAAAAGAGTAGTAGTAGGCACCACAAATATGTTTGCAATTGCTATGGAGATTAGATCTAGAGTACTAGACAAATTTAGAAACCTATTTTAGGAGGTAGGAGATATATGGAATATTATTAATAGAATGCAAAAAAAGGTGGGGCACTACATATTGGTTGTTTCCAAGTAAGGAAGGAAGATGAAGGCCATAGGATCAAAATGTGTATTTCAAGGAGGAGACACGAGTAGAGAATGCAAAAGGGATGCTAAGTGAAATTGAATCTAAGAATGCACATAAGCTCATGTAACAATAATAAATACATTTAAGATAATCTAAATATGAAGGAATGATAAATTGTGATGATGTAGAATAAAAAAATCAAGGATGTGCAAGAAATGATAGATGGTGATAAAAAAGAAGGTTGTAGCATAGAAGTAAGAATATAGAGTTGTGATAAAGTATCATGGATCTAATGAAGAAAATTTGAAAGTAAAAATGTATAAAGATGAACCATTGATGCTACAAATAATTATTTATGAAGAAAGAGAGTAATTGAGAGGGAATTGATGATGTGCATTTGAGTTTTCATTTTCATAAAATTGAAATGAGGAACCTTCAATTTTCTTATATATCAATTATTTGATGCATTTTTCCTTGTTGCTAGATAAAATATATGATAAACCCACTATTGTAAGTAAATAAATTTACCCATATTTGACAAGAAAGAGAAGAAATAAACACGTACCTTGTTTCCTTCTTTGATAATTTGTCAAGTTTTATTTGCGTCTATTTTCTTCTTTATCTTTTGAAAAATTTCATTGAGCCTTGTTTCTTCTTTTTGCTTTTTGTCCCATTTTCTTCTTCAAATTAAAAATGTTTGAAAGCTAACAAAAAATTCTCCTCCAAAATGCAAAAAATCTATCACAAAACAATTGAAAAAACTTACAACAATAAAAAATAATAAAAAAAAATGTAACAATAACAAATAAAATATATAACATTCTCAAAAAAATTATCATCTTTCACCTGTGAATGGTCTTTTTCAGCCGACACACTTGGAAGCATGAGGGTCCCCTAAAAATCGTCGTTTACACAGACTGAGCTTGGAAAAACGCAAAAAAACCCTGGAAAAGTTGTTTGACTTTTGTATGTATATTGCAGGGGTTCGATCGAACCTATTTTAGGGGGGTTCGATCGAACCACCCAACCCTAATTTCGCACATTATTTAAAAGTGGTTCGTACAAACCCATGTTCGATCGAACATGGGTTCAACCGAACCCCCTTCTTTCCCTATCTCCTCAAAATTTTGTAATTTTTTGTAAAAAAATCTCTTTCGAAGCTCAATTTGAGGATGAAAATGCAAAGAAATTCAGAAACCCAACTAGATAATGATATTCCTCAGAATGAGCTATCCGTTGAATATAATTTTAATATGGTTTTCTTTTATTATGTATTTTATTTTTTAGTTTTATTAAACATAGGTTTTTCACTGAAAATCAAGCTCTCTGTTCTGCACATGTGAAAAATAGTAGATTATCAAAATAATTTTTTTTAAAAATACGTTCGAGCTGGGTATTGATGTCCTTGATCCATTAAAAAAATAAAATTGAATTTCAATTCATACAGAAAAAGTTATGTTGTATATAATCCGCCTATGTATGAATTGCAATTGGTTTGACTTTGAAACTTGATTAAGGAAAAAATATTCAATAAAAAACTATGAGACCAAATGAAAGTGCTAGATATCGTAGTTACAAATCTAAATTCAAAAAAATTAAAATTTTATCCTTCATACAAAAAAAGTTATGTTGTATACGCTGAGCGTCACTTTTTAAAAATGTTGTTTTCTGAAAAAAAAACCAGTTTTCGTGGGAGATGGAAAAAAAAGTGCAATATGATTCCAAAAAAATTGAAAAAAATATTTTTAGAATTTACAGAAAAAATGTGATGAGACTCTAGTTTGCATCATCTTCAAATTCCTCAAGGTTTAGCCGCTATAGGTTCCCGAATATGAAGATTTGGTTAAAAATAATAATTGCAGTGTCCAGTTTGGCCAAAAATTGTAAACCACTATTGTGGGATCACCCCATTACAACAAGAAGAAATTCATGTTAACCAAATGATACACATCCAATATTATTTTATATAAAAAAAAACCATCATATAGTTCCATTGGAACAACAATTTTATATTGATCACAAGCTCTATCATAATCTTAACAGGTGATGCAAGGGCATCCTTGATGCACCATTCTTGCACTTTGTTGTCATCTTGGAAAACTTTGAGTTTTGGTTTTTTCTAGGTGAATAAGGTCATTTAATACCATTGGGAGTCATTTAAATCCATTATATGATGTTTTGGTGTCATGTTGTCAAAAGTTGCAAATGTTGTTATTATTGTCAAAAACTTGCAAATGTTGTCATTAGTGTTAACAAAGAAGTTGCTAGTCGGTTTTTCAGTTGCAATTAGTTGTAACAGGTTAAATATGCCATGTAACATTGATCCCAAAGGTTGGATGAAAGTTTGAAGGAGGAATACTTCATTTTGCACGTCCAAATTTGTGTTTTTTTTTTGTGAAAAGTGATTGTAATTCACATTGTACGGATTGGTACTGTATGGTATAGTCCTCAAAACCAATTGGAGAAGTTGGGGAAGGGTCCTAAATTTCGAATACAATTGGTTTGGTATAATTTCAAACAAAAAAATTGTGAGAGATATTGCTATTTTGGTGACTGCAAGTCAAAACCCTACCTAGGGTTTCTAGGGAACAAACATTTGATCACGGGCATAGTTTCCACCATTCAAAAATCCTAAAAATTGGTGGAGAGCTCTATCCCATTCCCATAGACATTTCTACAAGAGGACAACTCATGATTCTAGCACGCGTGAAGAAGATATGGCTGACTATGTGTGCAGATTTGCAGTGAAATTGTCATAAAGCCCTAGAGTCTTTGTTGTTTCGAATGATCTATGCATTGTTTGTTAATGGATAGGTGTAGAAACATAGTGGACTGTTGTTAGGGACTTGCACAGGTCTGGGAATTCATATGACAAGCATCCTTGTTTTTGTTTGATGTCATTGCCTTGGATGCACTTAGTGGCAACAATCCTAATTTGCATGTTTCATGTTGCCAAAAAATAAAAGAAGAGGAAAAAGATGAAGAAAATGAGTCCATTGAGACTCAAAATTTTATTTCTAACAATATTTGTGAGTATGTGTTGATAGGTGTAGCAGATGAAGCGATTGAAGCAATGAACCAATAGAATGATATATTGACTGGGGAAATACAAATGATTGAAAAATAAGAAAACAAAAGGATTCAAAATAAGAAGATAATAAAAGATATTTTGCAAAAAACTATAAAGAAGCAACAAAATCATGGTGGGAAGCAAATCAAAATTGTGAACATTTCAACTGAACAAGGCACAAGAGGAAGAAATCCTTTTCCAAATTTGATTTATGATTGGAAAAAGCGAAAGAAACATTTGAGCAAGAGCGTCAAATTTCTTCCTCTGGGGAGTATGATGCAGAGGCATCCTTTGATGCACCATTCTTTCACTTTGTTGTCATGTTGGAAAACTTTGAGTTTTGGTTTTTTCTAGGTCAATAAGATCATTTAATACCATTGGGATTCATTTAAATCTATTCTATGATGTTTTGGTGTCATGTTGTCAAAAGTTGCAAATGTTGCAAAATGTTGTCATTATTGTCAAAAACTTGCAAATGTTGCCATTAGTGTTAACAAAGAAGTTGGTGGTCAGTTGATAAGTTAAAAATTTTTGCAACATGTTAAATATGCCATGTAACCTCAAGCACAAATGTTGGAGGGGAGTTTTGAATTAAAAAAAACACTTCATTTTGCACGTTCCTTCTTGCATTTTTCTATGTAAACTAAATTTAATTTACATTGTATGGACTAGTACAGATGGGTACAACCTTGAAAGTTATTTTATAAGTTGTAGGATCTCTTCCTCTTCCAGATGCTTTTTATCTCATGAATTTTCATTACACTATGTAGAAGTTAGAGCAAAAACAATGCAAAAAATAGTGAATTTTCTAAAAAAACAACAAGTATTTGCTTGGTATGGATTTGCACGGCCTGATACAGGGTCTGAAAGTGGATGGATGTGTAAATAATTTTTCTAAGGTTCTAATGCATTTTATTTGGTTTGATTTCATGCTAAAATGAGCAAGTTATGAAGAAAATGGTGCTCAAAGGTTAGTTGTTGATCTAAGGTTTCCAACAATCAAAATTAATCCATATCTCCACTTCCAGCCATTGAAATATTTTGAGTTTTGGTACAAATTTTTTGCAAGTTATTTTGGCCATGTTCCCAAAAGAAGGAGTTCCAAGTCATCAATTTGTGTGATTTATAATAGACAGTGTGATTTTTTTGTCCCTATCCTTGATTGACATTTCTTTGTTTTATGTTTAAATGTTGTCAATAGTTGTTAGAAAGGAGTATCTGGAGTGTGCTTAAGAGCTTTGAGGCATGAATGTGCAAATAATAGATTTATTTTGAATTCCCTTGAGGGTTTGTGACTCAAGAAGCAAGTTTTTGCAAGAAAGTTGCAAGGTGTTTAGTGTTGTTATCAATGGAAACCCAAGAATCTCATGTTGATTGTTGTTTAAGTCACCTTTTCATTGTTTTGAGAGTCCATAGGTGTTGTTGAAGTCCTTTCTCTGCATCAACAAGTCACATCTCTACAAGACATATGATAGGTTAAACAATATGCTAGTTTCATGTTTGAAATCAAAGTAAATGTTAGGTTCAAAATACCTATCTAAATAACTCTTTAACTCCCAATAAAATATATTCATATAAGAAAAGATCTATACTTATACCATAATGAAATGAATAAAGATCTTACTTCCAAAATTTCACAATTCACTTCATATTTAGGGCTTTATTGATTATAAATAAATGAAAACACATACCTTTTGAAACCCTAATGAAAATCCTTGAATCATATCTACTCATTAAAGGAGTCAAAGATACCACTACAGTATTATATATTTTCAAATAATATCAAACCATACTATGATATGATCAATTGACAATATGCACATGATGCCATATTTATAATAGAAACATTTGTCACCATGCTTGTATCAAAACTAAACTATAGAACCATTATTCCAACATTCCAAAATCAATAATAGTTAATAATCCATATACTAATGGGGTGATCCCACAATACTGGTTTACAATTTTTGAGCAAACTAGACATTGAACTATTATTTTTTAACTAAATCTTCACTTTCGGGCTCTTATAGTGGCTAAACCGTGAAGAATTTGAAGATGATGCAAACAAGTGATTTGTGAAGTTTTGTCTATAGATTCTAAATATATTTTTTTCAAAATTTTCGGAATCAAATTGCACTTTTTTTTCATCTCTTTCGAAAACTAGTTTTATCAGTAAACAACATTTTTAAAAAGTGATGCTCACCATATACAACATAACTTTTTTTTTATGAAGGATAAAATTCTTTTTTTTTTGAATTTAGATTTGTAACTATGATATCTAGCCAGTTCATTTGGTTTCATAGTGTTTTATTAAAAAAAAAAATTCCTTAATCGAGTTTTGAAGTCAAACCAATTACAATTCAAACATAGGCGGACTGCATACAACACAAATTTTTCTATATGTATCAAAATTCATTTTTTTTTTAATGGATCAAGGACATCAATACCCAACTTGAACATATCTTTCAAAATTTTATTTTGATAATCTACTATTTTTCCACATGTGTGGAACAAAGAACTTGATTTTTAGTGAAAAACCTACATTCACAAGAAATAAAAAATAAGCGTAATAATCAAATTAAATTTAATTAAAATTATACTTTTTTGGAAGCTTATAATAAGGACTACATACGTACAAAAATTTTAAATGAATTCATTTGATCCCCCAAAAGGTAAATCAAAAGTGGTTTTTTTTCAGCATTTTGATAGGTGTAAAAGAGACTCCATTATAGGTATGGTTTAAAATTAGGGGGGTTCTATCCAAGGGGGCTTGGTCTAATGTGGTTTGATCAAACCCTCTTCAATTGAAATCTTTTAAATGAAACTTTTCAAGGCTTAAATCATTATATTTTCTAAAAATATGTGATTTCAGAAAAAATCAAAATCTTCCAAAAAGTGTAAAACACTATTGTAGCAGCACCCGGTGCTAGGTTTAAAATAAATTAACATTTCACCATATCATGACCTAAATCACTCTTATAATTTGCTCTCTAAAATTACAACATTTTTATAATTATCTTGACTAAAATTGGACTTTATCAATTACTTCCTAATATATCTAAAGGGGGCTTATGGCCACCTCAAAAATATATAAATAAATATTAAAGAAAATAATACATCATTTAGAAAGATGTTTAGAGATAAGAGAAAGGTATTATTCAAACTGACCAGACTAGATCTCCAAGGACCAAATCATGACACGTAAGAAAAAAATTGTTTACTAGTATCTTTAGACAATCACTTACACATACACCGACATCAAGATATGAAAAGGGCTTTTATCATTCAACACTAACACTACCTACATTTATTTCAAACTCTTTTTCAATATAAAAGCTAGACAATGACTTCACAGCTAAGACAAAATGCAACTTATATCACCACAACTTAACCCAACCATTTCCTTTCACACATGGTGCTCGAAAATGCATGTATTTATTCAAGTCATCCTCAACAAACTAGCAATGATAATAGAGGGAAACTTCAATCAATTTTACTATTCCCCTTCAATGTTAACCCAGAATGCGCTTCGAGCCATAGCAGAGCTACATACCAAGCACCAAATCAGATTCCATACGCCTCACTCTCACCAAAATACATAATAGGATAGTCACCGAAGTTGGTCGGTTTTGTCTTTGCAACACCAAATTGACATCATTCCTACTACGAAAATGAAATATTTTTGAATGCTTCCAAGAGAAATGTTTAATATACCAAACAGTACTACTTGTCGTGTCCATATATGGTCCTTTCAAATATTGCTTTGAACCAAAAGCTGACGTATAATACATCTGAGTAGAATTCAGGCATGTTTCTAATCGTTATTTCAAATCATAAACATTCTTATCACAAATCACCATGATCAAAGCGTAGATATTGTTGTGAGAGTAGGTTCAAGCACATGGATGGTAAAGAAGATTGAATAAAAGGCCTTTAGAAAAAAATTATTAAATTTTGTGTTAGTGGTTACTTGTTAAAAGTTGAATATGGTATTAACACGGGATCAACACAAGAGTACAGAAACTAGTGTTGAGTTAATCATGTGGTATCTTTGAAGGTTCAACGGTCCAAACTTTTAGGGTTGATGGATGAGGTGTTTGTAAGGTTGAATCCATTTGTGATTGAGGAAAATCTCTGAATAAGTCGAATGATCTTAAAATACAATTAAAAAAATGATACCAAAATGAATGCAGAAAGATAGGATGAAGATTGCAAACTAAGCAATACTTGACCATACACTTTGCCCTCACTTTAACAAGTTGATGGCACTAAGTGAAGAAGCATGTGAAAGTAAAGTACTTTAAATAATAAAAGTTTAAAATTTCCAAGTTTGTAGAAGGGTTTTTAGTGCATCCAAAGTTGTAGAGTTTAGTCAAGTTTAGTGTAAAGGGGATTGAAAATAAAAGAGGTGAAATCATTTTTGAGTCATCAAGGTAGGTGAATTGTCAAAGTTTCAAACATCTTTGGAGGGTTTTCCATTATCAAAATCAAAAGCTTCTCAAAATCATCGTTTAGAGTCAATTATTGGAATTCTCTCTTAAACCATATTATTTATAGTTTGTGTGACTTTTAGTTATACTTATTTTTTTTAGAAGATGAGCATATTTGGATGAATTAATTTTGGTAGTTATTTATAAATCAATTAATTCAAATAGTAATCTAGAAGGTATATTCTTAGTTGGAATTTATTTCTAGTAGGGATCTAATTAAAGATTGTTTGAATTAGGATTAGTATTTGTAGACTATATTTTATAAATTAAGAAAAGTTAGGATTTATCTTGGTGTTCCTCTTGAATTTTAACTTGATGATATTTGGAGTAGCCATCTGTGAATGTGTATACTTCCCTACTTACTATTGATTTCAATACTTCATGTGTAAATGGTATAGGACAGGGATCATGAACACAAGCTTTATTCAGTTCTAAATTCAACATGTCTTTATTTCTCTTATCTTTCTATATTTTATCACCATAGAGCTAATCCATTCAACATCTTCTACTTGCTTAATTATGCCATCAACCACTATCCTATCTAATTATGTTTCAAAGCTCTAATTTTACATTTGACTTCAGCCTATATGGTCTCTTCCTTTGTGCTTTTGCACATTCTTTCAATTAAATTTTCATCATCATGTCTTCCTCCTTAATATCTTTTAGGTTGATAAATGTGCAAGAAAATAAATCTTCATATTCTCTCAATACCTCTTCCACTTGCATTACTTGTCATTCCTCCCAACAATCACTGATCTTAGCTAGTTTGGGGCTTCCTTTTACCACTATGCTTTCTTCCTCCATCCTCAAAGGTTGGTTAAAGTATTCATATGTTGACACATTATTTGAGACAACCTTATGTTCTCCTTTGTTAAACTCAACATGTGAGTTCTGAGGGTCTTCCTCTTCATCATCTTGTTCCCATCTCCCTTTTGTGTTATAGCATGCTTTTTAAAGTATGGTATCTACTTATCCACCCATTTTACTAGTTTTCATATCCCTTTTTCTCTTGGTGGTGTTGTGAAGAATTTTTACACTTATTCCACTAGTAGTAATATTATTTCCTTCATCTTTTATAATGTGTCATTTATAAGTTTGTGTGGTTTGTAAAATGAGAATGTTTAAAAAAATCTTGGACTTCTTTCACTCTCAAGTTTGTGTCTTTGATTGATATACCATGTTTTCTTTTTCTTATCTTTGAAGATTTCTTGCATTTCTTTTACTAGTAGTAATATTATTTCATTCACATTTATAATGTGTCATTTATAAGTTTGCATGGATCGCAAAATGAGAATGCTAAATAAAAAATCTTATTGGATTACTTCTCACTCTATACTTTTTGCCCTCTTTTCTTGATTGATATACCATCTAAACATACTTAAATGCATATGAGTCTCAAACATGAAGGTGGGATGATATATTTAGTCATAAAGCTTAAGATTTGTAAAAATAACTTACACAAAGACTCATACAAAGGTCATGAGAACACTTCCGATATTTAGCGACCGGGCTTAAACAACACATTCTAAGCTTGGACTTGCTTAGGTGGCTCATTTAAAATCACACTTGCTTCTCCATTAGAACCCATTTATTACTATATGGTCTCATGGGGGGGCTTGGGCTTCTATTTTCATGGATCAAGTGGTCCCATGAAACAAAAAAAATTATGCTACAGGATTAATTAGAATCTTTCTTGAAAAATAGCAGCCCCTATCTTTTAGGACTGCAAATTTTAGCGAGTAAAATAGAGGTGGGGCTAGAAATTGCCCCTACAGCTTAGGAATTTTTTCTGCCACTTGTCTATCATTTAAAATTTAAAATTCTTAAAAAAATATAAAAATGAGAGAATTTTTATTTATTTATTATTTTTTTTCAAAGTACTCTAGTTCGTTCCTTAAGTTTTGGAGCTCAAACCATTAAACTGAATTGCAAAATTGAATTCATGGGACCACCAGCTTTAAAATATTCCTAAAAAATCTCCGCAAAACCCACTGAAATTTTTTAAGAAGCCCCCCTCCATGAGACCTTACCCTTAATGTGATTTAAGATAAGTTACCTAAACAAATCAAAACTTAAAATATGTTGTTCAAACCAAAATATATTTAACATGACAAAATCCAATACAATAAATATTTAAACAAACCTATTAAAACTAAAATGAGCTTCGAGAGTTAAGAGCTTCTTAGTAAACAACAAATTGTACTTCATATGCCTCACTGTCACTATTAAAACTTGGTCAAATAACAAAATGCACCCGAGAATGCTTCTCAGGTTAGAGCTTGTCTTTAAGAACTTTGAAAAATACAGCCTATATTAACAAATATCCATTGCCATATCTGCTAAGAGTTAATGTTAAAATAAATGCTGTAGATTCAATAAACCACGCGTTTCTTCAATCTCAAGACTACCTAGTCATGCTTAAAAAACACAAAACACGCGATCTTGTGACTTAGGATTATACCTTTAGGGGTTTAACCATTGCGGAGATCGACAATAGCCTGCCGAAATTGACAATCAATACATTTAGGAAAAAAAGGGAATCGAGATGCACTTGAATACGTGACAGGGCAGTTCACCAAATTGGTCGATTATACCTTTCCAACACCAAATTGACAACTTTCCTACTTTGAAAATGAAATAATTTTGAATGTTTCCTAAGAGAAATGTTCAATATACCAAACAATACTTCTTGTGGTGTCCACAGACAGTCTTTTCAAATAATTGTTTTGAACCAAAAACTGATTATAATACATCTGAGTACCATTTGGGCATGTTTCCAATCGCTATCTCAACTTCATAGAACATTCTTACCACATATCGCCATGATCAAGCATAGACATCATTGTGAGAGTAGGTACAAGCATGATCAACCAATAGGCAATCAAAGTTCATAAACATGAAAAGAAACACCCAAATACAAGGAGAGAGCATAGAACAAGATTGCTTTACGTTCCACCAAGACACATGGATGATTGACCATTTTAGGCTGGGTTTATTCAGGACACTCTAACCTCATGTCCTCATGTGGCTGCCTAACTCTATTTTCTGCTTAAATTTAAGCAGTAGGGGTGTTCCCATGCATAAATTTTATTGTTGGAAAATGATAATTTGAAATCTTTTCCTACTTTAATGGAACAACTACTGTTTAGGAATTGAAAATAAATTGTGGAAAAAGAGGGGGGGCTGGAAATAAGCAACAACTGCATATTGCTAAAAATCCATGTGGCTCCACAAATTCATTTCCCTTTATTTTAATATTTGATTTGATTTTTCTTTTTCTATTATTTTATTGTACAAATTATTATTAATACTATTAATACAAATTTAAGCCGGTCGTTTAAAAATAAGCAGAAAAATTAAGCATTCATGGGGCCATCAGCTTTACAAATAACTCCTAAATAAGTTGAGCAGTGGTTGCTAGCCAAAATAAGCTAAGCAACTGCATGGGGACATGAGGTAAGCATTGATCGCTTAAGTGGTTCATGTAGGGCCCCGGTTTGGTGGTAATTTTTTTTTAAAAACTATCTCCCGCCCACTTTTGCATAACTCAAAGTTCTCGCGCTGTAGAAAGTTAGCTTCTGTAGCGTAAGAAGACATGGGTTTCCTCATGGACTTAGTCTCACTATTTAACTATTTTCCATAAACAAGTCTCCAACGCTAGTCACACTGTTTATATTTTCTAGCATAGTCCCAAACTGTGCCAAAAAATGGGAGCTTTGGAATAGAGAATCTGTAAAAGCACGAAGGATTTAGGAATTTTGTCAGATGTTGTAGTTGGAAATGCTCTAGTAGACATGCATTCAAAATGTAGAAGCAAACACAAAGCTACTAAAAAATGTGATCTTATGGAATGCTACACAAAATGAGTTTGTTGAAAAGGCATTAGAAACTTTCAAGCAAATGCAATTGGCAGGTATAAAGCCAGACTCATCAACCTTTGCCAGCATCCTCCCTGCCTGTGTCGAATGGGAGCTTTGTAACAAGTTATGCACAACCATCACAGGATAAAGGATAGATGAGTTTTGCAAGATGTTGTAGTTGCAACTGCCCTTGTAGACATGTACATAAAATGTGGAAGCATAGACACTGCATGTTAATTGTTTGAAAAAAATTCTCAAAGAAATGTGTTCTAATGTAATGCCCTGATTGCACGATATTCACAAAATGGGTAATTTGTTGAAAAGGCTTTATTAACTTTCAAGCAAATGCAATTCACAGGTGTAAATCCAGACTCTACAACTTTTGCCAGCTTCCTCGCAACTTGTGTCAAATGGGAGCTTAGGAACAGGGTATGGACAACCATCAAAGCATAAAGGATAGAGGAATTTTGTCAGATGATGTAGTTGCAACCACTCTGGTAGACATCTATGTAGAATGTGGAGGCATAGACAAGGCATGCAAACTGTTTGACAATGTGCCTCAAAGAACTTTGGTCTTATGGAATACCATGATTGCAAGATATGAACAAAATGGATTTGTTGGCAAAGATTTAGAAACTTTCAAGCAAATGGAATTGGTAGTTGTAAAGGAAGCATTCTCCCCGCCTATGCCAAAATGGGAGCCTTGTAACATGGTATGGACATCCATTAAAGGGGGATTTTTGTCAAATATTATAGTTGGAAATGCTCTAATAGACATGTATGGAAAATGTGGAAACATAGATAAAGGCATGTGAACTCTTTAATAAAATGCTTGAGAAAAGAGGTTTTATGGAATGAAAGTTTGCAGGATATCCACAAAATGGATTTTTGCAAGGATGCTCTTAAAATGTTTGACTTAATGAAGTACTCCTAGAACATATCCTAATATTATAAGCTTTATTTGTATTCTATGTGCATGCAACCATTCAAGTTTAGTGGATGAGAGTTGTATATACTTCAATCACACAAGTAATTCTTATTGCATTACACCTACAATTGATCATTGTGTGCATGGTTGAGCGTGTTTTTTGTGCTAAGTATCTCAAGGACACCCTAAACTTTATCATTAAGATGCCAATTAAACTTATTGTAGTTGTTTGGATATGTTTTATTGGTGCCTACAAATCACATATGAATATAGGTTCAAGAGTATTTACAATTACATTGCTTTTCTATTTGAATCCTAAAAATGTTGTGACTTATGTTCTTCACTCAAACATCTATGTAGATGTGGGCAAGTGGTGTGAGGTTCAATAGTAAGGAGATTGATAAATGATAAAGGAATTAAAGAGATCCCTAGATGTAGTTGGATTGAAGGCCATAAAATGGTGTGTGCTTTTTGTGTAGGGGATAGATCGCATCCACAAACACAAGAGATCTATGCAAAGTTGGAGAGATTGGCTTAGGAGATGAAGGCAACGGAGTATTCCCCATATTCAAGGCATTTCCTTTGTGATGTGAAAATGTAGGGTAAATAATTATTTAGATCTATCACCATAGTGAAAAGTTGGCAATTGATTTTGGTCTGTTAGATGCACTCCTAGAACCTTGATATGTGTTGATTGCCAGATTGCAACAAAATTTATCTCCAAGATTGTTGCAAGATAAATTGTTATGAGAGATGTCAATTGTTTTCATCATTTTAAATATGTAGAATGTTCATGTGGATATTATTGGTGACACTAAATGAAATGATCTGAAAAATAGGCTCACACTATAATAATGTGCACCATGTCACATCTATATTGATAATGAAGGAATGTGGTTTTGTTTTATGTTTCTTGAAAGAAAAAGAATGGTTTTATTTTGGTTTTGAAAATTTGGCAATTGACTATGATGTTGGCTTCATATAATTAGATGCATACAGTGCATATATACTGTTGGGATATTTGTCAAAGATTTATTTTATGATAGCATGGATATTTAATTGAATTATTTTCATAACTACATGTGTATGAAATGAAAAGTTGGAGAATGTAGAGGAAGAGAGAAAAAGGTGAGGAACACTTCAAGAAAATCAAAAGATGCTTGACTAACAGGAAATAGGCGAGGATGGTTCACAATTACCCTTGCCAAATGTTTGCATAGTTATTTTGTTAGGATTAATTGTTAGAATGGGACATCATTAATCAATTAAATGGACAATCAAGTCCATAATAATTGAGCATGTAATTGATTGAATCACTATCTAGGAGCATTTAATCATACATGATAGTGTCTAAAGGGTGTATGAATATCTTCCTAGTTACTTGACACAACATCAAAATTGATAACCTTGCACATAATCACCCCTCTACCTATTATGGAAATATATACATTTGAGTGGAAAATCTTAGAATATTGGTTATCTTTCATAACAAAATTGATACAATAACTCTCTTCTACCTTAGTGACAACCCCTTTTTTTTATTTGACAGTATTTGGATAACCTATTATTATCATTATGGTTTAGCTAGGATTTTGATTATAAATATGATTAACTTTGAATCTAGTGTGGTTTTTGAAGTCCCTTTGAATGTTGAAGGTTGTCTCCTTATGTGGGAAATAAAGGTTTAAAGATAGGATAACCCTCCTTGATTGTCAAATTCTTTTAATGACATCATTTCTTCCATGACACTTTAACTATAGAAGTCGTATTAATAGTCCTTTGGTAGTTAAGACATGATTATTGTAGGAATATACATGAATCCAATTTTTCTGTTATTCCAACAATGACAAATAGTTGATATTGAAGAGGAGATGGAAGCTCTATAGAAGAACAAGACATGGGATATTGTGCCATTGCCTAAGGGAAAAAATTTATTGGTAACAAGTGGATCGCCAAACTAAAAAGGGACATAAATGATCATTTGGAGAGGTATAAAGCTTAGTTGGTGGCCAAGGGATATGCACAAAAGTTTTATATTAATAAATTGATGAATTTTTTTCACCTATTGTATGGTTAATTACTATTATAATTTTTTTAGCTCTTTTTGTTATCCTTGATTTGGAGTTAGAATAGTTAGATGTTAAAACAAAATTCCTAGATAGTTATCTTTCAAAGGAGATTTATATGTAGGGACCAAAAGGTTTTGAGGAAAGAGACAAGGATAATATTGTTTGTAGATTGATAAAACCATTGTATGGTTTGAAACAAGCACAAAGACATTGGTACAAGTGACTTGATTCCTTCATGATGAGTTTGGGTTTTAGCAGATTTGCGAGGCTAATCATTGTGTCTACTTTCAAAGGTACGATGATGAAATTTTTGGTCAAGCTATCTAGAATAGTGCACGTGGTTAACTAATCTCACAAAAAGGGCATAGATAGTTATTCTATGCATGATTTCTATTTAGAAACCACTGATACTTATCTGGAAGCTTTCTCAGACTCTCTAATGCATTTTTTTTTTCTAATAATATATCACAAAACTCTCTAGAAACTACTAAAAACTATCTTGATCTAGGAAAGCTTAAGAAAATTTAGTGATATTTAAGAGCTAGCCTTAAATAGTCTTCCCTTGTGGGTAATGCCCACAAGAATCTGAATATAGAAATATGAGATGTGTGTAGTTAGATCTAGGCGGATTTGTGAAGGTGATTTGTGCAACAATAATTATTAGATAAAAATAATTCAAGGGGGTTGAACTAAGAGTTAGGTAGTGTGTGCAAGGCGATGATGAAGAAAGAGATAAAATCAAATATATCATAGGAAAAAATGAGGACAAGGGCTATGAAAATAGTTATAGGAACCTGAAATGTTTTTGTATTTGGAATGAAATAATGAGGGTTTAGGTGGCCTATAATTGAGAAGAGTGGATATTAGTAAGCTAAAATGAAAGGGGGAAACATGCTACAAAATGATGCCATTCAAAGGGAAAAAGAGGGCTTCATAGCTTGAAATCTTCAATAATGTCTAATATTCCACTATCGTTGATTATACAATTGCAAATAGCCTTGAGGATTGATGGATGGATGGAGAGAGTACTTGCTTGTGGTTGTTTTGCATGTGAGAGTATGATGAGTGAAAATTAGAGGAAAAATATTTATAAAAGGTTATATAAGTTTTTGTCAAGTAAATGCTATAAATGTAGTATGGGTAACATCTAAAAGGTTTGGGTTAATTTTGGTGGGAAATGTCAACAAAATCAACCTTGCTAGATAAAGGTGTGTAGGGAATGCACTAAATGAAATTTAATGATGAAAGCTCTAAATTTCTAGGGAAAGCTAAGGGAATCATTAGAATGGTTACAAATGTGATCTCATGTCTTTGTGTTTAATTGGAGGTTAAAAAATAGGCTAAAAATACCCTTAAACATGCTCTAGGAAATAAACAATAAAGTGACAACACAAATGCTATTAAAATGTTGTAACTCGAGTATAAATTTTTATTCATAGATACCTATCAATATCAAAAATGTGGGATTACCATGTGCATCCACCTCTATATCAATTTTATTTCTAATTTGTGTAATGGAGAGTTACAAGAGATTGAGTTTGCTTAATGAAGAGGGGGAATGTATTGAAGTTTTCTTGGTGTAAATAACTCATTTAGTGTTCGAGATGGTTTGAGACTTAAGTGGTAAATTTATTAAAGATATGAAGCAAGATTTCTTGGGAACTAGACGCATCCTAAACCATCAAAATATCATGTGGAAGTGACTAAGAATGCGTTTGGACATGAAAATTCATCCTTTGCATAGGAGAGCTATGGTGAGAAGCTGAAAACATGAGATCACTTTGCACATGTTTGTAATTTTTAAGAATTTCCCTTATTCTAACCAAATATTACTAATTTATAAACAATTATTAGCTAAAATGTTCATTCCAATAAATATATATCTAATTGAAATGCTAGCTAAAAAATTAACTATGAACTAAAATTAGAGAACTTTCATCACTTGAAGCTAAATACATTTTAATTTTCCAAATCATCAATATTTTCTCATTTTTGCTCACATTTGTGATGATGAAAAAGAATGATAAAACAATCATATACATGTTCTTTCATTATCCATTTGAAAAGACAAATCCTAAGTATTTAACACAACACAAACATCTATATGATATCCCATATCATTACAACAAGAAGAACGCCATGTCAACCAAATGATACGTGCATCCACTATTATTTTCTACAACAAACAACCATCATATAGCTCCATTGGAACACAATTTTATATCGATCACAAGCTCTATCATACTCTTAATAGGTCACATCTTTACAAGACATATGATAAGTTAAACAATATGTTATTCTCATTTTGAAATCAAAATAAATGTTAGGTTCAAAATACCTATCTAAATAACTCTTTAACTCCCAATAAAATATATTCATATAAGAAAAGATCTATACTTATATCATAATGAAATGGATAAAGATCTTACTTCCAAAATTTCACACTTCACTTCATATTTAGGACTTTATTGATTATAAATAAATGAAAACATTCACCTTTTGAAACCGTGATGAAAATCCTTGAATCCCATCTACTCATTAGAGGGATAAAAGATACCATTGTGATATAAAATATCTTCAAATAATATCAATGCATACTATGATATGATCAATTGACAATCTTCACATGATGTCATATTTATGATAGAGACATTTATCACCATACAAAATGCTTGTATCAAAACTAAACTATAGAACCATTATTCGAACATTCCAAAATCAATAATAGTTAGCAGTCCATATACTTGTGTTAGATTTAAAATAAATTAATGTTTCGCCATATCATGACCTAAATCACACTCTTATGATTTGCAAACCCATAATATAATGAATTTAAATTACAACATTTTTTATAATTATCTTGACCATAATTGAACTTCATCATTTACTTCCTGATCTACCTAAAGGGGGCTTATTGCCACCCTCAAAATAAATAAATAAATATTGAAGAATAGAGTACATCAAAGAAAGATGCTTAGAGATAAGAGGACATTATTCAAACTGGCCAGATTAGATCTCGACCAAATCATGGTACGTAAGGAAAAATATTGTTTACTAGTCGCTTTAGACAATTACTTACACATACACTCGTATCAGGACATGAAAAGGGCTTTTATCATTCAACACTAACTACATGACCAGGATATGCATTTATTTCAATAGACAATGACCTCACAGATAAGACAAAATGCAACTTATATCACCACAACTTAACCCAACCATTTCCTTTCACACATGGCGCTCGAAAATGCATGTATTTATTCAAATCATCCTCAACAAACTAGCAATGATAATAGAGGGAAACTTCAATCAATTTTACTAGTCCCCTTGAATGTTAACTCAGAATGCGCTTCGAGGCATAGCAGAGCTTCCTAATAAGCACCAAATCATATTCCATACGCCTCACTGTCACCAAAATACATAATAGGACAGTCACAGAAGTTGGTCGATTTTGTCTTTGCAACACCAAATTGACATCATTCCTACTACGAAAATGAAATATTTTTGAATGCTTCCAAGAGAAATGTTTAATATACCAAACAGTACTACTCCAAATACGGTCCTTTCAAATATTGCTTTGAACCAAAAGCTGACGTATAATACATCTGAGTAGCATTCAGGCATGTTTCTAATCGTTATTTCAAATCATAAACATTCTTATCACAAATCACCATGATCAAAGCGTAGATATTGTTGTGAGAGTAGGTTCAAGCACATGGATGGTAAAGAAGATTGAATAAAAGGCCTTTAGAAAAAAATTATTAAATTTTGTGTTAGTGGTTACTTGTTAAAATTTGAATATGGAATTATCACGGGATAAACACAAGAGTATAGAAACTAGTGTTGGGTTAATGTGGTATCTTTGAAGGTTCAAGAGTCCAAATTTCTAGAGCTGATGGATGAGGTGTTTATAAGGTTGAATCCACTTGTATTATTGTTTTTTTGTGATTAAGGAAAATCTCTTAATCAAGTCAAATGATCTTAAAATACAATTAAAAAAATATACCAAAATGAATGCAAAAAGATACAATGAAGATTCCAAAGTAAGCAATACTTGACCATACACTTTGCCCTCACTTTAACAAGTTAATGGCACTAAGTGAAAGAAGTATGTGAAAGTAAAGTACTTTAATTAATGAACGTTCAAAATTTTCAAGTTTGTAGAAGGGTTTTTAGTGCATTCAAAGTTGTAGCTCGTTTAGTGTAAAGGGGAACAAAATGAAAAGAGGTAAAATCATTTTTGAGTCATCAAGATAGGTGAATTGTCAAAGTTTCAAACATTTTTAGAAATTTTTATTATCGAAACCAAAAGCTTCTCAAAATCATTATTTAGAGTAAATTATTGAAATTCTTTTTTAAACCATATTATTCATAGTTTGTGCTATTTTTAGCTATACTTAGTTTTTAGGAGATGAGCATATTTGGATGAATTAATTTTAGTAGTTATTTATAAATCAATTATTTCAAATAGTAATCTAGAAGGTATATTCTTAATTGGCATTTATTTCTATTAGGGATCTAACTAAAGATTGTTTGAGTTAGGATTTAATATTTGTAGACTATATTTTATAAATTAAAATAAGTTAGGATTTATCTAAGTGCTTCTCTTGAATTTTAACTTGGTGATATTTGGAGTAGCCATTTGTAAATGTGTATACTTCCTTACTTACTATTGATTTCAACACTTCATGTATAAATGTTGAATGGTGTAGGAAAAGGATCATGAACACAAGCTTTATTCAACTCTCTAAATTCAACACATCTTTATTTCTCTTATCTTTCTATGTTGTATCACCGTAGAGCTAATCCATTCAACATCTTCCATTCAATATCTCATCCAATTATGTTTCAAGTCTCTAGTTTTACATTTGAATTTAGTCTATATGGTCTCTTCCTAAGTTATGCTTTTGCACATTCTTTCATTTAAATTTTCATCATCATGTCTTCCTCCTTGATACCTTTTATGTCAAGGTAAATGTGCAAGAAAATAAATATTCATATTCTCTCAATACCTCTTTCACTTGCATTACTTGCCTTTCCTCCCAATAATTATTGATCTTAGCTAGTTTGGGGCTTCCTTTTAACACTATGTTTTCCTCCATCCTCGAAGGTTGGTTAAAGTATTCATATTTTGACCCATTTTACTAGTTTCCATATCCCTTTTTCTCTTGGTGGTGTTGTTTTCTTTTTCTTATCTTTTTGCACTTCTTCCACTAGTAGTAATATTATTTCCTTCATTCTTTATCATGTGTCATTTATAAGTTTGTGTGGTTTGTAAAATGAGAATGTTTAAAAAAATCTTGGACTACTTCCACTCTCAAGTCTTTGCCCTTGATTGATATACTATGTTTTCTTTTTCTTACCTCTGAAGATTTCTTGCATTTCTTTTGCTAGTAATAATATTGTTTCCTTCATCCTTTATAATGTATCATTTATAAGTTTGCATGGATTGTAAAATGAGAATGCTTTAAAAAATCTTATTGGATTAATTCCCACTCTCTACTTTCTGCCCTCTTTTCTTGATTGATATACCATCTAAACATACTTAAATGTAAATGCGACTCAAACATGAAGGTAGAATGTTATATTTACTCATAAAGCTTAAGATTTATGAAAAAAACTTTACAGAGAGTTTCATAGAAAGATCATGAACAAATTATCAAACTACTTGAAAATAGAACATTTCTAGTGTTCAGCGGTTGGACTTAAACAACACACTCTAAGCTTTGACTTGCTTAAGTGACTCAACTAAAATCACACTCACTTCTCCACTAAAACCTATCTATCAATGTGATTTAAGATGAATTGGTCAAACAAATCAAAACTTAGAGTGTGTTGTTTAAACTTAAATATATTTAACATGTCAAACTCTAATATGAGCTTAATAGTGTTTCTTAATAAACCCCAAATCATATTTCATACGCTTCGCTGTCACTATTAAAACTTGTTCAAATAACAAAATGTATGCGAAAATGCTTCTCAGGTTATTATTCAAGGGGTAAACGATTTTGACCGGAGCTATGAACCGGAATACAATCATTCAACAATACCACCCCAATGGGGTTTGAATCTTGATGACAAGAACAACAATACCACCTATAAACCATCACACCATACCAATACGGACAAAATGCTTCTCTTTTTAAAATTTGTCTTAAGATCATTGAAAACTACGGCATCTATTAACAAATATCTTTTGCCATATCTGCCAAGAGTTAATGTTAAAATAAACGCCGTAGATTTAATAAACCACACGTTGCTTCAATCTCAGGACTACCTAGTCATGCTTAAAAAAACAAAACACGCAATCTTGTGTCTCAACAATTGCGGAGATCGACGATAGCCTGCGAAATCGATAATCAATACATCTAGAAAATAAAAGTGAACAAAGATGCACTTAAATACGAGATAGGACAGTCCTCCAAGTCGATTCTATCTTTCCAACACCAAATTGACAACTTTCCTACTTCGAAAATGAAATAATTTTGAATGTTCCCAAGAGAAATGTTCATTATACTAAATAAACAATACTTCTTGTGGTGTCCACAGACAGTCCTTTCAAATACTGTTTGAACCAAAAACTGGTTACAATACATCTGAGTAGCATTCGGGCATGTTTCCAGTCGCTATTTCAACTTCATAAACATTCTTACTGCATATCACCATGATCAAGTTTAAACATCATTGTGAGAGTAGATTCAAGCATGATCAACCAATTGGCAATCAAAGTGCATAAACATGAAAGGAAACACCCAAATACAAGGAGAGAGCATAGAACAAGATTGCCTTCCCCTTCCACCAAGACACATGGATGATTGACCATTTTAAATTCCTGCAGCGTAAGAAGACATGGGTTTCCTCACAGACTTAGTCGCACTGTTTAACTATTTGCCATAAACAGGTCTCCAACGTTAGTCGCACTGTTGACATTTGCCAGCATAGTCCCAACCTGTGCCGGAACAGAGAATCCGTAAAAGCACGAAGGATTTACGAAATTTTGTCAGATGTCGTAGTTGGAAATGCTCTGGTAGACATGTATTCAAAATGTAGAAGCGAAGACAAAGGTGCTAAAAAATGCGATCTTATGGAATGCCCTGATTGCAGGATATACACAAAATGGATTTGTTAGAAAGGCTTTAGCAACTTTCAAGCAAATGCAATTGGCAGGTATAAAGCCAGACTCATCAACCTTTACCAGCATCCTCCCTGCCTGTGCTGAAATGGGAGCTTTGTAATAGGTTATGCACAACCATCACAGGATAAAGGATAGATGAGTTTTGTCAGATGTTGTAGTTGCAACTGCCCTTGTAGACATGCATATAAAATGTGGAAGCATAGACACTGCACGTGAATTGTTTGACAGAATGCCTCAAAGAAATGTGTTCTAATGGAATGCCCTGATTGCATATATTTACAAAATGGATTTGTTGAAAAGGCTCTATAAACTTTCAAGAAAATGCAATTCCCAGCTGTAAAGCCAGACTCTATAACTTTTCCCTGCATCCTCGCAGCCTGTGCCGAATGGGAGCTTAGGAACAGGGTATGGACATCCATCCATCAAAGCATGAAGGATAGAGGAATTTTGTTAGATGTTGTAGTTGCAACCGCTCTGGTAAACATGTATGCAAAATGTGGGACCATGGACAAGGCATGCGAACTGTTTGACAATGTGCCTCAAAGAAATTCGGTCTCATTGGAATGCCGTGATTACAGGATATGAACAAAATAGATTTGATGACAAAGATTTAGAAACTTTCAAGCAAATGGAATTGGTAGTTGTAAAGGCAGCATTCTCCCCGCCTGTGCCAAAATGGGAGCTTTGTAACATGGTATGGACATCCATTAAAGGGGGATTTTTGTCGGATGTTATCGTTGGAAATGCTCTAATAGAGATGTATGGAAAATGTGAAAGCATAGACGAGGGATGTGAACTCTTTAATAAAATGCTTGAGAAATGTGGTAGTCATGGAATGAAACGTTCGGAGGAAATCCACAAAATGGATTTTACAAGGATGCTCTTAAAATGTTTGAATTTTAATGAAGCACTCTTGGAACATATGCTAATATTATAAGCTTTATTTGTGTTCTATGTGCATGCAACCATTCAGGTTTAGTGGATGAGGGTTGGAAAATACCTCCTACTTATCAATTGATGAGTTAAAGGGGCTCTATAATCAATGGTTCATAAGGCACAACATTTGCTGAAGGTTTTGCAAATGGGGTTTCAAGCTAAGTGTTTGGGGTAAACTCTGTGGTTAAGTGTGCTTGAGCTGGAGTAGTATTGGGATCAGTGACCTCCCGAGAAGGCCCAACGCTTCACCTCTGTGAGCATCACCTAGATGCAATAAGTGCTAAGTGGACCATTCATTATCATGAGAGATGGATTCTTGTGAACCACTACTCATGAAACATGGGTCAATGAGTTTGACTTGTAAAACTACATGGTTGAATCCTAATAGCAATATCACAATTCGACACACTGTGGAAAATACCTCCTACTTATCAATTGATGAGCTTAAGGGGCTCTATAATGAATGGTTCATAAGGCACAACACTTGCTGAAGGTTTTGCAAATGGGGTTGCAAGCTAAGTGGGCTTAACCTTGGGGGAGACTCCGTGGTTGAGCGCGCTTGAGCTAGAGTAGTACTGGGATGGGTGACCTCCCGGAAGGCCCCAGTGCTTCACCTTTGTGAGAATCACCTAGATGCAATGAGTGTTAAGTGGACCATTCATTATGATGAGAGATGGGTTCTTGTGAACCACTACTCATGAAACATGGGTCAATGAGTTTGACTTGTAAAACTATAGAGATGAATCTTGATAGCAATATCACAATCTTATAATATCTTATTTTCTTCAAATCTCCATTTGCAAATTCCTTTAGCAAGCAATATAAACAAAGATAGTTACATTAGTATCTTAATTCCCACTTTTCTAATATCTAGACTAAAATCTTGATATCTAAAATGATTATATCATTGATTTACGTCTCACTAATCCTTTTGATACCATCACGTATAATCGGCATATGGAAAGCATATTACTTAGAAACCATTACATCTTGAGGAGAGCTTCAAAATTTTCCCAAAAAAATAATTTAACATTCAAAAGTAGGAGTATATTTACAATAAGTGATAATAAGGCATATCCAAACCATTCAACAACGATTACGGGACATAATAACCCGGCCAAAATAACCCTAGACAGAATAACCTGATCACAATAATCCAAGGACAAAATAACCCAGGGTCATAATAACCCATGGACAAAATAACTCATGGTCATTTTAGATCAAGCTAGTAAACCAGTTGAATATACAATTACCAATACAGGGGAAAAGTTTTTTTTCATGACAGTCATGATGAAAATCATTTTTTAATATTCTAGTTTACTAGCTTGATCTAAAATGACCATGGGTTATTTTGTCCATGGGTTATTTTGACCATGGGTTATTATGTCAATGGGTTATTATGACCTTGGGTTATTTTGGTCGAGTTATTTTGGTCGGGTTATTTTGTCCAGGGTTATTTTGGCCAGGTTATTATGTCCTGATACCTTCAACAACAACCATGCAGTAGTGGCTGCAAAAACGATTCCAACAAAAATTTTGTGTTGCCTTCAGAAGATCACGTCAACAACTAATAATAAATGCCAAAATATCTAAGACAATAATAAGGTCTTTGAATTGGAATTTATAGCCTACCATAAAGAAGTTCTAACTTCTAATAACATCTAGCAACAATGAAAAAGGTGCCCAACTACATAAATGAAATAAAGCACAAAAAGATAGAATTTGGAAATGAATTTAGAAGAAAAATAGATGAAGAGAATATAAATGTCAAACATAACATATGATCATGAAAGAGGATTTTAAAAGCTATGAAACCTATGTATATAAATCTATAGATATACAAATAGTAGTTGGTCTAGTTATTATCCTAATCCACTTTCCAGCAACAATAGACCCCTAAAAAGCAACCAGAGTAGCAGAAAAAGCCCGCTTTATTGAAAAGGAGTCATATATCAAATATCTCTACAACCAAATCACCGATAGCACAAGTCACATCATCAGACAAATTGAAGATCATGCCATCAAAATGAAAATAATATATAGATTAAGCATGCATTCATAAAGAGTTTCAGAGGTGCATAAATATAACAATGAACTCTAGAAAGGATAAAATGCCATCCTCTAGTTAGTCTTTGGATGTAACTATAGACATTATTTTGCAAATTTTCCTGGCATAAATACAAGATCTCTTCACTCATAGACAAATTTAAGGAAAAAAATGCATCAATAAACTATACCAAAGGATATAAATGCTTTCAAGGTACAAGAGTGCCTATTGATGTAATTTTTTAGTTCGAACAAGATTAAACCATTAATGAAATTAGGTCAACGAATTTAAGGCATCCCTGCTCTATTTTCCTAAACATTAGAGAGTTTAAGTCAATGATTTATTCTGCTCATGCATGGCATGTTCTGTTACTTTTCTGAAGCCTATAAAATACAATGTCATCACCAATCAATCAATCTAATCCCCATAAACATATTATATACATTCTTATGAAAAAGAATGTACAATATTCAAACATCTCATACAAATAACTTGTTAATATGAAGTGCAAATGCATTCCATACACACCCAAACATCTCACATATAATAGGGTAATTTTAGGTGTAGATTCATTCTAGAGACACCCAAATTTTTCACACAAATAACCTGCCAATGTTAGGTGTAGATTCATTCTAAAAAATCCCAACATCTCAAAGAAATAACCAAGCAATGTAAGGTGTATGTTCCTTGTTCTCCTATGTAAAATTGATCTGATAAGTGTTTCTATGAGCCACATTACTTGGGATCTCATCATTGCCAGGGAACATTGTACACAGGAAAAGGTAACTAAATTTACATCGAGAGGATGGTAACAACTAAATAGCTAAAAAACTGAATTTAACAATGGCTAAGGTGAAGGAACACACAACAATATGCTCTTCACTTCTTTAATCCATATCAACAAATTTTCTTCATATTGTAGAAAAAAGATTAAATTAGTTTTTGGAAGATCTTATAATTTTTAGGTAGTCAAATTTCAGTAATTAGAATGCCAAATTTTAGTAATCGGGAGGTCAAATTTCAATAATCAAGAATTTGTATCATCTTTCTCAATCGTTCTCTCTATCTCACTCATTGTTTCTCCCTTATGCTCTAGAGCTCTCTCTCACTATCTCCATCCCTTCATCTAATTTTCTCTCCCTTGAGCTCAAGAACTACCTCTCTACCTATCCATCTCTCTCTATCTCTCCCCCTCTCTCTCTTCTTCCTTCTCTGATTATGTTTATCTCACTTCTCATTTCCTCTCTACCTCCCTCCCTCCTCCCCTCTCTACTCTCTATCTTGCTCCATCGCTCCCTCTCTCCCTCACTCTCTCTCCCCTCTTTATTTCTTACTCCCTCCTTCCCTCTCTACTTCTCTCTATCTCACAATTCTATCTCTCCCTCCCTCCCCTCTCTCACTCTCCCCTTCCCTCTCTACTTCTCTCTATCTCTCTATTCTCCCTCTTTGATTCTCTCCCTCCCTCTCTACTTCTATCTATCTCCCTCTTCTCTATATCTCTCCCTCTCTCTCCTTCCCTCTGCAATTCCCTCTATCTCACTTCACTCTCCAACCCTTCCTCCCTCCCTCTTTCCCTCTCTACTCTCTATCTCCCTCCATCCCTCCATCCCTCTCTTAATATCTATCCATCCCCTAACCTCCCCTCTCTCTCTCACCCCCCTTGCCTCCCTCCCTCTATCCCCCATCTTTCTCTCACTCTCTCCTTCTCTCTATCTCACCATTTTCAATCTCTCTCACCTCTCTCTCTTTCCCTCCATACCTCTACTTCCCTCTCTCCTTCTCTCTATCTCCCCAATCCCTTTATTTATCTACCTCTCCATCCATCAATCCTTACCACTCTCTCTCTACACCTCTCTCTCACTCCTTGCATCTCCCTCTCTCTCTCTCTCTCACCTATTCCTCTTTACCCCCCCTCCCTAGACCCCTCTTCTTCCCACCCTACCTCCTTCTATCTATCTCTCATCTCTCTCTACCTCTCCTTACCTCTTATCTATCTCCCCCATCTCTCTACCTCTACACCTCTCTCTTTGTTTGTTTCTCTCTATCTCACCTCTCCCTCTCCCTCCTTACCTCTCCCTACCTCTCTTCTTCCCTCTCTACTTCTCTCTATCTCCCCTCTCCCTCTCTCTACCTACCTCTCCTTCCATCACTCTATCTCTATCTCCCTTCCTCTCTCTCTCTCTCTCTCTCTCTCTCTCTCTCTCTCTCTCTCTCTCTCTCTCTCTCTCTCTCTCTCTCTCTCTCTCTCTCTCTCTCTCTCTCTCATTACCTCTCTACTTATTTATATCTCACCATTATCTACCCCTCTCTCTTTGTCAATTTTTTTTCCCCCTCTCTCACATATCCCTCTCTACCTCTCTATCCCTTCCCCCTCTCTTTCTTGTTCTCTCCTTCTCTCTTTACTTCTCTCTATCTCATCACTCTTTATCCACCTCTCCCTTTGTATACCTCCCTCTCTCTCTATTTATGTCTAGAGAGGGAAGGAGAGAGAGAAGGGGAGGAGGGAAGGGGTAGGGAGAGAGAGAGGGGGAGGAGGGAAGGGGTAGGGAGAGAGAGAGGTGAGATAGATGTAGAAAGATAGAGGAAGAGAGAGGATATTGTGAGATAGAAAGTAGAGAGGGAAGGAGAGATTGAGAGAGAAAGATGGGGGAGGGAGAGAGAGAATGGTGAAATAAAAAGTAGAGAGGGAAGGAGAGAGAGAAAGACATAGGAGGTAGAGAGAGATAGAGAGGGTTTGGGAAGGAGGGAATGAGAGGTAGGGAGAGAGTGAGAGAGGGAAGTAGGTAGGGAGAGAGAGGGGTGAGATAGAGGGAAGGAGAGAGAGATAGAGTGAGAGGTAAGGAGGGAGAGAGAAGTATATGAGAGAGAGAAGTAGAGAGGGAAGGAGAGAGAGCAAGTGAGTTAGGGAGTAGTGAGGGAAGAAGTGAGGGAAGGAGAGAGAATTGAGATAAAGAAAGTGAGAGAGAGAGAGAGAGGTGATAGAGTGTGAAGTAGAGAGGGAAGGAAGAAGGTGGAGAGATTGAGAGAGAGGAGGGAGGGAGAGAGAGATAGGGAAAAATAAGTTAGATAGAGAGTAGTAGAGAGGGAAGGTGGGTGGGATGAAGGAAGAGAGAAGTAGAGATGGAAGGGGAGAGTGGAAGAGAGAGAATGGTGAGATAGAGATAATTAGAGAGGGAAGGAGGGAAGGAGAGAGAAAGAGGAGAGAGGGAGAGAGAGGGAAGTAGAGAGGGAAGGAGGGAGGGAGGGAGAAGTGAGATAGAGAGAATAGGAGAGGGAGAGGTAGAAGGAGAGGGATATGAGAGATAAAGAGATGCAGAGAGGGAAGGAGGGAGGGAAGGAGATAGAGAGTAGAGAGGGAAGGATGGAGGGAGAGAGAAGTGAGAGAATTAGAGAGGTAAGGAGAGAGAGAGAGGGGGAGGGAGGGAGAGGGAGATATATAGAGAGAAAGATGGATAGGAAGAGAGACAATTCTTGAGCTCAAGTGAGAGAGTCAAATAAAAGGATGGAGATAGTGAGAGAGAGAGAGGTCTAGAATATAAGAAATAAAAAAGAGTGAGATAGAGAGATGATAAAACTTGCTAATTATTAAAATTTGACCTCCTGATTACTAAAATTTGACATGTTGTTTACTAAAATTTGATTGTTTGAAAAATTATAATATTTTCCAAAAACTAGAATTTTCATTATAACTCCTAGAGATTCAAAACCACTCTCAAACATCCTAAAACTATATACATAAAATATAACTTAAAGTATACGAAAGTAAATGTCAACATGTAAATTTCGATTGATATAGAAGGACAAAGAGAAAGATTTTTTCAATGCAGAACATAACGTGAGTGTGTTTCATTAAAATGCACTCACATTTTCTCCCTTTTGAGACCAAAAAGTGGCCACAATGGTCACTTTTTGGTCCCCCACCTTTTTGCACTTACCAAAAGATCGAATGCCAAAAAAAATTGTTTATAACATAGTTTTTAAAAATATTATGATAAAATGGCTACCGACATCTTATTTTTATGTACAAAATCAAATTCTTTGTGAAATTTTGATAGAAATTAAAAAAAGTTTGCAAAATTTTGATAAACAAGGTGAAAGTTATACCTCATCAAAATTTGCTTACAAATATGACTTTGGAGGTTTAAAAATGCATTATAAAAATAATAAATAAAAAATTTCTTGATGCTAAAATGGTGTGCCAAAGCTAGCTTCCCAATAAGTATTCACACTTAAATTTTGACTCTTTGTTTGCAAGTTATGCAAAAACCAATAAAAAATGAGTGTCTAAAGAAAATTAACTTTAAAAAAAAACCTATATATTTAAAACAATTATAATGTAGCATTTCCTGAATTAATGGGAAACATAGGGTTGACCTCTTATTTGGAGAATGCTTGATGGAGTATATGTGGTGAGGGGTTAGCTTTGTCTTTGTGTCAAGCATCCAGGGCTTTGTGCGAAGTGGGGAAGAGATTGATTCAATATGATAATTGAGGGAGTCATTGACTAAGCAACAGTCCTAGATGCAAATGGGGGTTGCAATTGATATAAGCCACCAAACTTGAAGGTTTATGGAGGTCGTGTGAAGAGGATAAGGGTGGGCACAACTTGAGAAATGTGGGAAGTCACTAAAGGATTATATGTAGGTTGATCTCAACCAGATTAGAGGAGCCCACTAGCAGAACAGGAGAATTTTATACTTCCATTCCTTGAGGTGTCCTCCACACTACTGAAACTTGATCTCTCTCCACAAGATCACTACATTGTATCTATGCTAAGAGGCATATTTGTAGAGGTGGATGTGTGGGAATGAGACAAAGATGGGTAGCATTGCAAAATGGAGAATGGGGTCATGCAAAGTGGAGTTTCCTTTCAAAATTTGCAATCTAAGAAATGTTGTAAGCCACTTCAAATGTAATATAGAACATATTAATAATGCAAGTAGCAAGAACCACACACTAGTGATTATGTGGTGTGATGGCTTCGAAGTCATAGAGTGAGCAGGAGTTGGGTGACACAACAAAAATAAACCTGAATCACCTATTCCTATCACGACGCCTCTGTGCTTGCAATTGTTCTACCTCTATATATTGGGGGTGTTAGGCCATAGATAATTTGTAGGTGAATGCACAGGTTGGCCTATAGGTGAAAATTGTAACCACAAACCAATGAGAAATGATCTCAAAATAATAGTGAAAATTCTATTGCAGTTATTGATTATTAATCTCCTATCTATAAAAACTATTTCATTGCCAAAAATTAATTCACAGCAAATATTGAAAAATAATATAATTGCAACTTCACAAATAAAACTCACAGGAATAGAGAAGAAAACATGCAAAATAATAAACACAATATTTTTAGACAAATTGCCCTTGGAGGGAAAACTAGTACTGCAGATGAGGAATTTTATTAATCTTTAGCAAATCAAGAGATACAAAAACTACTTGCCTCTTACTGACAAAGCTCCGAAAATATTCTTCTTTGGAAATTCTTCCCTTAATTTCTCCTGCTGAAATTCCACCGTTGTTGCCTCCAACGCTATCATTGTGCCCTTACTATCACTGCAAGAATATTTTCTCTCATTGCAAATTTATTTACTATCACTGCAAATGTTTATCAAGTGTTTGAATTCTCCAAATGCCCATTGACCCCCTGTTAAACTATTCTCATTGGAAAACCAATGGCCATGATTTAATCTCAATCAATGGCTAAGATTAATTTGACTCTAACAAACCCTAACTAACTGGTTTCTAGAAGTCTCTGCATGACACCCAACATATCTCTGAAGAAGATGAATTTTTCCTTCCTCAATGCCTTTGTCAAAATTTCTGCTACCTGTTGATCTGTAGGTATATATTGTAGCTGAATAATCCCCCGTTGTACATAATCCCTGATGAAATGATACCTAATGTCTATATGCTTAGACCTATCATGAAACACCGGATTCTCAGACAACCTGATGCAACTCTAATTGTCACAGTGTATCATCGTAGTCTCAACCCTATAACCAAACAAGGCTACTAGCAACTTCCAAATCCATATCACCTCACACGTCGCCATGCTAGGTGCTATGTATTATGCCTCTGCAGAACTCAAAGCCATGAACTTCTGCTTCCTGTTGTACCAAGATACAACTCCTGATCCCAAGCTAGAGCAACACCTTGAAGTGCTTTTCCTATCCACTGTACTACCTGCCCAATCTATGTCAATATAGCCTATCAACCTGATACCATCACCTCGAGCATATTTGATCCTATACTTGATTGTACAATGCAAATATCACAACACATGCTTTGTCGCTGTCCAATGCATTATCTTCAGCTCAGCCATGTACTAACTAAGAGAGTTTACTGCAAAGGATATATCTGGCCTGGAGTTGACCAAATACATGAGAGACCCAATCAATTGTCTTTATAAGGTGGGTTCTACATCCTTGCCCCTGGATGTGTCTACCTTCTTCCAATTCGTGATCATAGGAGTAGACATGGCTCTGCAATCCTCCATCTCGAACCTCCTCAAGATTTCAGTGCAGTATTTCCCTTGTCCAAGGAAAATATCTCCATCTGTCTGTCATGCCTAGAAAGTAGTGCATAAGCCCCAAATACTTCATCTCAAACTCTACTGCAAGGTCTCGCTTGTACTCCTCTATGAGCCCCAGTAAACCTGTGAAAAATAAGTCATCCACATATAGAACAAGAATGAGAACCTCACCCCCAACCACCAAGTACTAGAGATTAGAATCTGCCTCACTCTTCACAAAGCCCATGCCCTGCAAGTATCTATCAATGTGCTCATACCATGCCCTGGGAGCTTGCTTGAGTTCGTACAAAGCTCTCTTCAATCTGCACTTGTGGGTTTCACTACTATGTGCTACAAAGCCCTTTGGTTGTTCCATGTATACCTCCTCTTTCAATTCACCATTAAGAAACACAGTCTTGACATCCATCTGATGGATGTGCCATCCCATTTGTGTTGCAAGAGATATCATGACTCAAATAGAAGTATACCTAGCCACTCCAAAGTGAATTTCTCCTCATAGTCTATTCCCTCCTTCTGAGAGAAAGCCTTGGCCACAAACTTTTCCTTGTATTTCTTGATGCTACCATCTGCATCGTGCTTGATCTTATAGATCCAAGGTGATCCAACCACTACCCTATATGTTGGTCTAGGCACAACCTCCCACACATCGTTTTGCATTATTGAGGTATATTCCTCAACCATCGCATCTCATCACACCTACTGTTGTGCGGCCTCCTGATAATTGGAAGGATCACTATTTACCAACTGACTAACTAAAGCCATATAGTCATTATACCTGGCTGGTTGTCTATGTTGTCTATGACTCGTCCTAGGAGCTCCCACAAACTCCTGAGTATCCATTTTTTTATGTTGGTTACTGCTACCAACTGTAGAGGATGAAATATCAACCTCCATGTGTTCCTAATGCATCTCTTGGATCTATTGCATCTATTTCTCCATCCTCTATGAACTCTCAACACTTGAGCCTATGCTTGCACTAGTAACTATACTCGAGCTTCGTTGTCCCTAATTCGATTGCTCGATCTTTGGAGCTTCTGCTAGCTGCTCACTCTAATCATCTGTTGGCAAATCTTTGGACCTTCTAAATGCCCTTTCCTCCATGAACTTGACATCATGCCTAACTATAATTTTCTCGACCCTTGGAATAAATATACGATATGCCTTAGAGGTTTCACTGTACCCCCACAAAGTACCCTCTCTCTACAATCTGATCTAGCTTGGAACCTGTATAGCCCTTGGAATGTGACAATATGCCGAACTCCCAAATATCCTAAAGTGGCTGACATCTGGCTTCTTCCCTCAAAATGTCTCCTCTGGTGCGATCTTTCCCAATACCTTATGTGGAACCATGTTCTATATGTATATTGTTGTACTACATGCCCCTACCCATAAGTAGTGTGGCATATCATGGTCATACAACATAGATCTTGTTGCTTCTGATATAGACCAATTCTTCTTCTCAGCAACCCCATTCTGTTGTGGGTTGTAAGGAACAATCCATTCTCTCTTGATTCATTCCCTGGTACAGAACTCCTGGAACTCTTTCCCTTTGTACTCACGTCCATTGTCTGACCGAAGAACCTTTATCTTCCTGCCTGTCGAATTCTCCACAAGAGCTTTGAACTCTTGGAAACGACTGAAAACCTCATCCTTGGTCTTCAAGAAGTATATCCAAGTCTTCCTAAAGAAATCATCAATAAAAGTAACAAAGTACTCGTATCCTCTGAGAGACTTCATCGACATTGGTCCACATATATTTGAATGTACTAGATCAAGAACACCCTTGGATCTGGTGTCACTCCTTGGAAAAGCTGCTTTCACAAACTTCCCCAACACACATTCCTTGCATACATCATCATGCTTTGTGCTCACCTTTGGAACACCTGTCACTATCTCACAAAGAAATTTAAGTGCTCCATGATAAATATATGGCCCATCCTCCTATTCCATAGCTCTCCTTGATCTCTAGAATTATCACTGCTCATCAGTGCCTTATGCGTATCAAATTGCAACCTATAAAGTCGGTCTCTCCTAACTCCAATAGCTATGGGTGATTTCCAATCCTTGTGCTTGATTAACACATTTTCCCCTCTAAAGAGTACATTGAAGCCTTTATCCTGAAGGACAGATACATAAATCAGATTCATACCCAAGCCTGACACATGCAACACATCATGAATGGTAATCAGCTTGCCATTCTCCCTCTAAAATAGAACAGTCCCTTTCCCAACTAGATTTAGTTTGGACATGTTCCCCATAGAAATTTGGATTCTGATGTCCTTCTCCATGTGATTGAAAAAGTATTCTCTAAGTCCTATCATATGAAATGATGCCCCACTATCTATATACCAAGCACCCTATGAGGTTGAGCTAACCATATAAAATATGAGTGCAAACTCATCCTCCATTCTACTAGAGAGCTCATATGCACTTGTTGAAGTTGTCATCTGCTTCTTGCCTTTCTTTCTTTGTAGGCAATTGCTAACATAGTGGCTAAACTCGTGACAGCCATAGCACTTGAATTTAGACAAGTCCTTCTTCTTACCTTTAGGATTTGATCCTTTGCTAGACCCCTTCTTTGCTTTCCCTTTTCCTGCAAGGGCAACATTTTCCTGTTCTGCCTCACTTTTCTGACTCTTACTACTGGTACCACTGACAAGGCTTAGTCTAAGCTCCTCCTGAGTGAAGTCACTCCATAGTCGATCCCAACTCAGTAAGGTGTCTCATCCATTAATAACTTGAACAAAGACATCCCACTGCTTAGTAAACCCATTTAGGGCTATCTGTATTAGCTCATCATCATTTGGTTTATCTCCAATAGCTGCCAACTCGTCCTTGACAAGTCTAAGTCTGGCGAGGTAACTTGTAACGTCTTCTCCCTTATTCATCTGAGTATTCCTCAAATTTTATTTAAGCATCAACTTCTTGTTAGTGGTAGAATTATGGTATAGATTCAAAGTGGCATACCACATCTTCTTCATTATGTCTAACTCTACGATATGTGGAACAATATGATCCTCAACACCATCAAGAATGAACCTCCCCACCTTGGAATCTTCCTTCTTATATGCTAAGAGTTGTGTTGGATCTATAGGTGTAGCTACAACACTGGTCACATATTCCTTGATACCATTCGCTTCCAGTGGTAAAGAAATTTTGGCTTTCCAAACACCAAAATTTGAGGCTCCATCCAATCTGTCTTGATCTCTTAAACCTATTGAAGCCATCTCAAATAAAAATAATAATAATTCTGATGAGGTAGAACTGGGTTTTATAAACCCTCAATTTCCTTCCTATGCCTGTGTTGAACTCTTTTTGCCCTCAAATATGCTTTGATACCATGTAAAATTTCTATTGCAGTTACTGATTATTAATCTCCTATCTATAAAGATTATTTGACTGCCAAAAATTAACTCACAACAAATACTGAAAAATAATACAACTGCAACTTCACAAATAAAACTCACAAGAATAGAGAAGAAAACATGCAAAATAATAAACACAATATTTTTGGACAAATTTCCTTGGAAAAACCCTAGAGGGAAAACTAGTATTGCAGATGAGGAATTTTATTAATCTTCAAAAAATCAAGAGATACAAAAACTGCTTGCCTCTTATTGACAAAGCTCCGACAATATTCTTCTTCGTCCAAATTCTTCCCTTAATTTCTCTTGTTGAAATTCCACTGTTGCTGCCTCGAACGCTATCACTGCCCCCTTGCTATCACTACAAGACTATTTTCTCTCACTGTAAATTTATTTGCTATCACTGCAAATATTTCTCAAGTGTTTGTATTCTCCAAATGCCCATTGAACCCCTTTTAAAATATTATCATTGGAAAACCAATGGCCATGATTTAATCTCAATCAGTGGCTAAGATTAATTAGACTCTAACAAGTTACCCTAACTAACTGGTTTCTAGACTTGTCTCTAGAGGAATCAATTAATTAATTAATTAATTATCTCTAACTAAATCCTTTCTAGAAGTTTCCAGAAGATCAATTAATTAAATAATTATTTGGACCAAACTAACTTCTTTCTAGAAGTCTCAAGAATTAAATAATAATTCTTGGAATTGGAGAAAACAACTGTCTAAACTACAATAAATTAACAATAACAAGGTGTGGATGATCTTGAACGTCCTTAAATCACCCTCTAATAGCTTGGAATTGACAACAAAAATCCCACAAACCAACAAAAACAAAATCTCAAAAATTTAATCATATAGGTTGATAGGCCAGAATTGGCTGCAAACAAGCTAGAAATGCTTGCCAACAAGTTGAACAAGCCCAAAAAAAGAAAAAACTCTGCACAATAGGTGGAAATGGTAAAAATTTCTACAGAATGCAAATATCTACTCTAATGAACAAATGGGTAGAGGGAAAATTGGCCCTTTGCTATTTTTTTTGTTTTTTACAAATTTTCAAAAATCGATAGAGAGGTTCAAAAAAATGAAAATTGCCAAAATTTATGAAACGAAAGGTATTTTTTCATCTCACAAGTCTTCTAGACATGATGGCAGTGTCCATTTGGATATATGATGCTCTGTTGATAGATATCTACAGGAGTCACCTTGAAGTAGGAAGTAACATGCTCTCATGGCTCTAATACCATGTTGGAGAATGCCAAGATCAAGAGTACGAAACAAACTTCTATAAGTGAAAAAAATAAGCACAATAGTATGTGTATCAAATATGAAATTAAGAATGTGTAAATACAATGATTAATCCTTGTATTTATAGGCAAGGATGAAGAGGTGAGAAGATAGGAGTGAAAGTTTGATTATCCCTCCAAAGATGGAACACTTGTGAGCTCACTTGACAAGTGTGTGAAAAAGTGTTAATAGGTGTCTCAAGCCATGAGGACACATGTCTCAATCATGTGAAGTGAAACAAAAGAAAAAAAACCTTAGTAAACTTAAGGTAGGTGTGAATAGGTCAATCCTAGAAAGGTGATTAGCTAACTAGGTATGTTGATGACTCTATTTACACTAACAAGATTTGCATATACTTTCAAATGTTCAATTTTTTAAAACTTATAAATCCTATATTACTGGACTAGGGTGCCCTCACCCTTGTCCTACCATATTTTGCTCAAATTTTAGTGACAGTGTGACCGAGTTGTACCCTCTATTCAAATCATATCTCTATCTCTAGAAATTTGTCCTATAATAGTTACATCAAATTATCTTAGAAAGAAAAACAAAAGAAACTATTCATTTTAAATTGGCATTTTACCATAATTTTCAAATGAATCTTTTGTTATATCTTTAACATCATGAGAAAAGTAAGATTATTCGATCATGTTATATCTCTTTCTACAATATTTTCATACATTTGATGAGCCTTTTAATAGTGATGATTTTGATATATTAGATAAAGCCCTTAATGACTTTATCTTAATAAAATCATTCTCTAAGACTCCTAAACCCTCTATATGTAATAGACTCAAGTAAAACCACAACTTATTATCTATCCACTTTCTCATAATCCTCAACCAGAAACTAAACCTTTTCTCATTATTGGATGTCCTTTAAACCAACCCAAACCATGGGAGGAGCAAGCGTATCCTTCATGGCCACCTCCACCCATATTCAATGTTTGTCACCGTGTTGAGAGATGGGAGCTTCACAACTTTGATATTCAAGTGAAGGAACTACCCATGCTTCATCTCCTGAGTGGAGAGCTTGATGCTCAAAGTACTCATATGTTTCCTCTTCATTTGATTCTTTTGTTTGAAGTTATGGAGGATCAACTAGGGTCTCATGTGGATCAACTACTAGGCACTATCCACTCTAGAACAATAATAGAGTGGTTATATTCTACTATGTGATTACTGGATGGATTCAGACTGCGGCTACCAAATATTCAATCCCTGCCTATGCATTCAAACCCATTGGTGCTTACTATAATTTGTGGATAAAACAGGTAAGTGATGAGACATGGGGTTCGTCCCCTGTTAACATATCATTGAAGCATTTATTTCCCAAAAGATTGTTAAAATATTATAGGTGCCAAAAGTCTCTGTTAGGGCCTGCCAAGGGATATATCATAAACACATATATCACATTGGAATTAGAATTCATTCACTAGGGAAGGGAGGAATTAGTCTATGGTGGGAAGCCTGTGCAGACTGTGGGTCCTGTTCTTTCGTAGGATTACTTCAATGATGAATAACATGTGCGATTACAGGTAGACATAGAGTGCATGAGATGGTTAGATCAACAGGCTCCGACGTCTGCTCTCTATGTTTCGTTCAGTAGTGTATCTTCTCTTTTCGTAACATAGATCTGAGAATTCGTTGATGGATTGGAACGCAGTGGGAAACCTTTACTGTGTGTGCTCAATATTTTTGACGGTGTCCATTTTTTATATCTAAGCGCAGTTTGATTCGACTTGCAAGTTTCTACAACAAGGGTACAAGAGGCGATTAGAGGGATGGGATTTTATTACGAGGAATTGGGCACCTCAGCTTCACATCCTACTTCACAAGTGGATGGGTGGGTTTTTAATGCACTGTGGGTGGAATTTGACGATTTCCAGTGTTGGAAGGGTGCAGATGGTTGGTCAAGCTATCTAGAATAATGCATGTGGTTAACTAATCTCGCAAAAAGAGCATAGATAGTTATGTTATGCATGATTTCTATTTAGAAACTATTGATACTAGTTTGGAACCTTTCGCAGTTTCTCTAATGCCTATTTTTTTCCAATAATATATCACAAAACTCTCTAGAAGCTACTAAAAACTACCTTAAGCTAGGCAAACTTAAGAAAATTTAGTGATATTTAAGAGCTAGCCTCAATTAATCCCCCTTGTGGGTAATTCCTAAAAGAGTTAGAAATATGAGATGTGTGTAGTTAGATCTAGGTGGATTTATGAAGGTGATTAGCAACAATAATTATTAGATATGCAAAATTCAAAGGGGGACTAAGAGTTAGGTAGTGTGTGCAAGTGATGGATGAAGAAGGAGATGAATAAAATAGAGGACAAGGATTATGAAAATAGAGTTACGAAGGATATGTTTTTAGATTTAGAATGAAATAATGAGGGTTTAGGTGGATTGGAATTGAGAAGAGTGGAGAATAATAAGCTAAGATGAAAGGGGAAAACATGCTACAAGATGATAGATCATTCAAAGGGACAAAGAGGGATTCATAGTTCAAAATCTTCAATAATGTATTTATTGTACTATCATTGATTATACAATTATAAATAGCCTTGAGGATTGATGAATGGATGGATGGAGAGAGTACTTGCTTGTGGTTGCTTTGCATGTGAGAACTTATATTGAGTGAAAAGCAGAGGAAACCGATTTTAATAAAGGTTTTATAAGATTTGTTCCAAGTAAATGCTATAAATGTAGTATGGGTAATATCTAAAAGGTTTGGGTTAATTTTGGTGGGAAATGTCAACAAAACCAATTGTGCTAGATAAAGGTACATATGGAATGCACTAAATGAAAGTTAATGATGAAAGATCTAAATTTCTAGGGAAAGCTAAGGGAATCATTAGAAGGATTATAAATGTGATCTCATGTCTTTGTGATTAATGAGAGGTTAAAAATACCCTTAAACATGCTTTAGGTAATGAACAATAAAGTGGCAACATAAATGTAATTAAAAAGTTGTAACTTGAGTGTAAAATTTTATTCATAGATACCTATCAATGTCAAAAACGTGGGATTACCATGTGCATCCACCTCCATATTAATTTTATTTCTAATTTTTGTAATGGAGAGTTACAAGAGATTGAGTTTGTTTAGATGAAGAAGGGGCATGTATTGAAGTTTGGGGTGTGAAGAACTCATTTACTATTGGAGAAGGCTTGAGACTTGAGTGGTAAATTTATTAAAAATATTAAGCAAGATTGCATGGGAACTAGAAGCATCCTAAACCATAAAAATATCAAAGAATGTGTTTGGACAAGACAGTTCATACTTTGCATGGAAGAGCTATGGTGAGAAGCTTGAAACATGAGATCACTTTGCACATGTCTATAATTTTCAAGAATTTCCCTTATTTTAATAAAACATTACTAAGTTGTAAACAATTAGCTCAAATGTTCATTCCAATAAATATATATCTTAATTGAAAGACTAGCTAAAAAATCAACAATGAACTAAAATGAGAACTTTCATCACATGAATAAGCTAAAAACATTAGAATTTTCACAATCATCAATATTTTTCTCATTTCTGCTCACACTTGTAATCTAACATTACATTAAAGAAAAGATGCAAGCATTCAAAGTAATCATTCACAACACCATAATGCAAGGATTTTTACGTGGAAACCCTGTTAGGGGAAAAACCACAGTGGAAGTTAATCCACAATTTGAGTACTCACATATAAGTTTTACAAAAGAGAATGCACTTGCATTCAGGCACACTACCTAGAGCACATTGCTTAGAAGGGAAGGCTCACTGCCTTACAAAAGTTCAGATTAAAACCATCTGAAGGTTGAACTGAGATAGTAGCATCTACTTATGCTAGGTTATAGTTCCAGTGAAACTCATGGATCAGATTCTGAATCTGTAGACTAATTATTCTCTTCGCTCTGGTTTGCTCTTCAATTCACATCACAAATCCAACATTCGCACCACTAATCTTCTGATTTTCGCACCACACACACATTCACACATTTCCACACTTTTTCGCTATATCAAAATGATAAAACCAATCTCATATATATCCGCTATCAAGGATTTCATCATTCATATGTTGGCTTCATAAAAGATTAAGTTCTTTTCAATTGTCGGCTAGATCCTTAATTAAATCTTTATGTGTATCCTCCAAATTCAGTTGAGAAAAAGAGAGGACCCAAATAAACATGTCTTCAACATAATTTTTTTTAATTAATTACTCCTTATACATCCATAATTACTATGCTTGATGGGTCAACCTTTTAGCACATATAACCAGCAGATTAGTGTATTGGATCTCCTAGATCACATACCAATGAATGCACATCGAGATACTCCTTGAGTAAGGTATTAAAAACATCAAAAAATCTTTCTTTGAGATCCACAACTCAAAATACTAGTCTGGTAAGGTAATCAAATCGACATTTATGCCTTTAACTAGATGCCTTATTCTTTGTTTTGTTCTATCGGTAGAGACCAAGACTAGACTGTAGACCGGATGCATGACTTAGGTTGCCATCAATGAAAACACTTACAAGCCATATGCTAACAATTCCCCCCTTTGGCATTGATGGCAACGCTTAGTAAAAAATGACTAACTGTCAAAATCATTATTAGTACGCTGCCAAAATTTTACTGCTCTCTCCCCTATGCTTCAAAAATCATAACTCCCCCTTAGATTGATGAGGCAATTTTCACTGCACTCTCTCCCCCTTTGACATCAATGAAAAAAAATAGAAACCATATACCAAAAATGACAAAAAGTGACAAAACATGTGTTTAAAATTTCAAAACCTCAAAACTGATTCAAAACCTTTGAAAAGAGTTAGAAAATTATCTTATGATTTTCCTTCATTTCTAGAAGGAACTTCTTCCAAGCATCTATTGTGATCCCAATGATTATGATCAAGTTGTTGTTCTTAGATGTCTTGTTGACAATCTCAGTGAGGGATTCCATAATTGTAATCACTTCCTCCAGTTTTTCTCCTTCCCTTAGTATCTCAATCATTTGTTCCAATCTGCATTTGGTTAAGTCCTTCACTTTCCAGAAAGTGTCCACAAGTGTGTTCTTTGTGAATTAAAATTTTGTGTGTTCAGACTATAGATCCTAAATCTTTTTCTCGATTGTATTGTTTTGGTCATGAAACATATCAAAGCTTTTCCCAATCCCATTCAACTCTGTTTCAATCTGCTCCAGTTTCTCTTTGTATTTTCCAACTACCTGAGGCCAATAGATGCAATAGTTGTAGATGTTATTAGCTACATTTATGCATTGTATCAACTCATTCATTTTCTTCTTTAATTTGGTAAGTGATAGCCTGAATTGCTCCTTCAAATGAGAGATAACTTCACCTTCTTCTTTATCTTGAAACTCAGAATTCATTGTTTCTTTATTATATTCAATCATTTCTTCAGGTAGAATGTTGTGCAAGCTCTCCAATTTGATCTTGCATTGCTCAACATGAGCATTTAGCACACTCAAAATCATATCCTGATCATATGATGGTCTAACAAACCATAACTTAGCTATTTTTTGTATTCCACCTTCTTCCTGAATAAGGTGTTGAAGCTTCTCCTTGGTTAGGTCATCTTCTTCTTCACTAGCCTCTGACTTTTCCTTTTCCAATTCATGTTTCTACGGGTCCTTTGTTTCATCATCAGATTCTTCATCTAATATATCAAAAAATTCGTGTTCCTTTCCTTTTTCTTCAGTTCTAGGAATCTTGGGTTTCAGAGGGCTGTACTCAACATTTTATTTTTCCCTTTTATGTTTTTCCTCCATGCTACCGGAAGAGGAACCAAATTCAAGTGTCCTTGCCGAAAGAGAAACACTTACTGAACCAAACATTCCTAGCAAATTCTTATTGAACTTTTCAAATTCTTCATCACAATCACTGAAATTCTTAAAATATTTGAAGATTTGCTTGCATATCGGTTCATTTGTTTTCCACGTCACATTGTTGATCTTAAGTAAACACTTCAAGAAGTACATCACTAAGGATATGACTAGTGTGTTGAACCTAAAAGGGTAGCCTATCTCTTTGGTTAACTACACATTCTCCATTAATTGATCCTATCAATCCGCACAGGTCAAATTCTCGACCTTCAATTATCATTTTATGAGAGAGGTAAACTGCACCAACCGATGTTGCTCCTTCATGGTTTTTGTAAAACATTTTATATGTTATTCTATGCACAATGTACTTTGTAACAAGATTTTTGATCATCAAAATTATCATATCTTTCTAATCTCCAATTACTTTGGTTAGGGTTTCAACTTCTTTGTTCCAGATGGATTTATTCCTCGGTATGTCTTCAACTTTGCATAATCCAGTCAAACTTTCGATTGCCTCCTTCGAAATGATGTAGGGTTTGTCCAAAATCAAGGTGTTGTTGTGTAATCTGCGCAAGATGAATTTTATGAATTTCGCATTCTCAAAATGGGGAAACTCATTCCAAATATCCAAATTCTTGTGTTTTGCCTCATTCAATTGCTTCAATTCATCGTGCAACAACAAATTTGTCATAGACCTAATCTTTGCACTGTTACATTCATCTAGAATGATCAACCCTTTGATTTGTTCCATTTTTATTTCATACTTAGGGTTAATAAACTCACACCAAATTGTATGAAGATTCCAAATACAATTGAAATACATGATGGATTTCGTGTTTCGTTGGTGAATCAACTTCTCTGCTTCAATTTTTTTCTACCAGGTGCTCTCCTCCTTATTTTATTCGATGCAAAGTAACAAATGAAAGTTACAAATTTTTTTTTATCGCTTGCACACTTGCAATAAGTGTGTTTTCCCTAATTTTCCCAGATGCTTTGTTTTCTCAGATAGTGAGAGAAAAATTCTTTTGTGGACCTATGAATTCTCTGAATTTTCTTTTGAATGTTCTCCAAAACTTCTGCACATCATTGATACACCTTTTGGACCATCCTTCGCATTCCAGTACCATCTACAGATAGGGGAGGAAATATTTTCTTGAACAACTCCCCTTGGCTAGTGGCCTAAGATCAATTACTGGATGAATTACCAGATGAATTACCGGATGCAGGTTCCAGTGTAGAACCATTTCTAGCATCAGACTCGTTCTTCCTTACCCATGTCTTTTTCATCTTTGATTTCATCCACAGTCACTTTTTCTTTTCCTTTAACATCTTTCTCTATATTTTTGTCTCTGTATACCGGTTCTTCTGCATAATCTTGCAATGTGACCGGGTGATCCCACAATAATGGGTTACACTTTTTGGCCAAACTTGACATTGAAATCAACATTTTTCACCAGATCTTCACTTTTGTACGCTTATAGAAGCTAAACCATGAAGAATTTGGAGATGAAGCAAACTAGTGATTTGTGATATTTTGTGTTGAGAATCTAATTATATTTAAAAATAAAAAAAAAAAAAAAATTGTGAATTATTTTATGTAGTTTTTATTAACTTATTTTTTTTACTAAACATCATTTTCAAAAACTGATGCTTACTTTCAGCTGCATAACTTTTTTTATAGAAAGCATACAATTCTAATTTTTTAAATACAGTATTTTCACACCATTATCTAGTGGAGGGATATTTTTTCATAATTTTTTGTTTCATGTATATTTTTTAATTAATTTTCTAATTCAGAGTAATTATAATTTGGATATATTATACTTTCAGCTGCATAACTTTTTTTCTATTCATTTGAATTAACTTATTATTTTTTTATTGGAATAAGCACATCAATAGCTACTGTAAATGCATTTTTAAGAAATTTTTTTCTCTCTTTTCCTATTTTTCCATGTGTGTGAAATAAAGACCTCGATGTTCATTGAAAAACCTACATTCACAAGAAATAAAAAATAAATATAATAATAAAATTATACTTTTTGGGAAGCTTATAATAAGAACTACATGTTTACAAAAAATAAATTTTAAATAAATTAATTTGATCCCCTAAAAGGTAAATCAAAAGTGGTTTTTTATCAGCATTTTGATAGGTGTAGAGGAGACTCCATTATAAGTATGGTTTAAAACTAGCGGCTTTCTATCCAAGGGGGTTTGATATAAGTGGGTTTGTTCAAACCCTCTTCAATTAAAACCCTTAAAATGGAACCTTTTTAAGGCTTAAATCATTATATTTTCTAAAAATATGTGATTTCAGCAAAAATCAGGATGTCCCAAAAAGTGTAACCCATTATTGTGGCAGCACCCGACCATATTTGTTACAATTATAGCACACAGTATTTCCTTGTCCAGACCAATCATTCCAATGGTTTCTTCTTGATCTGCATTGATTAGCAATGTGCCCAAATTTTCCACAAGTATAATGTATTCAACATTCCTTCTATTAACTGACTATTTTGACCCATTTTTGCATTCAATTGATTTATGACCAAATTTTTTGCAATTGAAACACTGACCAAAGAATGATGAATATGTTGATTTCATATTACTTCTACATTGAGCAGCCATATGACCAAACTTCTTACAAGAAAAATAATATCCATTAAAAAATTTAGCATTAGGTTGTCTTACCGGATACCTTCCACCTTTGTTCATTTGGTTTCCTTGTCTAAAATTCTTTTATCCTAATCTAGAACTTTCGCCTTTTTCATATCCAAGACCTCTCTTGTCATTTCCAGTCTTATGTCCTTGAGTCAGCTCATCAAGCTTCACTGAACTGATCTTAAAATTTTCCTTGTATTCATTTGTTGTAGTAATATCATTCATGAGAATAACAATCTGCTTTTCAAGTTCTTCTCCATTGTTTTTGGATCGTTGTAGTTCACTTTCCAATTGAGTGAATTATCCATTTATTCTTCAACATTCATCAGATTTCTCTTTCAAGGTCTGAGCAAGGTTTTCCTCATTCTTCTTCCTTTCTTTAATCTCTTTAGTCATCTTCATCACCATAGATTCCATTTCATGTTTTAGGGTTGCATTGTCTTTGGTAAGCTTTTCATATTCTTCTTTTATTTCCTTCAAGGTTTGATTCAGGTGAGCATCATCCATATTTTCATTCTCCTTTTGTTGTATCTGATCACATAGATCATTTCTCTTCTCCCTAGATTTAACAATATGATCCTTAAGTGTCTAAATGAATTTCTCAGCATTTTTAAGATTTTCTCTCAATTCCCTGACTTCTACTTTAGATTGATCAAGATCATCAAGTGCCACAAGAAGTTGTTGTTGAAGACCATCAGAGTCCATTACATTCCAAGATTCACCTCAAGCTGCTAAACTTCTTCAAAGGAACTAGGCTCTAATACCAATTGTTGGACTCAAGGGAACACTAAGAGGGGGGGAGAATCAGTGTTCAACAAATTTGAACTTTATTAATCTGATACTTGAACCATTCTAACATTACATTGAAGAAAAGATGCAAGCATTCAAAGTAATCATTCACAACACCATAACATAAAGATTTTTGCGTGAAAACCTTGTTAGGGGAAAAACCACAACGGATGTTAATCCACAATTTGAATACTCAAATATAAGTTTTACAAAAGAGAATGCACTTGCATTCAGGCACACTGCCTAGAGCACACTACTCAGAAGGGAAGGCTCATTTCCCTACAAAAGTTTAGATTAAAACAATTTGAAGGTTGAATTGAGATAGTAGCATCTACTTATACCAGGTTACAGTTCTGGTGAAGCTCATAGATCAAATTCTGAATTTGTAGACTGATTCTACTCTTTGCTCTTCTCTGCTCTACTCTTCAATTCACATCACAAATTCAACATTCACACCACTACTCTTCTGATTTTCACACCACACACACATTCACACATTTTCACACTTATTCACTATATAAAAATGATAAAACTGATATCATATATATATATATATATATATATATATATATATATATATATATATATCCACTATCAAGGATTTCATCATTCATATGTCAGCTTCATAAAACATTAAGTTCTTTTCAACTGTCGGCTAGATCCTTAATTAAATCTTTATTCGTATCCTCCAAAGTTGGTTAAGACAAAGAGAGGACCCAAATAAATATGTCTCAAACATAAAAACATTTAATTAATTACTCCTTATACATCCACAATTACTATACTTGACGAGTTGACCTTTTAGCACAAATAACCAATAGATTAGTGTACCAGATCTCCTAGATCACATATCAGTGAATGCACATCGAGATACTCCTTGAGTAAGGTATTACAAACATCAAAAAACCTTTATTTGAGATCCACAACTCAAAATACCAGTCTGGTGAGGTAATCAGACCGACATTTATGCCTTTAACTAGATGCCCTGTTCTTTGTTATGTTATGCCAATAGAGACCAAAACTAGACAGTAGACCGGATGCATGGCTAAGGTTGCCATCAATGACAACACTTACAAGCCATATGGCAACATAAAAATAATGATAAAATAATCAAATACATGTTCTTACATTATTCATTTGAAAAGACAAATCCTAAGTATTTAATACAACACAAACATCTATATAATATCCCATATCATTACAATAAGCAAAACTTCATGGCAACCAAATGATACCTATTCACTATTATTTTTACAACAAACAACCATCATATAGAGCTAATCATATAGTTCCATTGGAACACAATTTTATATTGATCACAAGCTCTATCATACTCTTAATAGGTTACATATCTACAAAACATATGATAGGTTAAACAATCTATTGCTTTCATGTTTGAAATCAAAGTAAATGTTAGATTCAAAATACCTATTTAAATAACTCTTTAACTCCCAATAAAATATATTTGTATAAGAAAAGATCTATACTTATACCATAATAAAATGAATAAAGATCCTACTTCCAAAATTTACAATTCACTTCATATTTAGGACTTTATTGACTATAAATAAATGAAAACACTTACCTTTTGAAACCTTGATGAAAAATCTTGAATCTCATCTACTCATTAGAGGGGTAAAAGATACCACTGCAATATAAAATATCTTCAAAAAATATCAAAGCATACTATGATATGATCAATTGATAGTCTCCACATGATGTCATATTTATAATACAAACATTTGTCACCATACAAATTTTTGTATCAAAACTAAACCATAAAATCATTATTCCAATATTCCAAAATAAATAATATTTAACAATCCATATACTAGTGCTAAGTTTGTTTCACCATATCATGACCTAAATTGCAACAATTTATAATTATCTTGAATCCTAGAATTGAACTTTATCAATTACTTCCTAATATATCTAAAGGGGGCTTATGGCCACCCAAAAATAAATAAATAAATATTAAAGAAAAGAGTGCATCATTTAGAAAGATGTTTAGAGATAAGAGAAGGGTAATATTCAAATTGGCCAGACTAGATCTCAAGGACCAAATCGTGGCACGTAAGAAAAAAGATTGTTTACCAGTCTCTTTAGACAATCACTTACACATACACCGGTATCAGGATATGAAAAGAGCTTTTATCATTCAACACTAACACTACCTACATGACCAGGATATGCATTTATTTCAAACTCTTTTCCAATATAAAAGCTAGACAATGACCTCATAGCTAAGACAAAATGCAACTTATATCACCACAACTTAACCAAACCATTTCCTTTCAAACATGGCTCTCGAAAATGCATGTATTTATTCAAGTCATCCTCAACAAACTAGCAATGATAATAGAGGGAAACTTCAATCAATTTTACTAGTCCCCTTCAATGTTAAGTTTGTTCAAAACAATGAATTCAACCAGATATTTGCATGTATACCAAGACATCAAACTATTACTTGTTCTATAAGGGATATGATTTCAACTTAGTAGAGCTTTATTAGTTGGAACCATGGCCATGGAACCATCTAAACACACTTCATGCACATGAGGCTCAAACATGAAGGTGGGATGTTATATTTACTCACAAAGCTCTTTCAAAAGCCTATGCAAAAATCTTTCCACAGATGCTGATTCAAAGGTCGTGGAAAACTTATCAAACTACTTGAAACTTGAGAGTATTTCCAGTATTTAGCACGCCAAACTCCAACAAAATGAGTAATTAAGTAAACCCGATATACCCAGAATGCGCTTCGAGGCATAGCAGAGCTTCCTAATAAGCATCGAATCATATTCCATACACCTCACTGTCACCAAAATTTATAATAGGACAGTCACCGAAGTTGGTCGATTTTGTCTTTGCAACACCAAATTGACATCATTCCTACTATGAAAATGAAATATTTTTTAATGCTTCTGAGAGAAATGTTTAATATACCAAACAGTACTTCTTGTCATGTCCACATACGGTCCTTTCAAATATTGCTTTGAACCAAAAGCTCACGTATAATACATCTGAGTAGCATTCAGGCATGTTTCTAATCATTATTTCGAATCATAAACATTCTTATCACAAATCACCATGATCAAAGTGTAGATATTGTTGTGAGAGTAGGTTCAAGCATGATTAGCCAATTGGCAATCAAAGTGCATAAACATGAAAGGAAACACCCAAATACAAGGAGAGAGCGTAGAACAAGATTGTCTTGCATCAAGACACATGGATGGTAAAGCAGATTGAATAAAAGGCCTTTAGAAAAAAATTATTAAATTTTGTGTTATGGTTACTTGTTAAAATTTTAATATGGCATAAGCACAGGGTCAACACAAGTGTACAGAAACTAGTGTTGGGTTAATGTAGGTATCTTTGAAGGTCAACAATCCAAACTTTTAGGGTTGATAGATGATGTGTTTAGAAGGTTGAATCCATTTGCATTATCTTTTTGTGATTGAGAAAAATATTTGAATCAATTCAAGTGGTCTTAACATAGAATTAAAAAAATTGATATCAAAATGAGTGCAGAAAGATATGATGAAATCACAAACTAAGTGATACTTGACCATACACTTTGCCCTCACTTTAACAAGAATAGTACTAAGTGAAGAAGCATGTGAAATTAAAGTACTTTACATAATAGAAGCTTAATATTTCTAAGATTATAGAAATGGTAGAAGATAGAGAAGGGTTTTAGGGTTTTAGTGCATCTAAAGTTGTAAAGTTTAATCAGGTTTAGTGTAGAGGGGAATAAAAAGAAAGGAGGTGAAATCATATTTTAGTCATCAAGATAGGTGAATTGTCAAAGTTTCAAACATCTTTAGAGGGTTTTTCTTAATCAAAATAAAAAACTTTTTCAAAATCATTTACAACCAATTATTGGAATTATCTCTTTTTAACCATATTATTTATAGTTTGTGTTATTTTTATTAATACTTGTTTTTTGAGGAAATGAGCATATTTAGATGAATTTATTTTTAGTAGCTATTTATAAATCAGTTATTTCATATAGTAATCTAGAAGGTTTATTCTTAGTCAATATATTTATTTCCATTAGGGATCTAACTAAAAATTGCTTGAGTTAGGATTTAGTATTTGTAGACTATATTTTATAAATTAAGATAAGTTAGGATTTATCTTGGTGTTCCTCTTGAATTTTAACTTGGTGATATTCAGAGTAGCCATCTGTGAGTGTGTATACTTCCCTACTTACTATTAATTTCAATACTTCATGTGTAAGCGGTATATGATAGGGATCACGAACACAAGTTTTATTCAACTCTCTAAATTCAACATGTCTATATTTCTCTTATCTTTCTATATTGTATCACCACAGAGCTAATCCATTCAACATCTTCTACTTGCTTAATTATGCCATCAACCAATATCTTATCTAATTATGTTTCAAGTTTCTGATTTTACATTTGACTTCAACCTATACATGGTCTCTTCCTTTGTGCTTTTGCACATTCTTTCAATTAAATTTTCATCATCATGTCTTCCTCCTTGATATCTTTTAGGTTGATTAATGTGCAAGAAAATAAATCTTCATATTCTCTCAATACCTCTTCCACTTGCATTACTTGTCATTCCTCCCAACAATCATTGATCTCACTGATCTTAACTAGTTTGGGGCTTCCTTTTACCACTATTCTTTCCTCCTTCATCCTCAAAGGTTGGCTAAAGCATTCATATGTTGACACATTATTTGAGACTACCTCCTATTCTCCTTTGTTAAACTCAAAATGTGAGTTCTATAGGTCTTCCTCTTCATCATCTTGTTCCCATCTCCCCTTTGTGTTATAGCATGCTTTCTAAAGTACGGTATCTACTTATCCACCCATTTTACTAGTTTTCATATCCCTTTTTCTCTTGGTGGTGTTGTTTTTCTTTTTCTTATATTTGAAGATTTTTTACACTTCTTCCACCAGTAGTAATATTATTTCCTTCATCTTTTATAATGTGCCATTTATAAGTTTGCATGTTTTGTAAAATGAGAATGTTTAAAAAAATCTTGGACTACTTCCACTCTCAAGTTTCTGTCTTTGATTGATATATCACGTTTTCTTTTTCTTATTTATGAAGATTTCTTGCATTTCTTCTACTAATAATAATATCATTTCCTTCATCCTATATAATGTGTCATTTATAAGTTTGCATGGATTGCAAAATGAGAATGCTTTAAAAAATCTTATTGGATTTCTTCTCTCTCTACTTTGTGCCCTCTTTTTTTATTGATATACGATCTAAACATATTTAAATGCATATGAGGCTCAAACATGAAGGTGGGATGCTATATTTACTCATAAAGCTTAAGATTTGTGAAAATAACATTACACAAAGACTCATACAAAGATCATGAGAACACTTCCCATATTTAGCGATCGGTCTTAAACAACACATTCTAAGCTTTGACTTGCTTAGGTGGCTCATCTAAAATCAGACTCGCTTCTCCATTAGAACCCATCTATTAATATGATTTAAGACGAGTCACCTAAACAAATCAAAAGTTAGAATATGTTGTTTAAGCCAAAATATATTTAACACGACAACTTCAATATGATAAACAAACCTGTTAAAACCAGAATGAGCTTTGAAAGTTAAAAACTTCTTTTAGTAAACACCAAATTGTACTTCATACGCCTCACTGTCACTATTAAAACTTGGTCAACTAACAAAATGCACCCGAGAATGCTTCTCAGGTTAGAGCTTGTCTTTAAGAACTTTGAAAAATACAGCCTCTATTAACAAATATCCATTGCCATATCTGCCAAAAGTTAATGTTAAAAAAAAATGCCGTAGATTTAATAAACCACGCGTTGCTTAAAATAACAAAACACGCGATCTTGTGACTTAGGATTATACCTTTAGGGTTTAAACATTCTTAGGACTCAGCCATTGCGGAGATCGACAATAGCCTGCCGAAATTGACAATCAATACGTTTAGGAAATAAAAGTGAATCGAGATACTCTTGAATACGTGATAGGACAGTCCTCCAAATTGGTCATTCGATCTTTCCAACACCAAATTGACAACTTTCCTACTTCGAAAATGAAATAATTTTAAATGTTCCCGGGAGAAATGTTCATTATACTAAATAAACAATACTTCTTGTGGTGTCCACAGACAGTCCTTTCAAATACTGTTTTGAACCAAAAACTGGTAATAATACATCTGAGTAGCATTCGGGCACGTTTCTAGTCGCTATCTCAACTTCTTAAACATTCGTACCACATATCACCGTGATCAAGCTTGGACATTGAGAGTAGGTTGAAGCATGATCAGCCAATTGGCAATCAAAGTGCATAAACATGAAAGGAAAAACCCAAATACAAGGAGAGAGCATAGAACAAGATTGCCTTCCCCTTCCACCAAGACACATGGATGATTGACCGTTTTAAATTCCTGCAGCGTAAGAAGACATGGGTTTCCTTACGGATATAGTCGCATTGTTTAACTATTTGCCATAAACAGGTCTCCAACACTATTTTCACTGTTTACATTTTCCAGCATAGTCCCAAACTGTGCCAAAATGGGAGCTTTGGAACAGAGAATCCTTAAAAGCGACGAAGGATTTAGGAATTTTGTCAGATGTTGTAGTTGGAAATGCTCTGGTAGACATATATTCAAAATGTACAAGCGAAGTCAAAGGTACTAAAAAAATGTGATCTTATGGAATGCCCTGATTGCAGGATATACACAAAATGGGTTTGTTGGAAAGGCTTTAGAAACTTTCAAGCAAATGCAATTGGCAGGTATAAAGCCAGACTCGTCAACCTTTGCCAGCATCCTCCTTGCCTGTGCTGAAATGGGAGCTTTGTAATAGTCGCACAACCATCACAGGATAAAGGATAGATGAGTTTTGTCAGATGTTGTAGTTGCAACTGCCCTTGTAGACATGTATATAAAATGTGGAATTATAGACACTGCACGTGAATTGTTTGACAGAATGCCTAAAGAAATGTGTTCTAATGGAATGCCCTGATTGCATATATTTACAAAATGGATTTGTTGAAAAGGCTCTATAAACTTTCAAGAAAATGCAATTCCAAGGTGTGAAGCCAGACTCTACAACTTTTCCCAGCATCTTCGCAGCCTGTGCCGAATGGGAGCTTAGGAACAGGGCATGGACATCCATTAAAACATGAAGGATAGAGGAATTTTGTCAGATCTTGTAGTTGCAACCGCTCTGGTAGAAATGTATGCAAAATGTGGGAGCATGGACAAGGCATGCAAACTGTGAAGGCATTTGGTCTCATTGGAATGCCGTGATTGCAGGATATGAACAAAATGGATTTGATGACAAAGATTTAGAAACTTTCAAGCAAATGGAATTGTAGTTGTAAAAGCAGCATTCTCCCCGCCTGTGCCAAAATGGGAGCTTTGTAATATGGTATGGAGATCCATTAAAGGGGGATTTTTGTCAAATATTATAGTTGGAAATGCTCTAATAGACATGTATGGAAAATGTCGAAGCATAGACAAGGGATGCGAACTCTTTAACAAAATGCTTGAGAAATGTGGTCTCATGGAATGAAACGTTTGCAGGATATCCACAAAATGGATTTTGCAAGGATGCTCTTAAAAATGTTTGAATTAATAAAGCACTCTGGAACATATCTTAATATTATAAGCTTTATTTGTATTCTATGTGCATGTAGTCATTCAGGTTTAGTGGATGAAGGTTGGAAAATACCTCCTATTTATCAATTGATGAGCTAAAGAGATTCTATAATGAATGGTTCATAAGGCACAACACTTGCTGAAGGTTTTACAAATGAGGTTGCAAGCTAAGTGGGCTTAACCTTGGGGGAATTTCCATTGTTAAGCGCACTTGAGCTGGAGTAGTATTGGGATGGGTGACCTCCTGGGAAGGCCCAGTGCTTCACCTTTGTGAGCATCACCTAGATGCAATGAGTGCTAAGTGGACCATTCATTATCATGAGAGATGGATTCTTGTGAACCACTACTCATGAAACATAGGTCAATGAGTTTGACTTGTAAAACTACACGGTTGAATCCTAATAGCAATATCACAATTTGACACGCTGTGGAAAATACCTCCTACTTATCAATTGGTGAGCTAAAGGGGCTCTATAATGAATGGTTCACAAGGCATAACACTTGTTGAAGGTTTTGCAAATGGGGTTGCAAGCTAAGTGGGCTTAACTTTGGGGGAAATTCCATGGTTAAGCGTGTTTGAGCTGGAGTAGTCTCCCGGAAGACCCAATGCTTCACCTCTGTGAGCATCACCTAGATGCAATGAGTGCTAAGTGGACCATTCATTATCATGAGAGATGGGTTCTTGTGAACCACTACTCATGAAACATGGGTCAATAAGTTTGACTTGTAAAACTACACAGTTGAATCCTGATAGCAATATCACAATCTAATAATATCTTATTTTCTTTGACACAAATCTCCATCTGCAAATAATAACGCTAATTCTTTTCACAAGCAATATAAACAAAGATAGTTACATTAGTATCTTAATTCCCGCTTTTCTAATAGCTACACTAAAATTTTGATATCTAAAATGATTATATCATTGATTTACGTCTCACTAATCCTTTTGATAGCATCACGAATAATCAGCATATGGAAAGCATGTTACGTAGAAACCATTACCTCTTGAGGAGAGCTTCAAAATTTTCTCAAAAAAAACAATTTAACATTCAAAAGTAGGAGTATATTTACAATAAGTGATAATAAGGCATATCCAAACCATTCAACAGCAACCATGCAGTAGTGGCTGCAAAAAGGATTCCAACAGAAATATTGTGCCGCCTTCACAAGATCACGTCAACAGCTGATAATAAATGCCAAAATATCTAAGACAATAATGTCGTCTTTGAATTGGCATTTATAGCATACCATAAAGAAGTTCTAACTTCTAATAACATCTAGCAACAATGAAAAAGTGCCCAACTACATAAATGAAATAAAGCACAAAAAGATAGAATTTGGAAATGAATTTAGAAGAAAAATAGATGAAGAGAAAATAAATGTCAAACATAAAATATGATCATGAAAGATGGATTTTAAAAGCTATGAATAATGAAACCTATGTATATAAATCTATAGATATACAGAGGGTAGTTGGTCTAGTTATTATCCTGATCCACTTTCCAGCAGCAATGGACCCCCAGAAAGCAACCAGAGTAGCGGAAAAAGCCAGCTTCATTGAAAAGGAGTCATATACCAAATATCTCTACAGCAAAATCACTGATAGCACAAGTCACATCGTCGGACAGATAGAAGAAGATTGTGCCATCGAAATGAAAATAATATACAGATTAACCATGCACTCATAAAGAGTTTTAGAGGTGCATAAATACAACAATGAACTCTAGAAAAGGATAAAATGCCATCCTCCAGTTAGTATTTGGATGTAACTATAGACATTATTTTGCAAATTCCTGGCATAAATACAAGATCTCTTCACTCATAGACAGATTTAGGGGAAAAAAATGCATCAATAAACTATACCAGAGGATATAAATCCCTTCTTCAAGGTACAAGAGTGCCTATTGATGTAATTTTTTAGTTCACACAAGATTAAACCATTAATGAAATTAGGTCAACGAATTTAAGGCATCCATTCTCTGTTTTCCTAAACATTAGAGAGTTTAAGTCAATGATTTATTCTGCTCATGCATGGCATGTCCTGTTACTTTTCTGAAGCCTGTAAAATACAATGCCATCACCAATCAATCCAACTAATCCCCATAAACATACTGTATACATTCATATTAAAAAGAATGTACAATATTCAAACATCTCATACAAATAACTTGTTAATATGAAGTGCAAATGCATTCCATACACACCCAAACATCTCACATATAACAGGGTTATTTTAGGTGTAGATTCATTCTAGAGACACCCAAATTTTTCACACAAAAAACCTGCCAATGTTAGGTGTAGATTCATTCTAAAACATCCCAACATCTCATACAAATAACCAAGCAATGTAAGGTGTAGGTTCCTTGTTCTCCTATGTAAAATTGATCTGATAAGTGTTTCTATGAGCCACATTACATGGGATCTCATCATTTCCAGGGAACATTGCACACAGGAAAAGGTAACTGAATTTACATTGAGAGGATGGTAACAACTGAACAGCTAAAAAACTGAATTTAACAATGGCTAAGGTGAAGGAACACACAACAATATGCTCTTCACTTCTTTAATCCATATCAAGAAATTTTCTTCATATTGCAGAAAAAAGATTAAATTAGATATCTAAAGAAGAAGATTGGTTTTGAAGGCAAAAATCCTTTACAAAGGCTTTACAAATTGAAGAAAGCGACTTTGAAGAGAAACTGTTATTGGAATGAAACTAAATTAAAACATACTTGATCCCAACAGTTTTTTAGAATATTTCAATACTATTTCCAAGCATAGGAATTATGACTGATGGCTACGATCCTCGGTTGTTTGGATGGTCAATTCAGAAGATTTAGTTGTCTAACAAATATTTCTATTGATTCTAGGAAAATTCATCGCTAACAATTCACCAAGAAAATTCACCGCTATGAAAAATAAGGATGAATATAAAAATGAAGGCTATGAAGATCCTAACACTATAGAAGGTGAAGAGTCAAGCATAATAATCAACCATATCTACTGGTGAATGCATAGCTAAAACCAAATTTAAGAATATATATAAAAGTTAATACTTAGCTCGCAGATCTGAATGTTGGATTCGTAGAAGGCATGCATTAAAAGACAGAGAAATGCTGCAAAATCTTAAAGTTACTTCACTTTAGGTATGTATAGATTGCGGTCTGAAATCTAATGCCAACAGAAAATGTTGCCTAAGTCAAGATCCGAGAATAGGGTAAACAATGAGAGTATTGCAACTAAAGGTCTTAAGGAAAGATGATTAAAGGAATCGACTAAGGCTTGCAGATTAAGGTAGGACGATGGGACGATAAGAAAATATAGACATTTGAACCAGAGTTTTAAACAAGTAATTCATGCAAGGAAAAAGTTATAGACCGGATCCTGATTCACAAATGAGGCAAAATCTTGGAGGATTGCTTGCCCTAACTCATCATGCATATGATAAGCAGAATAATCCAGGTACACATCTAAGAAATCTTATTAAACTATGAAAGCCAAACCACCGCATTTAGTCCATCTATACTGATAAATAATGGAGAGGAGATCTGATGCATACCTGCAGAAATAATTACTTGAGACTTTGAGCGCAACTTTTTCCTTCCCCCCTTCTCCCTAGAATCCATTCAATTTATTAAAATTATTCTGCAAAGAAAGTAATGTCCATTCTTGAAACAGTCACTAAATTCTAGATTATTGAATAAGATTAATAAAAGAAATAAACACTATTTATTTATATATATATTCTTTTGAACTTATAACTTCTTTTACATGTAATATTTATTATCCTCGATAATACCATAAATGAATAATTATTCATTTTCGGGGAATTTAATCATTCAGAATGAATAAAATATTATCATCTTAATAGTATCAAATTAATTGATAAATACTATATTTTTGGGATAATTATTCATTTAAAAGGGGGGTTCTAACACCTAGAAAATAGGCTTCCTATGTGAAAAGGTGGGGAAAAGGTGATCATAGGTCTTTAATGGAAAGAACCTAGGATTCAAGGGGCCTCTTCCTAAATTTCATTAGAATGCAAACCAACAAGGCCAAGAGATTCATTTTCAACCTTACTCAAACTAGGGTTGTTTAATTCTTTAGGGTCTTAAAATGATTAATATTAATTTGGAATGATTAAACTAATCAAACTATATGACCTAATATGTAAAGTGCAAACTCCCAAAGATAATCAGATTGTAACAACACTTTGCAAGAAAATCAGGGAGATATCGGAGGGTGTGTACTTGTCACCAAAAGTTCATTTCAGCATGTATAGGAGGATTGATTCACCCCTAGGCAAATGGGTCCTTGTTTAGGCTTCCAAAACCACTTTTTACAGTCCTCTAGTGCTAGATCTGGGATGCTATTTTCCACCCGCAAAGCTAACTCAACTCAAAGCAATTTCAATACTCACTGTAGATACATGAACAAAACACCAAAGAATAGAACATCCTCATAGGGAAGGAATATCCATAACACCTATCTAAGCTCAAGGACTTATTCATAAGTATTAAGTTTTTCATTAGCAATTTAATCCTCATAGACAATAAACATTAATAGTAAACAATAAAAAATAAAAAATTGATCCTTGATTTAAGATTGATTCTCTTGTTCATCATAGTGCAAGGGGGGTCAAAATATCAGAACCTTGCAATGCCAAAATAAGATATATTTATAGTTTTTGAAAGGATAACCATCAAGATTTTTCTTGGAAATGAATTCTTGAAAGAATGGTAACCGTTATTTGGCTGAACAACAACCTATGGGAAACCAACTGATTTCTTGTCTGATGATGACACATAGTCATTAGTATCTATTTTAAGAGGATTTGTGATTGTTTCATAGTTTCCTATTGATAAGAAAAGGAAAACAAATGAAACTCTCTATTTGGAGGTCCCATGGCAACATATACGTGAGAAGATTTTGTAACTTCCTACTCTAAGAATTTGATAATATGCCATAAGATTGTTTCCATGCAAATCCTTTAAATCCAGAAGATTTCTTTGATTCCAAAGCTCACTCTACTGAATTACCATCACATAACTTCACTAAGCTTATTAAATTTAAGGAAATTTGAGTGTCCTTTCTTGCATTAATTTTCTTCAAGTGGATTTTACTAGCTTAATCTTCCCATTCTCTCATTTTGTATAATGAGCATTACAATCTTAGAGATGTCAAGCTCTTCAAGTGATGCCACTTCTAAGATTAAGAGTGATTTCCTCACCATTGAGGGTGTGGAATACAACACTATGTGCAAATTAGTTGTAGACCAACTTAGGGAAGTCTTCCTCATCCATAGTGATGTGGAGGAGTGAGTTATTCACAAGATAATTAGTGAACACTTCTTATCCCAGGTGCATATATGTAAATCTAGTCTACTAGAGCGCTTTGTTTACAAAATTGTTTGCACCTCTAGGAGATTTTGAATGGGGAATCCATGTAGCTGATTATCTAGTAAGTCTAGTGTATATGCAAAGTGTTGAAGACACTTTGGGAAGTTTGTTTGTGCATTCACATGTAGGTGATGTAATCTGCATTGCTACTACATTGGAGAATGAACAAGCTAGGCAAGCAATTTCCCTACTTCATGCTATACTGGAATGCAATGCGATGGAGACCTTCGCCTACTACATTGAGTTTAATGAGAATCTATTTTCACCTTCACAGATTAAATATTTGCAGGAAGTGATTGAGGGTATTAGGATCCTTTTTCGCCCTTTGTTCCTGAGACACCTTGTACTAAAAGCTCCCCTTTTTCTATGTAACATATAAAATACATACATATATACAAATATATATCTTTTTGGCTTTCAAATTTGTATCTTGTGATGTGAATGTTCTTAAAATCTCTTAACTTTATATCTGAATTTTTATTTTTCCTACAATGTACTCTTTCATTTCCATTCCTGCAATGTTCCTCGTTGTTGTAAGGAAGCTAAGGTATCAGAACAACTTCCTACACTATTCTTGAGAGGATGATAATGAAAATTTTTACAAATCTTTACAATATTTATATAGAAAGTTAAACATAAATATCATGCATAACACAACATAGTGATTTATATGGGGAAAACCCTTTTGGGAGAAAAACCCCACACTTCAAAAGCCATCATATATATTATTTAGAAATTAGAATGATTACAATATACTTGTAGAGAAAGCTTCTCACAGGAGTACCACCAACCAAAGATCCAAAGGAAACATGACTGCTATCAGACTCTGAAAATACATCATAATACACAACCATAATTTACAACACCCTCATAAAATAAGGTTGCCTTCTAGGGCAAGTCAAGCTAATAAAACATTGGTTGTCAGATCAAAGACATAATGATGAATGGTCTAGATTTATACTAATAAAATATAAATAAGATTTTCCTTTCAGAGCCACTGCCCCAGAGCCCCCATCAGGGTGTGTGGCCCTTAGACCCCTGGGAGGGGTACCCCCTCACACCCCCTTGTCACTATTGTATCAACAATACCTTATTTAATTGCAAGGTTGAGATACATTTTCATAATAAATCTCCCACTTGTTGAACACCTTGCAAAAGAAACAAGACAGTGTATAAACATCATCTCTTAACTATTAGGGGTTGAAAGGACCATAGTCTTTAAACACCATCTAAACTTATCTTTTCTCACAAGCTTAGTTAAAGAATCAACAACATTCATCAAAGTCTCTACCTTAACTAGCTTCACCCTATCATCTTTAACCATATCTCTAACAAAATTATATTGTACATCAATGCGCTTAGTTTTGGCATGAAATTTTGGGTTCTTAGCTAGACATATCGCACTCTGAATGTCACAATAAATTATCATTGCACCTTGTTTTATTCCAATATTTGAACACAGTCTCTTAATCAAAATGGATTCTTTACAAGCATGAGTAGTTGCCATATACTCAGGTCCAGTAGTGGATAAAGCAACCACAACCTATCGCTTACTCAACCAACTAATTACACCACCAAATAAAGTAAACACATAAGCATTGTTGGATTATCTGCTATCAACATCACCTACCTAGTCTCAATCCACATAACCATGAATATTAAGGGGAATCTCATCTTCAGTGATATTAAGTTATGATAATAGAAGGAATATTCTAAGGTATTGCATAAATATCTAAAGACTCTTTTAACTTCATCCTAATGAACTCTACTAGGATTAGACATATACCTAGAAAGAACTCTCACTGCTTGGGCAATGTCTAGTCTAGTACAAACCATAGCATACATAAAACTTCTGACTACACTTTGGTAAGGCACTCTACTCATGTCTTCCATTTTTGATGGGAATGTTGGACAATCTAAAATAGATAACTTTGTTCCAACTGAAATAAGAACACAAAATGGTCTACAATCTTGCATATCAAACCTCTATAAAATTTAATTGGCATACTTACTTTGGCCAAGCCACTATAACTTTCTCTTCACTCTATCTCTTCTAATTTCCATCCCGAGAATGTGTTTAGCTACACCAAGATCTTTCATTTCAAATTTAGAAGCAAGTTGAGATTATAATTTTGAAAGCATACCTTTCCCTTAACCAATAAATAGCATATCATCAACATATAATGTAATAAAAAATAGATGTTCACCATCAATTTTATAATAGATACAATGATCTAATTTAGAATTCTCAAATCCCAAAATCAACACATATGTATCAAATTTTTTGTACCACATATTAGGACTCTGTTTTAGGCCATGCAAAGATTTTTTCAATTTGTAAACCAATTTACTTTTACCTTTCACCACGTAGTGCTCTCTCAGTGTCATATAAATATCTTTCACCAAGTCGCTATGAAGGAAAGTAGTTTTCACATCCATTTCCTCAACCTCTAAATCATAAGCAAGAACAATAGAAATAAAAAATCTAATGGATGTCATTTTTACAACTCGAGAAAATAGCTCACCATAATCAACACCCTCAACTTGAGAGTAACCTTTTGCAACTAACCTTGCTTTGTACTTCTTAATACCTCCATTTGAACCAATATTTTTCTTGAACATCTATTTGTGCAACCAAAAGGTTTTCTTCCTTTAGGAAATGGTACAAGATCCCATGTATCATTCTTTTTCAAAGTTGTCATTTCTTCATCCATATAAATCTTTCAGGATTCTACATCATTCATACCTGATGCCTCTTCTATCACTCTCAGCTCATCTATGTTAATAATCAAATAAAAAATACATCTCCAATCATCAGGTGAATACCTTTTGGGTGGTTGTCTATTCCTTGTAACCTATTAACAAGCTATCTTGGAGGTTCTTCCGCCTGTTCTAAAGATTCAGAGCTAGATGAGCTCTCCTCAACTTCTTGTCTATTCAGGGCCTTGATTCAAATTTATTAGACACGTAGAAGGAAATTGAATCAGTTTTTCCTATTTACTCTGCTATGGCTGCAATCTAACAAAAGAAGCTTAGTTTCTCTAAAAATAACACTTCTCCTATGTATTACCTTTTGTGCAACAAGATCCCAAATCTGGTATCCTTTCACACCATAACTATATATGATGAAGATACATTTCATAGCATTGTTCTCCAACTTTGTTTGCTTCTCCTTTGGTACATGTGCATATGCCTTGCAACCAAAAAATATAAGATGCCTTAATGAAGGCTTGTTACCCAACCGTGCCTCTATAAGTGTCTTATCAACAAGAGATGATGTAGGAGATCTATTAATCAGGTAACAAGTAGTAGCAACAACTTTAGCTCAAAATATTTGTTCTAGACCAACACCACTCGACATACTCCTAGCTTTCTCCATCAGTGTCATGTTCATTCTTTCTACAACTCCCTTCCTTTGTGGAGAATACACAGTTGTCTTTTGTCTATGAATACCACAATATTTATAGAATCTATCAAAATAATTAGAGAAAACTTCACCACCATTATCAATCCTCAAACATTTTACTTTATTTCTAGTCTACAACTCAACCATTGCTTTAATTTTTTTAATTTATTTGAAAACTTCAAATTTACTCTTCAAAAAATACACCCATGTCTTTCTACTATAATCATGAATAAATGAAACATACTATGTGGATTTACCAAATGAAGGAACATCTACAAGACCAAACACATTAAATTGAATAAGATCTAATACACCACAAGATTTATGAGAACTCAAGTAAAACTAAATGTGATTTTGTTTGCCATAAATGCAATTCTCACATAAATCAAATTGGAGATTACAATCAGATAACCCTTCAACAAGGTTTTTATTTTTCAAGGTTTTTAGACCCTTTTTTCCAATTTGGAAAAGTCTTTGGTGCCATAACATAGTTTTCTCTTCAAGTAGCTTTGATTCAGAAGAAAGAGCACCCTTGGGTGCCCATAATCCATAATCATCTGTTGGAGATGAAACCATCACCCCTTTGAAAGACTTTATTTTCACAAAAGTACTATTGCACTCAATGATGCATGCATCAAGCTTATATAATGTGCCATATCTGACACCTCTAGCAATCACCATAGCACCTTTAACCATCTAGCATCCTACATCATAAAATACTACCCATGCACTTGTATCTATTATTTTTCTCACTAATAATTTTTTTTGAGCTAATCTAGGGATATACGACACACCATTAATCCCTTTTATTCTACCATCAAGAAACTTGATTCTAACCTTACCACAACCAGCAATATTTAAATAAGAATCATCACCCAAGTACACTTTACCTCCATCAAATTATTTATATTTAGAAAACCAATCTCTATTAAAGGTCATATGTAAAGATGCACCTGAGTCAATTAACCATGCATCATCACCTGCACGAGTTGTCAAAGATGCAATGAATGCATCACCATATTCCTTCTCAGACTTGTAATTAGAATTAAATTTCTTCTCTTTCTTCTTCTTTTCTTCTTTGTAGTCCTTACGAATATGTCCAAACTTTTTAAGAGATTTAGATCTCCCCTTCGACTTGGATTTATCATATTGCTTCTCATTATTCTTTCATTTTTCCTTAAGTCTTCCATGAACATTTAGGCTCTTCTTGGCATAGATGGATACCTTCATCTTCATTTCTTCAAAAAAAGAGAACCCACCACATCTTTAGTCTTCAATATAACATAATTACTCCTAATAGCCATAACAAGAGAATCCCACAAGTTAGGCAAAGAACAAAGCAAGATCTGACATTTCTCTTCCTCATCCATTTTGGCACCAACTGATACCAATTGAGCCACCAACATATTGAATGGTTCAAGGTGGTCTATAATTCTTCCACCCTATTTCATTCTCAAAGAATACAATTTCTTCCTCAATAAAATCTTATTCACTAAATATTTGGCTTGATACATATCACCAAGTTTCTTCCATAGTTTTTGTGTAGAGGTTTCTTCATGGACATTGATTAATAAAAATTATGCTAAGCACATAATTAGACCCTTGGATTTACGGTCCATAACATCATATTGAGCATCCAATGTAGCATCTATAGGCCTTGAAACATTTTCATCAACAACTTCTCATAGATCTTGATCTATCAATGGACTCCATCTTCAACTTCCATATTTTAAAAGTATTTCTAAAAAAATTATCCACCTATATTCTCTCTAATGAACTTGTCATCTGAAAATTCTTACAACAAGATCACAAAGTATCTTCTACACAAGCTCCCACTCAAATCTATATTAGTTCAAAAATCCCAACAACCCATAATCGAAACCGAAAGTGATCGGGCTCTGATACCTTTTGTAAGGAATTTAAGGTAGGAGAACAACTTCCTACACTAATCTTGAGAGGAGGATAATGCAAAAATTTATAGATCTTTAAAACTTACAAAAACTTAAACAAAAATAAACATAAATATCATGCATACCATAACATAGTGTATTACGTGGCGAAATCCTTTCGAGAGAAAAACCCCACACTCCAAAATTCATCCAATATATTATTTAAAAATCATAATGATTACAATATACTTGCAAAGCAAGCTTCTTACAGGAGTATCACCAACCAGAGATTCAAAGGCAACACAACCACTATCAAACTCTTAGAATACATCATAATGCACAACCGTAACACAATGCCCTCATAAAATATGGTTACATTCCAGGGTAAATCAAGATAATAAAATATTAGTTGTTAGATCTAAGATCTAATGATGAATGGTCCATGTAATTAGGGCTAAATATTAAGGTTAATGTAATAAAGCATATAAATCAAACCCTAATAAATAATGAAACATAAATGAGCATAAAGACATAAAGCATAAAACAATATTAACCAAATCTTCATGCCACCATTGATTCGCCTCCATTGCACTTCTCCATTTTTCTTGAATATGTTAATTTCCCTTAGATTTGAGTGTGCAATAATAAGCCTATGACAAGTGACTAGAAAAATATTGAAGATTGATGTCTCACAATAGCAGCATATACTTGCATAATATGTGTAGATCTATCAAAATGACAATGACGAGGTCTTTTATAGAAAAGACAATTTTGAATGAAGGGCTAAGATTAAAAGCCAATAAGATGTCTTAATCAATGGCCAATATTGAAAGTTGTAGTATGAAATAGTGTTAGGGCTAAATTAGGGAAAATGATAAGGATGAAGGGTTGAGATTGAATTATCTCAAGATAATTCAATCAAGGTCTAGGATTAAATGAGATGTCAAGAGATAAGATTTGATGTGGAAGATAAGATTGACACAAATAAAGAGGTGATAAGAGAAATTAAATAATAAAAAATATTTAATTTAGGTGGTCAATGAATAATTAAATAATTAAAATAATTATTCAATTCAAAATTCAAGAGTGGACCAAATTAAATAAATAAAATTTATTTAATTTAGGAGAGAAAAGGATCATGAATAATTAAATAATTAAAAATAATTATTTAATTATAGTGGAAAGTGAACAAAAATTAAATGAATAAGAATATATTTAATTTTAGAAAGAAGACTTAATTAGTGATGCAATTAAATAAATAAAATTTATTTAATTAATCAAGGAGGAATAAAGATAAAAAAATGAATTAATTAATTAATAGAAGAATTATGACTTTAGAAAATAATTAAATAATTAAAATTATTTAATTATCAAAGACAAAAGGGGAAATGATGGAGAATTTAGAAATCACAAGCCTGGGATAATTTTTAGTGTTTACATTTTGACCCTCTTTGATACAATGCAGTTTATCATGTCGTGTCAAAGAAAATTCAGTTTAATACATGCCCTAGTGTAAAGAGGATGATGAAGGATGATGAGGAAGGTTGTGGTATTCCCCCTTGAGAGGACATGTGGGTTCAAAGAACATGAGTGTGCTCTCAAAATGGATAAGAGGAAAATAGATAAGTGGCATAGAAGAAATGTTAGTGTGGAGGATATGGATGTTAGTGGAGACAACTTTAAAGATGCATATTTTTCCAGAGAAGACTCTGCACTAATCATCATTGGACAGTAAAATGACACAAATGGACAAAAAACACCATGGTATGACATAGAACAAGGTGTGCAAGGTCATCCACTTGCGAAAAATAGACAGTCACAGACAAGGAATGTCCTAACTCATACTAAGGGGTAAGTTGCCCCAGTCTTTTTGCCAAGACAATCCACAAACAACAATCAAAGAAAAGAGTCAAGAGACATCATCGCTCCTCTAAATCCTTCATGGGACATCCTCAAGGAAGCTAGTAACTTGACTCAAAGACAAATCGAAAAAAAGATAAGACGAGACAAACCACAAGGTCAATGGCCATTCAGAGTGTTTGCCAAAATATGATTGTTTAATTTTTAGGTGATTGACGGGTTGATTATCTAACAATGTCTGGTTTCAGGAGGGAAACATGTCATATAAGATGTCAAGTTTGGTTTCGATCATGTGACCACCTGTATAAGGAAAATGACGATGTTTGACTTGATGACAATGTCTGGTTTCATGAAGCACACATCCTATATAAGGCATAACTTGACTGTTTTGACTATTTTGACAACTTGTTTGGTTTGATTGAGTGACCTTGTTGGCTTGATTGTCTTGTTGATGCATGACTTGTCTAATTTTTTTATGACTATTTGTGTCTATGTTGACAATGTCTAGTTTATTTGACTAGCATGACAAACCCTAAAGGACTAGCCTAGGTGGCCTCGAGGGCACATCGACAAATGACCCTTCCTACATTTAGTCGTAGAGGCAACGTTGTTTGACGATGACATGGACTGACTGACATGATTGAATTTTACTCTATTTTGGGATTTTGAAGGTTATTTGGATGTTTTTGCATTTTCCTCAGGACATTTTATGATTTTTATGACTTTTTAAGGACTTTTTATGATTTTTAGGAATTTTTACGATTGTCAAGAACATGTGTAATATCCACTATAGTCAAATGATAAAGGTCTTGCCCCTAGGCAGGTCGAGTATTATTCGAGAAAAATGTCATGAAAAAGGGGCATACGCGGGATAGGGGATATGCAAGGCTTGATGTCAACCAATGCTAGCCATGGAAAAAAATGACGAGATTTATGATGAATGTTGTAAATGTGTTGGGATGTCATAGTTATGTGTTCGGGATGATAGTAGATGGTGAAGCAAAGACTGACTACGCATGGCGCCTATTTTCCAGATTTTCACCATGGTACTTATCTAAAGCGCCTATTTTACCAAGTTTTCACTATTGGACAAATATTTTTCTCTTTACTATTTTTGTCATTTTCTTATTTTTTTGGTGTCACTAAGATGTCTGTTTGCCAGGTTTTCATCAGGGTGACGATTTTTTTGTATTTTTAAGGTTTTCAGCCTAGCACTATGATGTTATGTATAGAACTTGCGTATATGCATACTGTTGATAGGCTCTGTCAATTGTTCTTCATCAAGCATGGCCAAATGATATGCACCAAAACCTAATGCATCAATAATGATGTAAGGACCTAGCCAATTGGGTTCAAACTTGCTAGGTTTCTCTCGATCAACTTGATTCCTTGGATTCTGCATGGGGACCAAATTGCCAATTTCAAACTTTCTAACCATTACTCTTTTATTATAGCTTCTGCAAATACGATTCTGATATGTCTGTAGGTGGTTCAAGGCATTTTTTATTCTTTCTTGCAACATTTCTAGCTCATGTAGGTGAGATTTTTTGTACTCTTTGTTGTCAGTCAATCCCTTCAAGGAGACTTAGAGAGAAGGAATTTTGACCTTGATGGGCAATATAGCTTCAGATATGTAGACCAAGGAAAATGGGGTGGCTCTAGTGGGTGTGTGGATGATGGTACGGTAGGCCCATAAGGTGGGATTGAGTTGTAGATGCCAATCACGGCTAGCGTCATTAACGGTTTTCTCAAGAATTCGAAGGATTGTTTTATTGGATGCATCGGCTTGACCGTTTCCTTGCAGATAATAGGGCGTGGAGAAATGGTGGAAAATTGGATGGTGGAAGGTGTATGGTCACATGCTTTTGAAATTTGTAGGATGATGGAGGAGGGATGTCAACATATATTTTAGGTGTATGATAGGATTCATGATGGAAAGTGGACTTAGGATGCATGGAGGAAATACCAACATCTTGAGATTGGTGTTTGTGGGGTGTATATCCAAGGCCATAAGAGCGTGGAGGGACTTTGACATGGATGGGCTTCAAAATATCTTGTTCATGAAGGTCTAAATATTTACCTTGGTGGTTCATGTTTTGGAGTGTGCAATGGACAATGGGACTAGGTGTAGGTAGAACACTAGACACGAGTTTCTTATTGGATGGAGAAAATGAATCAGGGGAAGATAATGGTTGTTGTTCTAAGGAGGAACATTTATGAATGAGGGTGGAAAGGCCAATAGGATATGATGGAGGACTTGTAATGGGGTCGATAGTGGGTGATCGAGGATCATTAGGATCTTGATTAACATTATGTTCACTTAGATCCAAGGTATTTGTTGGATCTTCTATGTGTGCTTGGGAGGCATATGTCTCATCAAGGGGAGTGGATGGTGATGGATCATGGATAGGACTAGGTGAAGGTGCATTTGGAATATATTTCTCATGGATGGGTATAGGATCAAGTTTCTCATGGATAGGTTCTTCATAATTATGAATATCGTCTTGATCATAGAAAATATATAGGTTATGGATAGGTTGGATGAAAGTGGTTTGATCTTGATTAGGATTAGTGTTTGATGTTTCCACATGCTTAGGATTAGGCTCTTGACATACCTTGTGGGTTTCTTGAATGGAAGTGGAAGGGGATGACTCCTAAATAGGCTTAACGTGATCTAGATGGTCAACAACATGGATACATGATGGAGATTGACTTGGGCTTAGTGGGGGAGTACATGATGGGGTTATAAGAATGGGCATGGCATTTGAAGACTCTTTGGTAGGTTCAAACATATGAGTTGGATAGTATGGTGATGTTTGATTCCTTTCTAGTAGCGCTTGGGTCACATCCTTTGTAGGTGGATGGGTGGATTTAGGTAATGCCATAGGTTTACTTTTGAAATTTTTGAATTTAGGTTGTAGCTTTGATAGAGGATTAGATGATGGTGGGGATAATGAAGAGTTTGATGGGTCAAAAGGTGGAGAGGCCAATGGATTAGAACTGGTACATGGTGGCTTAGGGATAGGCATTTTATTGGATGGTGGTATGATAGAGTTATAGGGTGCATGAACTAGACTGGTGTTCCCCTTGTCATATGGGACATGAGAATCGAAAGGCTCTTTATTCTTTTGCCAAGGTGGACTTAGGCTCCTATGTTCTTGTTGTGATATGGGTGGGTATGTTGATGTGGCATTGACATGATAGGTAGATGGGCTAGGTTGGCATGATGATGAAGGTGACATAGGATTGTGGTTGAATGTGTTGGGGTTGTAATGGTGTTTGGACGACCAAGTGTTGTGGTATGATTTTTTGTTGTGATAATGATGGAGGGGTTGCATAGGATAATGGTTGTTCGTAGGTGGATTGATATGGATAAGGGTTGACATTAGAAGAGGTGTGATAGGTTGATGAAGGGGTAACATGATATGTGGATGGATGAGGTTGATATGATGATATAGGTGAGACATAGGATTGATGTGAAATTTGTTGATGTGATGATTGAAATTGATGATGTGCTTGTTGGATTTGACAAGTAGCCATGAGGTATTGGGCTTGTGCTTTGAGTTGTTGAATTTGAGGTGATTGGTTTGTTTGAAGTTGAAATCATTGGATGAGGCCTTGGAGCCCATGTATAATTTGTTGGTCTAAGGGTTGTGGTGCTTGATAAAGTGATTGGAGGAGGTTTTGGAATTGGGGTACTAGGTCTTCTAATGTTGGCATGGTGTAAAATGATGTTGATTGGATTAAAGAGATGATGATGATTAGGATATGATGTTGAATGACAAGATTGGGTGACTTGATTGATTAGGACGATGATTAGGATGATTAAGATATGATGTAGAATGACAAGGATATGATTTGAATTGTATTGGGATGACTTAAATATGATTAGGAATGACACGATTGTATGAATTGGATTGATTAGGATGATGACTAGGATGAATTAATGATGAGTAGGATGTGATTAGGACAAGGTGGAATGATGAGGGATGATGACTAGGATACGATTAGGATGAAGTGGATATGATGTGGCTAAGAAGGGTGATTAGGATGAAAGTGATTGGATATGAATGTGTTGGAAGAATGTGTAGAGTGACTTGTCTTTATGTGTTTGGTGTTTAGCTTGATTTGGCAATGTTTAAACAAATGATCACACATGTACACACATGAATCACTCATGCAAGACACATAAGAAATTTACCACAACCCTCCTCTTCATCCTTCCTCATCCTCTTTACACTAGGGCATGTATTGAACTAAATTTTCTTTGACACAATACGATAAACTACATTGTATCAAAGAGGGGCAAAATGTAGACACTAAAAATTATCCCAGGTTTGCAATTTCTAAATTCTCCATCATTTCCCCTTTTGTCTTTGATAATTAAATAATTTTAATTATTTAATTCTTTTCTAAAGTCATAATTCTTCTATTAATAGATTAATTTTAATTATTTAATTAATTCATTTTTTAAAATTTTTATTCCTCCTTGATTAATTAAATGAATTTTATTTATTTAATTGTGTTACTAATTAAGTCCTCTTCTTTCTAAAATTAAATAAATTCTTATTTATTTAATTTTTGTCCACTTTCCACTATAATTAAATAATTATTTTTAATTATTTAATTATTCATCAACCTTTTCTCTTCTAAATTAAATAATTTTTATTTATTTAATTTAGTCCACTCTCTTGAATTTTGAATTAAATCATTATTTAATTCAAAATGATTCCTTTTGTCACATTCCTCTACAATTAAATAATTAAAATAATTATTTAATTATTCATTGACCACCAAAATGAAATAATTTTTATTATTTAATTTCTCTTACCACCTCTTTATCTGTGCCAATCTTATCTTCCACATCAAATATTATCTCTTGACATCTTAATCCTAGACCTTGATTGAATTATCTCATAATTCAATCTCAACCTTTCATCCTTATCATTTTCCCTAATTTAGCCCTAACCCTATTTCATACTACAACTTTCAATCTTGGCCATTGATTAAGACATCTTATTGGCTTTCAATCTTAGCCCTTCATTCAAAATTGTCTTTTCTATAAAAGACCTTGTTGTTGTCATTTTGACAAATCTACACATATTATGCAAGTATATGCTACTAGTGTGAGACAAAAATCTTCAGTATTTTGCTAGTCACTTATCATAGGCTTATTATTGCACACTCAAATATGAGGGCAATTATCATATTCAAGCAAAATGGAGAAGTGCAATGGAGGTGAATCAATGGTGGCATGAAGATTTGGTAATATCGTTTTATGCTTTATGTATTTATGCTCATTTTTGCTCCATTGTTTATTAGGTTTTTATTTATATGCTTTATTACATTAACCTTAATATTTTAGCCCTAATTACAGTCCAAATTTACAATAATAAATTATAATTAAAATTTTCCTTTCAAGGGTGCATGGCTCCCAAACCCTGTTGAATGAATAAGACAACTAAGAGAGGGGGTGAATGAGTTGTATCAAATTAAAATATCAAAACCTTCAACAATAATCAGATATGTATATATTCATTAAACCCTTAATTTGTTATAATGTTTAAACATAAAATGTAGATAATAAAAACTGAAACAACACCATACACAAGAGAACACTAGATTTATTTGGAAAAATCTAGAAGGGAAAAATCACGATGAGGAATAGCTCACAATATTAGTCGTTGCAAAACCATTACAAAGAGGCTCACTACCAAAATAGGACACACTATCCAAAAAGGCTCATAGTACAGACTCACTATCGAAATAGAAAGAAGAAAGAAGATAGAGTGTTACACAAAGAACACAATGTCAATACAACATATATTCCACTACAACTCCACTAACACTTGCAGGCTTCAAAAGATCAAGATACCTCCAACTAATTGCATTCAACAATATTGAATTATAGCTCACACTATATTTCACACTTCTTCACTTAATTTCGTATCACAACACTTAATTCTATTCTACACACCATCTCACATCAACTAACCTTGCATTTATAGCATCCATAACTTGAAAAACATCTTCAAGTCAGCTATACACACCTAACACTTTACGAATTCAAAGATAGGTTGGCACTAAGCATTCTCACGGTGGATAGGAATGAAAGTGGGCCAATACATAACTTAATTGGGACCCAAATCAATTCTTAGAGATCATGCTATGCTTTCATTAATACTTGAACATCTTCAAATATAGTCTAAACGCTAGGTTGGACATTACCCATGCAAACACTATTGAAATTTTAATTACACACTTCCTCAAATACAATGACAACTTAAAAACCACACACCATGCTTCATTAGGATCTAGAATATTCCTCTAACATCCTAAAATCCATCAAAATCCTTTGCAACAATTCACACCTTCATAATGTACATAGCGTGTACACTCAAACTACATTGTTAAACACTACAACTCTAAAATCCATCTTTCAGAGAACCAAACCATTAATCCTCTTAATGCTGGCAAGAAATCAAAACCATCAACAAACCTTCAAAATCACAAGAGCTGAAGAACAACTGCAAAAAAAATATAGATCAAAAACATTTCTCCCAGACACCTTTGTAAGCAACATTGTAAAACTAGTTCACATACTGGTGAACATAACTTCTTTTGCACATCAATCTAGAAAACCAAATTATAGACATAGAAACTCTAAACACCTCTAACCAACATATCCAAACCATACAAGCTGATCTTAAACCCAAAAGAAATGTAAAGAAAAACTAGAACACCTCTACAAAACCCTGTTTCCTCTTTATATCAATTTTCTCAATATCGTCGACATCTTTATCAATACCACAATTAGAAGAATGAAACACAACTGGAATCATCGACAACATAGTCTTGTTGACATCAATGTCAACACCTTCATATTTACAACAATCTCCCCCTTTTTCATTGATGGAAACACAATATGTAAAAAATCATCAAAGACATCATAAACAACATTACTATGCTCTCTCCTCATAGGATTCTCCCTATCTCTCCCCCTTTCATGTTTTTCTTTTTCACATGCTTCGCTCTAGAATTTTTCACATGACTTCTCTCTCCCTCCCTTTGAAATAAATAGAAAAGGATAAAATGTTTTGCATTATTTTCATCTTTGACATAGAACCACGATACTTGCTACTACTCTGAATACTACCCCTTAGTAGTATACACCAACCAAATCAGCAACCTCTAAAAAATGACAACACTCACTCCATACTGCAACAATGTCACTACCTACTCCCTCTGAGAGGTATCCACCAACATCAATCTAGACAAAGAATGAATTGATAGATCCATTGGATTGAGGCATCTCTATATGCATCTAGTTCAAAGGAGGGGCAATAATCCCAAACTTCTCTCAAAGATTCTCAAAAGTATCCTTAGGTAGAGCCTTAGTGAATATGTCAGCAATCTGATACTTTGTAAGTACATACTCAAGTTTCACTTCATTCTCCACAACTTTCTCTCTTAGAAAGTGATATCTAATTGAAATATGTTTTTTTCCTTGAATGTATCACTGGGTTCTTTGAAATATTGATTGCACTTGTATTATCACAAAAAATAGAAATAGGATCATCATACACCACTTTGAAATCCTTCAATGTTTGTGTCATCCACAATACTTGTGTGCAACAAGATGCTATTGCAATATACTCAACTTTTGCAGTAGACAAAGAAACAAAATATTTTTTCTTACTTAGCCATGACACCAATCTACATCCAAGAAAGAATACACCACCACTTGTAATTTTCCTATCATCCACATAACCATCCCAATCTACATCTATGTAAGTACTCAATGTGAAATTAGTACCCTTAGGGTACCACAAACCATAATCTAGAGTGCCCTTCAAATATTTGAATATCCTCTTCATTGTTGCAACATATGACTCTCTAGGATCTTCTTGAAATCTAGACACAAGACAAACTGTGTCCATGATATATGATCTAATAACAGTTAGGTATAGTAATCCACCAATCATAGATCTATACTTGTGATCAACCTTAGAGTAATCATCATCCTCTTACTCAATTTGCAACCAGTAACCATGTGAGTACATACTGGTTTGAATTCTTTCATTCCAAACTTCTTCAACATTTATTTAACATACTTTGATTGTGAAATGAATATGCCTTTATCTGTTTGATTGATCTGTAGCCCAAGGAATAAATTCATCTCCCCAAACATAGATATATCAAACTCTTTTTGCATCTCTTTTGAAAACTCCCTGCACATAGCTTCATTACCTCCAAAAAATATGTCATCAACAACAAAACCACTATCAACATTCGATCTTTCTCAGCCTTAAAGTAAAGGTTACTATCTATGGTGCCTTTATTGAATCCTTGTTGTATCAAATATCTACCCAACCTTGCATACCAAGCTCTAGGATCTTGCTTCAATCCATACAATGCCTTCTTCAACTTGTAGACCATATTAGGTTTATCTGACAACTAAAATACTTTTGGTTGTTCCATGTAAAATTCTTCCAACTTTCCATTTAAGATAGTAGACTTCACATGCATCTAATAGACTTTAAAATCCTTATGTACTACAAAATCTAGAAACATCCTAATTGCCTCCATTCTAGCCACTGTAGAAAATTTCTCCTTAAAGTATATTCATTCAACTTTTGCATATCCCTTACACACAAGTCTTGCCTTCTTTTTGACCAGTTAACCATTCTCATTTATCTTGTTTCTAAATGCCCACTTAGTGCCAATTATGTTCTTGTTTTAAGGTCTAGGAACAAGTCCCCAAGCCTGATTCTTCTCAATCTACATAATTTCTTTCATTTCCTTCATCCAATATTCATCTTTGCATGCCTCACTCACTATTTTAGGTTCAACTTTAGAAAGTAAACACAAATTTATCTCTCCTTTAGTAGCTCTTCTTTTTGTCAACACACCTTTTCTTATGTCTCCAATGATATATTCTTTGAAATGATTTCTTTGTACATACTTAGGGGTCTTAGGGGTCTTTTGTAGAGCGTCTTCCTCTTCATTTGCACTTATTTTTCCTTATATTTTTATTCTTCTCCTCCCCCACAAGAAGTTTCATCTTATTTATATCCATCTATCAATATTAAATTCCTCAAATCTTCATCAACCTTGACACTTTCACTTTCAATAATCTTTCTCAATATTTTATTATAACACATATAATATTTTCTCTTAGTAGAGTATCTAAGGAAGATAACTTCATTAGACATTGTATCAAAATTTCCTAAGTTTTCATCATCTCTTCTAATATAGCATTTGCTTCCAAACACTCTAAATTACTTAACAGTAGGAATCCTTCCATACCACAACTCATAGGGAGTCTTTGTGTTGTTAGATCTTTCTTGAGCTCTATTAAGTATGTAAACAATAGTATGAATTGCTTCTCTCTAGTAGACTTCTGGTAGTTTATCTTCTTTCATCATAGTCCTTGCAAATTCTTGAACAATCTTTTTGTTCTTTCAACCACTCCATTTTGTTGAGTCCTAGGGGTAGAAAAGTGCCTTTTTATGCCATGATTCTCACAAAACATGTTAAACTAATTAGAAGTGAAATCTCCACCTCTATCATACCTCAAACATTTGATCTTCAAATCCATTTCATTCTCAACTATAACTTTAAATGCTTTGAATCTATCTAGGGATTTATATTTTTATCTAATAAAAGTAACCCATGTTATTCTAGAATAATCATCAATAAAAAGCATGAAATACCTTTCACCTTGAATAATTATTACTCTTGTAGGACTACAAAGGTCCATATGCACCAATTCCAACAATCTGGTAGAAGATTGTTCCTTTCCCTTAAAACTTCTTGTTTGTTTTCCAAATTGATAATCTTTGGAAACAAAATTGATAGGATTTGTAATCTTTAGTGGATCTCTCACTACTTGAGCTAAACTAATTATAACCAAGTTATCAAAATTGATGTGACATGTCCTATGCCATAACCAACTATTATTAATCTGAGTCATAAAATAGTGATCATCAACATTGTTGAACTAATAGATATTTCCATCTATTCTCTTTCCAATAGCAATCATAGTTTTGAACCCTTTTCTAATATCACATGCATCATCCTAAAAAATAAGATTGTATCATTTGCTACAAATTTGTGCAAAAATCACAAGGTTATGCCTTAAACCTTTATCATAATAAACACCTTCAATATTATCCTTTCCATCAAAACTAATTGAACCTATTCCACAAATATTAGCACCTGAATAATCTCAAAATTTAACAATTCCTCCATCATATTTTTCAAGTTTAACAAACTTACTCCTATCTATGGTCATATTGAGAAACCACTGTCAATAACCCAATAGTTTGTATCCTATCTAATATGAAAATCAGATACCAAAGTACCTCTAGTATTTTTCTCCAAAGCACTTTTCTTCACACAAATTTTAGAGTTAGCAGAAACAAATTCATCTTTTAAAGCCAATAACAATAATTCATTATCATCAACATATCCATAATTAGATTCATCATCAAAAATGCCAATCTTCTCTAACATAATAGCTTTTCTTGATAATTTTTCCTTTGTTTTGCTTGTTCTATTGTTCACAACTCTATTTAGAAATCTCGAAGCATAGTGACCTATATTTCCACAACTGAAACATTTGAAAGGTAATTTACCTTTATAATTACCAATTCCCTTTTTCATCCTTCTTACAAAGTTAGCTTCCACATCATCAAGATCATCTCTATTTGAATCTTCAACTTTTTCTAATTTTCCAATCTTGAAAGCAGTCTCCACTTTTGCACCTTTGTTCAGACCATTTTTTCTCATTTCAAATGTAGTTAGTGTGCCATACAATTTATTTCTAGTGTAAGTATTAAAATTTACAACTTAATAGTAGAAACCTTTTCACCATAAGAATCATGGAGAGTTATGATAATTTTCTTTACCACTTTAGATTCTTTGACTTTTGCACCAATGCCTCTCATTGCATTGAGAAGTCCATCAACCCTCTACATGTAACTTGTAACTGTTTCATCTTCATACATTCACAAGTTCTCAACTTGTGTCTTTAGATTCAACATCTTATCTTGTTTAACCTTATCATCTCCTTCATAAATACTTTCTAGCTTATCCCAAATTTCTTTACCAATTTTTAGATCTAGAGTTTTTGCTGATCTTCAACCACTGTTCGGACACTTCACTCATACATATACTTCTCCTTCTTTTTGCATTCACATTCACTTCTCTTAATCACTTCTCTGCTTCATCACTTGTCTACCACACATCTTCCTCATCTTCTAATCATCTTGTATATATACCTTATGTAACCATATGCATTGATTAGGTCAGCCTAATAAAAACATATTTCCAAGATGATAACTTGTTGGTCTTTTATATCAAAAGTAATTCATCCTTGTCATGCAACAACATGTCGGCCAAGATTAACTTAAGACCAAAATGAAATTTCAAGAACCAATGCCAGACCCGATCATAAAAATATCTAAGAATACATGTATATGTGCTTTCATCGATTATAAGCCTTTTTCCAAAACCTCAAATCATACTGATTATCGGAGGAGATATCCGGACCAACATACTAGAGATACCATATCAAATACTAGATGAGATAAGCTTGATCTTCACACCGGTACCCAGTATCGGACCAACATGGTGACATCAATGACAATATACGACAAACTTCCAACAATCTCCCCTTTTTTCATTGATGGCAACATGTGCAAAAAGTCTGATTCAAAATTCTCTATATTCTCCTCCAAATCTCTCCCCCTTTGACATCAATGGAAAAGGGCACCAAAAAAAAGATAAAAACATGGTGACATCCAACATTTGAAGATTTTCATTCAAAATTTCAAAACTTTAAAAATTTGAAGTATCCAATTTCTCAAACCAATTTTTTTTTCACCTGGAACACCTTTTTGTACCTTTCTTTGATCACAGGAAGCAATTTATTCCATTCCAGTATTGTTGAATCCATTCTTGCACACACACTATCCAATATAGCCAATAGTGTGATGGAGGATGACCAATCTGTGGATGAACATTATTTCTCACAGTCTTCTGCATCAAAGAATATTTTTTCCAAAGATGATCTAACCAGACCTCAACCACTTCCTTAAGAAGCAAAAATGTTTTCGCTAAATCATCCCTTTTCCTTTGTACAATGATCATTTCATCCTGAAGCTCACCAATTCTCAACCTTTGCTTCCCTTCTTTGTCCTCAAAAATATCAAATTTCTTCCCAATTTTGTTCACTTCAGCTTCTATTACTTCAATTTTGCTTCAAAATTTGTCAAATGCAGCAGGCCATTAGAGACAATACTTGTATATGTTTGTCATTTCTTTCATGCATCTCTTTGTCTCTATAATTAGTTTAGATAACCTATGATTTTCCTTTGAACACCTATTTTCAACTAAAGCTTCCAATTTATGTCCTCCTGGACCTTCAAGCAACATTCTTTCTTCAACTACTTCAATTAAATTTTTAGGTAAAAATTCATAAACAATAGACACATCAATACCTTTATGAAGTAGATAATCAACTAACACATCATCAATTTTAGGTTTTTTAATGGGTGAATCCGTACTCCATACATCACCAACTTTCTTCATTTTTCCTTGTATTATCATGGACTGGATGCTTTCCGGATTGGAAGATTCAGATCTATCCAAAGATTTTTCTTCTTTCTTTTCTTCAGAGATAGATTTTATTTTCTTTGATTCTGGAGGGGAATCATTGGAGACTTTTTCCAATTCCTTCATCTCGGAGGAAGAACCTTCCTCAAACCGACTTACAATGACTTTATTGGAGCTCATCACATTCTACAATGATGTGAAAAAGTTTTTGCACACACTTGCTTTATATTCCTTCAACTTTCCAAGTGCCTAAATATCTGTTTTGCAATGGGAATCCTGGATTCCCACTCAACATCTTTCTTTCCCAGTAGAGATTTTAGAAAATAAATCACCAAACATGTAAGCAAGGATCCAAAATGGAATGGATATCCTTCTCCTAGTGTGATTTTTATATTCTCTATAATATTTTCAAGAATTAGCTTACATAGATCAAATTGTGCATTCTCTTTTACCATTTTATGCGCTAGATAAACTGCAATAGCCAAAGTAGAGCCTTCATGATTTTTGAAAAAGAATTTATAAGAAATTCCATATGGAACTTACCTAACTGAGTCATTACCAATAGTATCCATCAACAATGCTTGGAGATATTTTCCAAATCCTATCATTTCCTCCACTTGCTTGTATTTTGCTATTTTTCATCTAGGAAGTTCTTTGATGTCACACAGTTTGATAACCGCTTCAACTTATTCTTTCGAGATTAGGTAGGGTTTGTCCAATATGATGTTGCCATCCTTGAGTTTTCTTAGAAGAAACAAGATAAATTCTTTTTCAGAGAACCAAGGGAATTCTCCCCATATATCCAAACCTAGGGTTTGTATGTTTAGCAAATCTTTTGGTTCCAACCCTGATTCCAATTTCTTTATTTTCTAATGATCGAACTCATCCATCTCAACTCCTTCCAACTTTCCTTAGCTGTCATGAGATGGGAAATTTCTATCACCTATATCGAGTAACCACAATGTTTTCTTCGAAGGTCTTTAAATCGCTTCAGAGATGCTTCAAGAAGGTTCCCAGCGCTTCTACAAATTTTCAAATGCATTTGATGATCAAAATGATTTGTGAGATTTACTTTAAATTTCATCATTTTTCCCTAATTTACATTAATTGGAAAAATCTAACAAACTTCTCTTCCATCTACACTGAGAAACCCTAATTTAGTTCGCAAATGAACATGTTTGCATCTTTTCTTATGGTTTCTTTTGCATCACATCTGTCCTATCGTTCTTTACAACATATTCATGTGCCAACATCTAACACACTATATTTCTAGGGGTTTAGTTGGTTTTTTGATAAATCTCCCCCTAAGATCAAGCTAGATCTAACTCCTAAAGGATTCATCTGCACTAGATGAGGGTACAGATGCATCAATAGACTCTAATCCTTCTTTCCTTTTTCATATTTTGTTCATTTCCTACTTAACCTCTTCCTTATCAATCTTTTCCACATCTTCCACCAGAGTAGTCCGCTCCCCTTTTCTGTTTCTGCATACTTTTTCGAGATGTCATGGTTCCTTTCAATAATAGCACATTATATTTCTCTTACTTGTTTGATTTCCATTCAACCTTGTTCTACATTGATTTTGTTTATGTCTAAACATGTTATAGGTATAACAATAACCATTGAATGACTGATTCATCCTTTTTCCATTGAACTTATTCATCATCACTCAATTAACCAAAGATCTACATTCAATAGCTTTATGTCCTATCTTCTTGCATGCATAAAATTATCCAAACAAGGGACCAGGAAAATGATTCAATCTAATCCTACAATTAATTTCCTTATGACCAAAATTCTTACATAAAAAACACCATTGAATTATGAGTACCTTTGTGCATTTGGTTGTCTGACAGGTGGTTCCTTCCATAATTTCTTTTTTTCTTTCCTTTTTCTTGGGTCCTCTGATTATTTACTATGTTTGAATTCTACATTTTTCCATCAGCTTCATTACCTAAGCCACCTTTTTATTTAGAAGGTTTCTTTCCTTCTATCAATTCATCAAGCTTGGTGGAGCTTGTCTTGAAATCTTCTTCAAAAGTTTTTATTTCTCAAGTTTTGTCTTTAGATTCATCACTTCCTGTCCAAGCCTACGGTAGACATTAGCTTTGCTTTGTATCACTATTTTCAAAAATTCTTCAACTTTCTTCTTTTCATCTATCTTCAACTTTAGTCTAGTATTCTCATCATTTGCTTGCTTCAACTCCTCACTCACTTCTCTATATCTTTCCTTGAATTTCTTTAACTGCTCTTTCAATTTTTAGACACATTCATTTGCTTCATCAAGATTTTCCTTCAAGTCTCTATTTTCAGTTTCAGCCTGTCAAGATATTCAAGGGTAGTTTGGAGCTCTTCTTGTTAAACTTGCAGGATCTCCCTCAAGTTGTTAAACTTCTCTAGAGGAACCAAAAATTTGATACCAATTGTTGAATAAATCGGATACTAAGAGGAGGGTGAATCAGTATCCTCACAAACTCATTGAACAGACACTTAAAACCTTATTGCATCACAAAGAAAATTAAAGTAACAATTTAACATTAAGTCTCATAACACAAGAACACCATATTTTACATGGAAAACCCAATAAGGGAAAAACCACGGTGAGGATTAATTCACAGTATATAAAGTTATATCAAAACCAGTAATAAGAGGCTCACTACCTACATTAAAGGTAAACATAAAATGGCTAATTTCAAAGAGTTGAACTGAGAAAGATACACCACATGTGCAAGTTCAGTTCCTTTAATGCTCAATTTTTTTGCTGATCTTCAACCACTTATCAGACACTTCGCTCATACATATACTTCTCCTTCTTTTTTCTTTCGCATTCACTACTCTTCATCACTTCTTCACTTCATTTCCTATCTACCACACATCTTCCTCATCTTCTAATCATCTTGTATATATACCCAATGTAACTGTATGCATTTATTAGGTTAGCCTAATAAAAATATATTTCCAAGATGATAACTTGTCGATCTTTCATAAAGTAATTCATCCTTGTCATGCAACAAAATTTCACCCAAGATTCACTTAATACCAAAATGAAATTTCAAGAACTAATGCCATACTTGATCATAGAATATATATCTAAGAATACATGTATACGTGCTTTCAGCTGTTATAAGCCTTTTTCCAAAACCTCAAATCATAATGATTACTGAAGGAGATATCCAGACCAACATACCAGAGATACCAGATCAAATATCATATGAGATAAGCATGATCTTCACACCGGTATCCAGTACCGGACCAACATGGTGACATCAATGACAATACATGACAAACTTCCAACACCCTTTGCATGTAACTTGTAACTATTTCATCTTCACCCATTCAAAAGGTCTCAAAGTGTGTCTTCAGATTCTACATCTTAGGTTGTTTAACTTTATCATCTCCATAAATACTTTCTAGCTTATCCCAAACTTCTTTAGTAGTTTTTTTAGATCTATAACTTTCACTAATTCAAAATTTTCAAGACTACTCAAAAGAACAAACCTTTCGTTACCATTTGTTTCATAGGCCTTGATTTCATCACTTTTGCTCGGTCCATTTTTAGGTATCTTATATATAGTCTTCACTTCCTTAGCAACAACAAATACAAGGTAAATCTGATAGCCTTCCATCTTAATCTTCCAAAATGCATAGTCCATTCCATCAAACATACGGATCTCCTTCTTGATCTTCATCCCAGATCTACCTTAAGTGGTTAATATTTTCTCCAAGGAACCTTGATATGATACCAATTGTTGAATGAACAAGACAAATGTGAGGAGGGTGAATTAGTTGTATCAAATTAAAACATCAAAACCCTCAACTGTAATCAAATCCACATGCATTCATTAAACCCTTAATCTATTATAATGTTTAAACATGAAATGCAGATACCAGAAACTAAAACAACAAAACCATACACAAGAGAACATAAAATTTACATGCAAAACCCTAGAATGGAAAAACCAAGGTGAGGATTAGCTCATAATATAAGTAATTGAAAAACCATTACAAAGAGTCTCACTACAAGGATAGGACACACTATCCATAAAGGCTCACAGCCCAGGCTCATTGTCAGAATAGAAAGAAGAAAGAAGATAGAGTGCTACATGGGGAAAACAATCTCAATACAATAGAGATTCCACCACAACAACTCCACTAACACTTACAGCCTCCAAGAGATCAAGATACCTCCAACTCATTGCATTCAACAATCTTGCATTATAGCTCACACTACATTTTACAATTCTGTACTTAATTTTGCATCACAACACTCAGTTTCATTCCATGCACCATCTCACATCAACTCACCTTGCATTTATACCATCCATAACTTTAAAAACATCTTCCAGTTGGCTATACACACCAAACACTTTACAAATTCAAAAATAGGTCAGCACTAAGCATTCTTGTGGTGGATAGGAATGAAAGTGGACCATTAAAAAACTTAACTAAGACCCAAATAAATTCTTACACACCATGCTATGCCTTCATTAATACTTGAACATCTCTGAATTTAGTGTAAACATCATGTCAATCATCACCTATTCAAACACCATTAAACTTTGAATTACATGCTTCCTCAAATCCAAGGACAACTTATGAACCACACACCACACTTCATCATGATCTAGAATATCCCTCTAACATCCTAAAATTCATCAAACTCCTTCACAAAAGTTTGGCTTTCAAAATGTACATAGCTTGTACACTCAAACTACATTGCCAAACACTGCAACTCTAAAATCCATATTTCAGAGCACCAAACCATGAATCCTCTTAACGTTGGAAAGAGATCAACACCTTGAATATACCTTCATTATTGCAAGATCTAAAGAAAAATTGTAGGTAAACATGGAACAAAAACATTTCTCCAAGACATCTATGTAAGCAACACTACAAAACTAGTTCACATACTAGTAAACATAAATTCTTCTACACATTGATCAAAAAGCCCAAATTCTAGATATAAAAAACTCTAAAAACCTCTAACCAACATATCCAAACCACACAAAAAAATATTCAACCTAGAAGAAATGTGAAGAAAAACCAAAACACCTTATTTCCTCTTTTTATTAATTTTCTCAATATCCTTGACATCTTTATCAATACCACAATCAAAAGAATGCAATACAACTGACATCAACAACAACACAATCTTGTTTAAATCAATGACAACACCTTCATACTTGCAATAGACCCCCCACCAGGAGGATGATCCCCCTGAACCCCTCACAAGTGGGGACCACCTCATGCTCCCCTGTCACTATTGTATAAATAGTACCTTATGTAATTGCAAGGTTGAGACACATTTTTCAAACACTTGTGCACTTTTAATATTATTCTCTTTCTACAAATAAATTCATGAAATTGTTAGAGTAATTGGACATTTACTTTATTAATTAAACAATATTTGTTTAATTACGTAAAGTTCCCTTTTACCTCTTTTCACTTAAGCTAACATTAGGTAAATAATAATTAATTACTTTATTAATTATTATTGTGCAAGCCTAGGGTTTTCCTTTTTAGGGTTTTCATCTATACATAGTTGAAAACTATCTTTTGTATTATTATTCATTTTACATTTTCAGGTGAATACATTGCTCCACATTCTTGAGCATTTCTTTTGTTGCTTCTCTTTGCTTCTCCTTGTAATAGGTCATTTGCTTTCAGAGATCTTTGGGCTCCTATGAAGTTGTATCTTCTCAACTCGAACATGGTATCAAAGCTTTAGATTTGCAGCTGCTTGTTCTTGTTTTGAGATTTTGCATTGGAAGTAAATCTAGGGTTCTAAGTTTTTTTTGGGTGGATTCAGCTTACTCTGAATTTTAGGTTCACTTTCGGCTCAAATGGACAGTGCCATTGGATTCATAGCGCCCAAAAACCCCTAAAATGACTGTCAAATTGTCGATTTTGGCCATAGTCATCCAGGGTTGCAAAATTTTTTTAGGGTTTGGCCGTACGGCCCCCTAAAAAAAAAGGCAAAAAAAATTAAAAAATTCATTTTTTTGTTTGTTTTTTTTGCGTGGCCAGTGTTAAACCACCGCACCACTCGAGCGCCCCCTGGTGGCCACTGCCCGACCACTGCCACCAGCGGCTACCACCGACCGCGGCCAAGCGGCCACTGTCGCCCCTGCCGACCCGCCACCCAGACTGCGCCACCTATGCGCCACCACCACCTGTACGCCAGCCCCTGGTCCGCCATGTGCTCTGGGGCCACCATTTTTTAAGCCCTTGAGGGCTATTTTTTTCTCTCCGACACCCCTATTATGTCATTTTTTGTCAAATAGGCATAACTTGGGCATCCTAGCTCGGTTTTTCAAATGGAAAAAGGAATTGGAAAGCTGAGAATGGCACCGATCTGATGGTACAGGAATATTTTTAATTTTTTTACCAGTCTAGATATTTTTTACCAATCAAAGTGAGGTCTTTTTTCTTCACTTTCGGGGTCATAGAAGATGGAAACGGACTTTGTTTTTCAAACTTGAATAGGCATTGGAAAGCTCTCAACATGCTCTATTCAGTGATGTGATCTATTTTATCAGAATTTTCACTAGGTACATGAGAATTTGTCTTGAAGTATTTTTTGCTTATGCATTGCTTCCTTCTTCTTAGTTTGTACTAGGGTTTGGGTTTATCTTTTGTGGGGGGTATTTTTTCTCTTGCTTTCTGTCATTTATATCAGAAAACCAGAACACCAAAGCTCTCAAAAATACAAACCCTTCTGCATCTTCTGTCCATTCTGAAAGATCACATAATAATAAAAAACACAAGAAGGTACAAATGCAAGGTTTCATGGCAGACTCTTCAGTTGAGCTACTCACATCACATAACTATCACACTTGGAAGTCTCGTATGATGAGGCTACTCAGGTCACGAGGGTTATGGTCTTGTTTAGATGAGGTTCAGCCTCAATTGCAATGTCCTTTTGAGATTATGCAGCACAGGAACAAGATGGATGAGGCTATGGGTTTGTTATGCATGCATGTATCAGACAGTCTTTTGTTTCACCTTGATGCTTTGCTCACTCCTCGAGCCATGTGGCTGAAGTTTGAGACTCTTTTTGGAGCCATTAATGAGTTTCAAACATTACAGATTGAGGCAGAGTTGACTTCATTGTTACCTGATTGATTTCCCACTATTGAGGATTTTTTGAACAAGTTCAAAACTATCCGCACCATTTTACAGGGTTGTGGAAAGAACAAGACATACACAATGTGCATTTACTTGATTCTTTCGAAGCTTCATGGTCCATTTCAGATATTTGCTTCCTCCTTCTACTCCACCATGGATGGTTTGGGTGTCAGTTTGACCATGCCTTCCTTTGATTTGTTTTGTGAGCAATTGTCTCAGGAACAGTCTCACCTTTCTCAGATGGATATGCTCTTTTGTTCAAAGAGCAAAGCATTGGTTGCTCAGTCACCGAAGGGGAAACAAAAGCAGAAACCGAGGCCCAAGAAAGATTTTGTAGGTAGTGAGCATTCCTCCAAACCGCCTCCTAAGTCTGATTCTAAACCATCATTTAATCCGAAACATGGGAAATCTTGAAAGTCTGGTGAGTCTTCCTCCAAGACTAAGGAGAAATCAAGAGACACTTGCAGTTTCTGTGGCAAGCAAGGTCATCCAGTTTCCAGGTGTTGGAAATGATTAGAGGCTTTAGAGGACGCCATGCAGCAGCAGCACATCTCCTCACCTTAGTCTTCTTCTTCTTCCACCATAGGGAAGGGTCATGCTCTCACTACACGGGCATCGACCAATAGGTCCACTTGGATTTTAGACTCTGGTGCTTCTCACCATATGACTCACACTTAGCAATTGATCACTTCTCTTGCTTCTTGTGGTACTTAACAAATTGCAGTGGGTGACTCTTCACAACTTTACGTCTTGGGTTCAGGTTCTGTCTCTTTGGATGGGGGCACTCTACAGGATGTTTTGGTTGTTCCTGAAATTTCGATGAACCTCTTGTCCATTTATCAGATTTGCCACACTGGCTCTAGTAAGACAGTTGAGTTCTCACCACATGATGTGGTTATTCGGGACCTCCATGATTCTGATTTGGTTGTGGCTACTGGTAGTGTTGATACTGCATCTCGTCTTTACAGATTTGATGGATTTGCACCTTCTGAGGGTATAGGTTCATCTCTTATAGCACATACAGATTCGGTGAGTCAGATTTGGCATGAGCGTTTGGGCCATGTCAATTATAGATATCTTTAGCAGATGAGTACACAGTCACTTGTTCTTGGTCTTCCACAGATCTCCTGCACTGACAGTGTTTGTCATGGTTGTGTGCTTGGCAAGCATCACAGGGATCCCTTTTCGAAGGGAAGTACCACTTGTGCTTTGACACCCTTGGAGTTGATTCATAGTGACCTCATGTCATTTCCCACTCCTTCTTTTTTAGGGGCCAAGTATGTACTCACATTCATTGATGACTTCTCCAGAGGCACATGGTTGTACTTTCTTAAGTACAAGTCTGATGTCTTTGATTCCTTTCATGTCTTCAAGACATTTGTAGAGAAGCAGTCTGGTCTTTCTATCTGGCGGATACGTACAGATAATGGGGGAGAGTATGTGAGTCAGGCTTTCAGAGATTTTTGCACTGAGCATGGTTTGCAGCATCAGTTCTTTGTTCCCTACACCCTTCAGCAGAATGGTATCGCTGAGCGAAAGAACAAAACTTTATGGGAGTTGGCTAATTGTATGATTCAGTCCAGGTCCATGGATTCATCTTTTTGGGCTGAGGCAGTCAATTGTGCCAACTATATTAAAAATCGGATGCCTCACAAGGCAATTTGACATATGACTCCTGAGGAGGCTTGGTCTCATGACAAGCCTGATATTTCATCATTTCAAGTATTTGGTAGTGAGGCATGGGATTTTATTCCTAATGCTCAGAGGAGAGCTATGGAGCGGAAGAGTCGACCCCTCATTTTTTTCGGCTACTGTGAGGATGTTAAGGCGTACAGGTTGTTTGATCCTGATTCCAGAGAGGTCCTGTTTCAATGGGATGTTCAGTTTGATGAGCACCTTCCTCCAGTTGATACCCTGTCTCCAGTGTCCACTTCACTACCTACTCCACCCACTACAGCTCTTCAGGATTATTTTGCGGATTCTTATGAGGATATTGATGATCCCCCATCTCCACCTCCACTTGCCACCTCAGAGGCCTAAATGGGCTCGCTTTACTATTGAGGCAGCATGATCTATGGCCGGTGATCCTTCAGACACTCGTTGCACTCGTTCTCATACTACGGGTTCTAGTCTTTTGACTCATGCTCTTTCAGAGGATCCTCAGATATTTTCAAAGGCGATAGGTCACCCTGAGTGGGATAGTGCCATGGAGGAGGAGTATTCTTCTTTGATGAGGAATAATACATGGGATCTCTGTCGTCTTCCTAAGGGTAGAAAGATGGTTCGGTGCCAATGGTTGTATCGCATCAAGTATGTTGTTGATGGTTCTGTTGATAAGTACAAAGCACGTCTTATTGCAAAGGGTTTCTCACAGGTTAAGGGTATTGATTACTGCGAGACATTTTCCCCTGTCGCCAAGATGAATTCTATTCGCTTTGTATTATCACTTGCAGCTTCTAGAGGATGGCTCATTTTTCAGATGGATGTGAAGTGTGCCTTCTTACATGGTGAACTATAGGAGGAGATCTATATGGAGCAGCCTCAGGGATTTGTTCATGATGCTTCCTTGGTTTGCCGACTTTAGCATTCATTATATGGTCTCAAACAGGCCCCTTGGGCTTGGTATGAGAAGATGGACTCTTTTTTGCTCTCCACTGGTTTCACTCACTGTCATTTTGATCACACGGTCTATATTCAACATCTTGAGGGTGAGATCCCGATTCTTGTGCTATATGTTGATGATCTTCTCATCACAGGTAGCTCATCCTCTATGATTCAAAATTCTTAGCTAGCCTTGATGGAGCAGTTTGAGATGACAGATCTTGGCCTTCTGCACTATTTCCTTGGTCTTCAGGTGATTCAGTCTTTAGAGGGGATCTCCATTTACCAGAAGAAGTATTCTTTTGATATGCTTCAGCGCTTTGGCATGCTTGATTGCAAGCCTACCCCCACACCTTTTCAGTCAGGGGTTGATTTGACTTCTACTTGCCCCACTCCTTTAGTAGATTCTACACTTTACAGGCAACTGGTTGGCAGTTTGTTGTACCTGACTCACACTCGTCCCGATCTTTCCTTTACGGTTGGTCTTGTCTCTCGATTCTCACATGATCCTCATGAGAGTCATTGGCAAGCTGCCAAGCATATTTTGAGGTATATTCAGGGCACCACGTCATATGGCATTCACTACACATTAGGGGATCCTCACATTGTTGGCTACACTAAATCAGATTGGGCTGGTGATGTCAATGATCGGAAGTCTACTTTTGGCTTTGTTTTTTGTCTTGGCTCTGGTCCTATCACATGGTCATGCAAGAAGCAGACTACTCATGCATTATCATCTATAGAGGCTGAGTACCGAGCTGTTGTGCTCGCTAGTCAGGAGATTTTATGGCTTCGTCAGTTGATGACTGAGTTTGGTTTTCCTCCTAATAGTCCTACTATTCTTTGGTGTGAAAATCAGAGTGCTATACACATTTCGTGCAACCTGGTGGAGCATCAGCGAATGAAGCACATTGAGCTTCATATGCATTTCATTAAACAGTTGATTCAGGATGGTTCTCTCATCTTGGAGTATGTTCCCACTGCTGAGCAGGTTGCAAACATCTTCACGAAACCTTTTGCATCTCCGCCCTATCTTCAGTTGTGCTCTATGCTTGGGGTGAAGGAAGTTGTCCTTGGGGGGTCTTTATGAGGCCTTCCTTCCTTCATGTTTCTTTCAGCATGTTGTTCTATCTCTTTTTGGAGAGGAGTTTTTCCCACTGGGTTTTCTCCTTTTCTCCGTTTTCATAGAGATTTCTTTGTACTTGGGTACCTGATCTACCCTTGTTGCCGAGACCCATTGCTTTTGCTTTCAGTAGCTTCTTCTAGGTTTTAGCTTCTCCCTATGTCTATCTTAAGGGGGGTTGTTAGAGTAATTGGACATTTACTTTATTAATTAAATAATATTTGTTTAATTATGTAAAGTTCCCTTTTACCTCTTTTCACTTAAGCTAACATTAGGTACATAATAATTAATTACTTTATTAATTATTATTGTGCAAGCCTAGGTTTTTCCTTTTTAGGGTTTTCATCTATATGTAGTTGAAAACTATCTTTTATATTATTATTCATTTTACATTTTCAGGTGAATACATTGCTCCACATTCTTGAGCATTTCTTTTGTTGCTTCTCTTTGCTTCTCCTTGTAACAGGTTATTTGTTTGTAGAGATCTTTGGGCTCCTATGAAGTTGTATTTTCTCAAATCCAACAGAAATAACAATGTATATTGGCTCAAATGCACCGATGTTGGATTTAGAGTAAAAAATTTCAAATATGTTTGGAGTCCGCCCTAGGTTTTGACAATGAGACCATCATCCACTACTCCAAATCAACCTAAAATTTTTCAAAAGGAAGCCTTTTAGACAAGATGCTCGAATTTCTAAAAAAAATTCAATGGGAATAATTAGATTTTGGAAAGCTTGTCAAGAACCGACAATGGTTTCAAATCTTCTCAAATTTCCACCATACCCTTTTTCATTTCCTCTCTTTTGTTCTACCTTTTGTAAACTTTAGCAACCGGGAAAGTCCTTCAACAACTTGACATTTACTCCCAAATTTTGAAAAGACTGGCATAAAGTAGATAGTAAGTAGGACTTTTAATACCATATGGTAAGGAAAAGGTTAGAAAACTTAGGGAACACTTGATGTAAGTTTATAAACTATAGTGAAAAGGTGAGAAGGATATAGTTCAATTTTTTTTAAGAATAAGGCATTATTTTTTTAAGGGTGACTAAAAATAGTGGCAACAGTTGGCTTTGACTGGGGACAAGGACTATGAAGGATGAAGACATGAATCTAGAATCATGGCTAAGCATACCAATTTCTTATTCATTGGGTAATAGATTCATGACCATAAAACTTAAGGATCACAACACACCAAAAATGGGATAAACCCAAAAGAAACAAACCAAACCAAAATGGAAAGCACAAACAAAAAAGATATATATATATATATATATATATAGGGTAGGGGAATCCTACCAAATAAAAAGACCTAAAATTAATCATACAAAGCCATTCACAAGCTAGGGAAGTATCACCCACTATGACCAAGGAGAGCATGTTTGTGCCTTAATTACATATATAAAGGTAACAAATGAAAACAATGAATTACATGAAGAGCCATCTTTTGTATTACACCCACACCATGGGAAAAATTCCTCCCACCATATATTTCAAACACTTCTTGCATGAAAAGGCTTCTTATTATATATTCATCTTCTACTATAAGTCCACTAGCTTCTAAGACGGTTATTTTACTGATTGAAATAGAGAGCGACTATGATCAATTTGAATTTAAATTGTCATGTGGGAAGGAAATATATATCATGCTATTGCTTTCATTTAGCACAAGTGTGCCACTATTCAGGATAAACTCTACAAGAAATATAGTTCTACTTCCTTCCAGATGCACATCTTCTAGATAACTGATTTTCCCTTCCACCTTGTGAATAAATGTGGCACTTCTTCATGGATATTTCCAATTAGGAAATTCTACCCCATAAGAAGAATAATTTAATGTATAAACAATATTCACATGTTCCTTTCATTTTTTTCTCTTCCTTTCTCCTGACTCAAACTCAGAACATCCACCATTCCCTCCACCATTTTCATCAAGGATGTTAAGAGAAATGAAAGCAGGAGAATTTACATCTTTGGGTCCACGAGGTTCAAGCAAAGTATTACCTATAATATTAAAAAAATTACCATTTTGGAATATCTTCATGAACAAATCAACTAAATCTCCTTCCTTGAAAATGAAAGCCTCCAACTTGGTGGAGGTCAAGTTTACCTAAGTTACAAAATCTGACCAATAGAGTCACCAAAAATCTATTGGTTGAAATATTTTTCCTTTTAATAATTAACTTAAAATGAATTCATTTTTCCCTAAGAAGGACTTATCAATCAATCAATATTTGGAGAGATCACCATTTCATTAGTGATCTTCCTCTGAATTTTAGTTGAGGTACAACTCCCTCTTCTAATGTAATTTTGAATTTTTAGAATTTTAAGCAATCTGGGGTATATTTTTGACTAGAAATTAGGAAAGGCAAACTAACATCTACTCATATCCATAAAATAGATTTTATTGAGAATGATCTAAAAATATTAACTATGTTAAAAAGAAAATTGGAAAACTATCAATATCATGACTCATAGATCAAATTATCAACAATAAGTTGACTCAACTCAAATAAATTTTAATATTCATTGTAGATACATGAATAAAATGCCAAAGAATAACACATCCTCATAGAGAAGGAATATCTATAACACCTATCTATGCTCACAGACTTATTTATAAGTATTAAGTATTTTATCCATAATTTATTCCTCATAGACAATAAAAATCAATAGTAAATAATTAAAACCGCAAAATTGATCCTTGAATTAAGATCGATTCTCTCTTTTTTGCATCATAGTGCAAGGGGGATCAAAATATTGAACCCTTGCAATGAAAAAATAATACATGTTTATAGTTTTTGAAAGGATAACTATCAAGATTTTTCTTGGAAATAAATTCTTTAAAAAATAGTAATCATTATTTGGTTGAATAACAACTTGTGAGAAACCAATTGATTTCTTGTCCGATGATGAATAATAATTGATGGATATTTTAAGAGGGTATATGATTGTGTCACAGTTTATGATTGATAAGATGAGAAAATGAAATGATTCTCTCTATTTGTAGGTCCCATGGAAACATATATGTGCAAATAGTTCACAACTTCTTGCTCTAAGTAGTAGATAATATGCCACATAAGATTGTTTCAATGTAAATCCTTTAAATGCAAAAGATTTATTTGATGCCAAAGCCTAATATATTAAATTACCATCACATCACTTCACTAAGCTTATTAAATTTAAGGAAAATTGAGTGTACTTTCTTGCATTAATTTCCTTGAAGTGGATTCCACTGGGTTACTCTTCCCATTCTATAGAGAAACCACAATGCTTCTCTTTTTTATAATGATCATTACGATCTCAAAGATGTTGATTTCTTCAAGTGTTGCCTCTTTTGAAATTAAGATTGTTTTCCTCAACATTGAGGGTGTGGAATGTAGAATTGTACAGAGATTAGTTGCTAGAAAAACTTAGGCAAGTCTTCCTCATCTGCAATGATGTGGAGGAGGGAGTTATTCATAAGATAATTGATGAATACTTCCTATCCCAGGTACATGTGCACAACTCTGGTCTTCTAGAGTGCTTCATTTACAACATTGTCCGAACCTCTAGGATATTTGAATGGGGAATCTATATTGTTGAGTGTTTGGTAAGGCTAGTTTACCTACTAAGTGTTGAAGATTCTTTGGGAAGTTTGTCTATGCATTAACATGTGGGTGACAATCTACATTGCTATTGCATTGGAGAATGACCAAGCTAGGCAAGTAATTTCCCTACTTCATGCCAGATTGGAAAGTAGCATGATGGAGACCTTCACCTACTACATTGAGTTTAATGAGAATATCCTTTCACCTCTGTAGATTGAACAACTGTAGGAAGTGATTGAGGGCATTAAGATCCTCATTTTCACCCTCTATCCTTGAGACCCCTTGTGTTGAAAACTCTCCTTTTTGCTATGTAATATAGAAAATACATACATATATACATATTATATATATATATCTTTTTTTCTTTCAAATCTATATCTTTCGATGTGAATATGTATAGGAGCGAATTTGCACCCTTTATGAAAATTCCCCTTTCACCCTTCTCCACTTTAGAAAACCATATTTGGAGGCTTAATTCCACATAAGCCCATTGTTATCATTCCACTTGGAACCTTTTTTGAGCATCAGTAGGGGAGTTACTTTCAGGGATGCCCCTACGACACATAGATTTTTGTGTGGTGCACTTACATCCCTGGTAGATTCCTGCGGTTGGAGTTTGTAGAGGCGTTACATTTCCTATTGGAAGTCGAATGGTAACACCTCCCTTCGACTGGCTGACTTGAATATGGTCGTTTATTCATCTATCTTCTTCATATTCACCTCTCATTCATTCATTTGAAGTCTAATTGAAGGTTGGTCGATCTCTAGTTGATCTCTACACACTCATCCACAAGCTCTTAGCATTCACTCCAAGCATTGGAGCAACATTTTACACTCCATAGAAGCACGTCCATCACCCCATCACTTCAATAGAGCAAGTGTAGGACAACACCATTGAAGAAGATGCTTGATTCCCTCTCATTTTCTCCCCCACTAGCCTTGAGCACTTTGGGTAGAGGTGGTAAGCTCCTCACTCATCTTCTCTATTACTTGGTTGAGTTAGCACATTACTGTTTTGTAGTGTTTTAGTGCACTTTTCTTGTATTTCCTTCTTTATCATATTATTTCTACATCCTTGCAAACTTGATTGTCTATGGGGATGGAAACACCAAAATGGGGGTTTAACTAAGGTAGAGACCCCTAAACAGCCCCCCAACATTCTCCCTCTTTTCTATGTGTAGGTGGAGATATCTTGGAGTGAGCTAGTGAAAAATTTATTGTGTGAGACCATCTTCATCACCCTTGCGGTAATATACTTGTTTTATCACATCCTTTTGTATGTTTCATATTTCATAGTGTTATTTTTCTCCCTTAGAAACTAGTAACTAGGTTGTTAGTTCGTTTTTGAGAGATCAGACATTGTTTTCCTAGTTCTCTTCCCATACAGATGCTAGTGCACCTGAGAGACACCAACATGTCGCGTTGTCATCCAAGAACTGCATTTCTATCCTCTAATAGAGAGTTATTTAAGACACAAAGTTGAACCTTAAAATTGACTTTCCTAGTCTCCTTTAGAATCTCGAGTTTGCAGGGTGATCAAAGGACCTTATAGTCTTCATCATTCTCATCCCACCTTTCCTAACATTCCCCTTAAATTGAGGTAAGTTAGGGCAGCCTATTTCTCTCAGCCCTCTATGACCTAGGGCCTTGCAGTGGTTGGTCCCCCTCTCTTACATTTTTGGTGAACTTGACGTGAACCAACGTCTACTCATTTGTCAGTGTTTTGAAATTTTTCTCTTGTTCCCTTTGATTGTTGTACTTCTACATGTTGTGAAATTTTATGAGCATCACAACCCAATCCATGACCTCTGGGAATATTGTCAAGAGAAGTCAGTGACACCTTCCTTTGGAGAAGATGAAGGTGTCTTCTAGTTTCACTACCAGTCTTTTCTCTGGTTTTGCAGTTGGTCTTTCTATGCAAGAGTAGGTGTCACAGGGTGAGCCTAGATTCTTTGATGAAACTGACCATGTCCCTAACCCTCCTGCATCGCCTACCTCATCATCCATAGATGACCATGAATTTTTCCACATCCCTTCCAAATACATCACTAGTCTGAGAAAATGGTTAAGTGCTTTGGAAAATCACTTCAAAAAAGACCTGAAGCTGGCTAGGGCCGCTAAGGTTATTAGAGAAATAAAGTATATGGTAGGAAAAGACCAAACAAGTGTAGAACTCCTAGCTAGTCTTACTGGTCTAACTAAAGCGTGCACTCCCTTGAACCATGACAACATGATGTGAGGTAGCCCCTTCAAGGAGCGTGAGAGATAGTTAGGAGTGTCCATGTCTCCCACATCTATGTACATGGCCGACACGGTCCCTTCAATCACTATCCCCATTACTTCCAATTTTTTTGAAATTGTCAAAGTAAACAAGAACCCTTTGAATTTTCACTTCACCCCTCCTATCACCTCCGATGGTGGAGGATTTGGTGGGATGATTGGTGGGGGCTTTGGTGGTGGTATCTTTGGTGGTGGAGGTAGTATTGGCAGAAGTGGTTCCGGTGGAGGTCATGGTAGTGGATTTGGAAGTGATGATGGCTCTGATGGAGGTCACACTGGTAGCGGTGGGATCAGTGGTGGATCCGGTGGTGGTCACAATGATGGTCTTGGTGGTGGCTCTGGTAGTAGTCCCATTGGTCCTATGTCTTCTAATGACCCAATTCTGAATACCCTTCTTCAGAATATGGGGAAGATGTAGAACCAGCGGTGAACCTTTCCCAAGATTCTGCCCAGCCTATCTTACAACCCTTCTTCTGACACAACCCATTGTCGGTAGCAATTCTAAATACTCCTTTCTCGCAAGGGATGGAGATTCATAATTTCAAGAAATACAGTGGTAAAGGGGAGCTACAAACACATTTGTCTACCTTTAATGCCTTATGCAAAGATTTCTTCCATCACGATACATTGATGGAAAAACTATTCCCTCAATCCCTCAAGGAGACAACACTCGAGGGGTAATGTTCCTTGCTTGACAATTCCATATTTTTGTTCAATTAGCTTGTGAACCAATTCTTGTGATAGTTCCAAGCCAACATCAGGCCTAAGATGACCTTCTCTGACCTTGTTTGGTGTAAACAAGGGGATAATGAGAAGATTAATAATTTCATAGCACACTATCAGGTGCTCTTTTCGCAAATATCATACCCATTATCAGACTTCAATGTGTAGAAGGTGTTTATAGGGAACTTACAAAGGCCTTCGCAATAAATTTTTGCCCTTATGAATTACCCTTCTTTTGCACATTTGTGTGCAGACCTACGAGAGTATCAATAGACAGTAGTTCAGTTCAGGGGATCTTTCTTGTGCTCGCATCTTTGAGGGAAGTCCATTGTATCAATCTCTAGGAAAGGAAAATTAATTACAAATGTAGTAGCCACTATGGATAACAACAACTAAAGCCTCCCCTAGCTGAGTAGGCTACCTCACAAAAGAAGGAAGAGGAGATGACCGCTCATGTATCGGGACCTCCTATTGAGTCCTCCTCTCTCCCTTCTATCCAAAAAAACTTTGTATCACTCCCGAATTCCATTGTGAGTGTACATACATCTGGAAAGGTGCAGGTATTCATCACTCCTTCAGTGGAGATGCCTTTGTTGACATCTGTTCTAGATGTCCCACCTTTCTCGAAGCCCATAGATATGAATAACACTTTGGTTGTATCTATTATGATTCTTTCCTCCTCTCCCTCTACCCTTCTTGCTTCATTTGCGGGGAGTTCACCTCCTCTAATGAAGAAGAAGGTAGAGAGTGGTACCTCCAACAATGGAGGACATAAGAGAATCCCACCTTCTTTGAAAGGTAGTCCTGTGCTAACTTGTTCCATCCTAGTAATATAACCAGTCCCAACCTCTTATGAGTTCGTCATTGCTCTTGAATCGCTCGGTGAGCTTAGCGGTGAACCTTGAGAATAAATGCCTTTGTCCACTAAGATGAAACATGGTACTCTTGTTAAGTGCATGTTTAACTCGATGGATGAAGTTTCGACCTTGTCAATGATCTTCGCGAAGTCGTTGACCTTAGACCCACAAGAGTTGAGTGACGAAGACCTCATAGGTCCTTCCTCCTTAACCCTTGTTGTGGGAGGGTCAAAAAATCCTCCCCTTAACATTCTACCACTGTAGGCTCATCCCCCCTCCCCCTACAATGATCTAGAGTGGGAGGCTAATGACCTCTTGGTTGATAAGTGTTAAGTGGAGACCCCTTTTTAATCTTTAGATTTGATGTGTGTGTGTCGTGATGTGTTCCCCCATAATTGTGTTATATGTGCCTGGATGACCCTTGCCACCCCTATTGGTGCTTGGATAAAGGCGTGGTGTTTGTGTTGTAAGCCTTCTTCTATGTGTATCATCATTCTTCCATGTTTGTGAATGAATTTCGACAAATTGGGGATGATGCAAAGCATTGGGAGCATTCAAGCTTCCTTCCATGTTGACCCAATTTTTTATTTTACTTTGTCTTCCATGCATTCTTCTTGATATGGTTGGGGATTGCTAATATTTCAACCTTGCACTGTAGTTACCTACTATTTATACAAGCAAGCACAAATCTGACCCCGTGAAACCAAATCTTCATGTGCCCTTTATTTGTATTCTCCCTCCTTTTTTCTTTTCCTTTATATTTCTCTCTTTTTGCTTGATTTTTCCCTCTCATGTGTGAGAAAACCACATCTACATTACTTGGATTTGTAGAAAAATCATTTGTTTCCAACAAATCTTTTCTCAAGACCCTTCTTTTCTAGAATTACATTCTTAACTTGAAACCTTAACGGAACATGTTTACTTCACCATGGGTTCATAAAGAAAGGACTTGGAAACCTTCATCCGAAGTGGTAAAAACCTTGATATTCCCCTCGCATGGGAGCATATCCTTCCTTTCAAATTCCTTGATGAAGTGAACATATTTCAAAAGGATTCCTTGATGATGAATTGAGTTGGGAAAGAAGACATTAGCTTTTGAATAGTGCATCCCTTGAGTTGACTGTTTCTTTTCACATCAGATTCCCTAGGGACCCCTTTGAAATCATCTACATCTTGACATCTAGCTTGGGGGTAGCCCAACTAGACTTGTTTCCTACCTTTGTGTCTATCTCGGGGGCATCCTGACTAGACCTATCATACATCTTCACATCTAGCTTGGGGGCAACCCGACTAGACCTCGCTTTTAAATAGTTCATCCCTTGAGTGGACCCCTCTTCCTTTTGAAGGGTTCCTGAGGGACCCCCTTGAAATTCTTGCAACTCAATGGCATATGTGACTATCCACTTACTAGCCTGCATGACCACTTTTTACGTGTTCTATCTACAGGTAAACATGTCACACCTTTTTGACTCTACGGAGTTTTCTTTTCTTGGTCTCCCTCATGTGACAGTTCTTGGGGGATACCTTCCTTATAGGTATGTGGGTCTGTAAGGTGCTTTCCTTGGTTTCCTTCATGTGAGAATTCTTGGAGGATACATTTCTTGTAGGTCCACGGGCCTGTAAGGCATTATTTTTCTTTAGCTTCATAGTTCTATGGAGCTATGAAGTCCTTTTCTTGTCCTACACTTTGGAGTTTTCCAAGTCGTGATTTTCTTCCTTGATAGTTCAGGTATACTTTTCTAACCCTATTACTTATTCGATCTACTTTACCGAAGCACTCATGGCTATTCATGCTCACTAAAGTGGGGGAAAAATGTATAGGAGTGAATTTGCACCCCTTATGCAAATTCCCCTTTCATCGACCTTCTCCACTTTAGAAAACCAAATTTAGAGGCTTAATTCCACATAAGCCCACTGTTCTCATTCCACTTGGCACCTGTTTTGAGTGTCGGTAGGGGAGTTACCCCAATTTGGAATCTCTTCTTCCATAATGATTGGCTTGGGCTTCAATCTCTCTTTCAACCAATCAAGTGTAATTGGTTTTTCTACATCTATATTATCTTGAGAAACATTCTAGTCTGGTTGATCCTTAGATGGAATATCCTCAATATTCTCTCTCTTCATTTTGATCACCTTGATTTTGTTGTTCATTATATTTATCTTTAGTATTAGATACATTTACATGTTCAACATTCTCTTCCTTTGGGAATTGAGAAGGCATTTCCTCTATTATCTCTAGCTCTTTCTCTTATTGCTTGTCACCTTGCAACTCAAAGGTTTTTTTCTCTAACTCATCTCCAAAGTATCTAAGTTCTCTAGACTTAGGAGTAGGCACATCTTCTTCTTCTTCTTCTTCATTTGCAACCTCTTCATTAACTGACACATTCTGAATAGGAGATGTAGGAGGAGTATTATTTCTCATAACTGTTCTCTTTGCTTCATCTTGAACTTCACTAGTAGGTGTCTCTTCAATATTCTCCTCATGTTCACTTATGACATCTTCTACATCCTCTACAGGAGGAGTTTTTTTCTTTGGAGAACTTATTCTACACCTATGGCCTTTCTCCAAAAATTTCTAAATCGACTACTTTGGTCTGAGATGTGTCCTTCTCATCAACCTTTACTTTCTTTGACTTGGATAGTTTATGTCCTTCAGTAGCCAGTTTTCTTTTCTTAGAAGGTTGGGCCTCTGCACTTCCTTCTTCAAAAACCTCCTTTGTTGGCTTCCTCCTCTTAGCAACAAGTTGTCTCTTATGATCCTTACATTTATCTTGACTCCTAGTCCTTCTTTTGATCAGAAACTATGCTTGTTCTATATTTTCCTCTTCATGAGGCTCAACAGTATCATCTTGTATATTTTCAGTCTCCTCCTCGAAATGTGATTCTAAGTCACTCATGAGATCATAGGTAAATTGTGCACCTATTTCTTCCAGCTCCAACACATTATGTTTTACCCATTTTTTGGAATACCTTATCACATGAGTAGTGAGTTGATCTAAATCAATTATCCCTTCTTTTGAACAATTCACAACAAGGAGTGGATTATCTTGAAACTGCATATAATCATGTATTACACTCGATCTTCTTCATCATCCACTTGATTAGGAACATTGGCCACTTTATGAAGCCTAATCAACCTCAAGGATAATATATAATATCTTCTTTTTATTGCTTCAACCTCATCTTTGTAGTTGGTCGAATACTCTTCAATATGTTTTGTATGCTTATACTCCTTATTGGTCATTTTCTGTGCAACACCATGCAAATCAAAGTTTCCTCTATCTATGTAAGAGTACAAATGGAAATGAGCCATTTCAATTTCTAAGTGATGGGAACTTTTTATGGAAGGACAAGCTTCCAATCCTCCAGCTCTCAATGGGAACTCACCACCAACTCTTATTTTGTGCATTTCCTTCAAAACGACATTAGATGCAACTAACTACCTTGAAATTTACAATAAAATAAGCTTGTTTGTTGGATACTTGGGAAGTCTAAAAGGCACCTTTGGGGAACCATGTATTTTGATATAGGAAAAATTTGGAAATTGGATGAGCCAATAACCATACTTCCTAATTAACTCCATTGCTTTTGCAAAGATTCTGCCATGAAGAGAATCCTCAAGAGCCCTTGTAATGTACATCAGAAAAGCATAATTTACCCTTCTATTATTAGAAGTGTTGAATTTTAACTAAGGGTAAACATCCCAAACTCTATCTTGGCCAGTGAATCCCTTGTAACTCAAACCTGTGTATCTATTTTTCCTGGCAAGCAAATACACAAGATATGAAGTCATTGTGAATTTATTTGTTTCTTGCACATTCCTCAATTGCAGATCTGGGTTATCACTTATAGTGCCTTCCTAGTGATAATGAAATCCCTTCTTAATCTATGAAATGATATAAAACATCCATTCCTTGAACATGAATGCTTCATCTAGTCCCGTTATTTTTCCCAACAAATTAATCATATCATTATACTCTAGCTTGAAATCACTCCTATATAGTTGCTTAGGAAACATAGAGTAATGTGATTTGGGATTTTCCATCCAAGAATTGTTCATGATCTCTAAGGCCTCAACTAGATTAGACTCATAGAAATATTGAGCTACCTTCAATTGTACCTTTACTAACTTTTATGTGACCCAATGTTGAAGCTCTCAAATATTGAATCCTTAATTAGATTGGCCATTATCCTTCATTGAGGACTAATTATTATTCTCTTCTCAGAATCATAGTGTTTTACACATTCCATAACAAGTTTAGGACACTGGACAAAAGGTGGAAACCTAGCAGCATGTGCTAACCCTATATGAGTGATGATCTTGAAAAGAGGGGTTAGTACATCATTGAACATTCTTTGCTTGAAGTATTCATAATCTACATGGACCATGCTGGTGTATCCTATCTTTTCCCATGTTGAGAGAATCTTGGATTCTGGCCTTGTACCTTTAAAATTGTACTTTAGTTTCTCAACTCTGGTTAATGGATCCTTACTAGGTTTTTCCCACATCTGCCAAGAAAGGACCACAATTACCAGAATATCAAGTAAAATGTATCATTATAACTCAATTCTTTCATTGAATCCATCATTAAAATGCATATGCAATATATAACCAATCTCAAACCAATGCTAAAATCATAAAAACCAAGTTTTAAACCCTTAAATTAAAGCATTTACACAACTTCAAGTTTTTCCCTCCCTCATGGATTTTAGTGATGCACAAATTTCTAGGAATATGTCCCTTCATGGATTCCATGAAGGGATGAACCTTCGGGTATTTATCTCATAGGAAGATTCTATGAAACACAAGAAACTTAGATAAATTCACATATCAAACGTCTTTAACATCATGAAATTCATCTTTTTATCAATCTCAAGATTCAACTCAAAGACCTATTTTGCACTTTTTTACTTTGGGGATTTCAAGCCACCACGGATTTGGGGAATCCAGGTCATCATCAATTTTGTGAAAGGAATGGAGCTCAGGGATATTGTGTCCATGTGGATTCCGCGAAGGGCATGAGATTGGAGTTTTTCACTTGAAGGCGAATTTTAGAAAAAGATTCACGTTCAAGGATTTCACAACTCTAAGGATTTATGAAGGTAACTTAGACTTCTCACGCAAAATTGATCATAATTAAATCCTTTCACTTGAGAGCTAAAACTTGACTTGAATTCTAATGATATCACACTCAAAACAAATGCAAGACTAATTCAATGACACATTTTGATCTAATTCTTAAAACCATGAACTAGGTTTGATGCACAAACTAAGGGTTCCTTGCATGTCAATCCTCAAACTCATAGCCTTACAAGAAAATTGACCAATTAGACTCAAATTCATACGTTGATTCAAATCATGCAAGAAAAAATGCATTACATAGACAATATCATGAAACCCTAGCTTGATTTAATACAATTATGGATGCCCTCCTTCATACTCATGGTAGAAATCCACAAACCCTAACCTTTTACAAAGATGCCCAAATTACCCGACCTCAAATGAAACCAAATCAATCAACTAATGCAAAATTGAGGGTAAAATGAGATGTCAATCAATTAAAACCCAACCTATGTGAAATTAAAATGTAGACAAAGTGAGCTCAAATTGGAAAATGGAAAATTAAATGACAAAAAAATGCAATAATCAAGATCAAAAACATGCCAAATAATCATGAATCTTCTCAAAACATTCAGCCAAAAGAGTTGGAAACCCTACCTTTTAAATCAAAAGCTTGAAAAATGCAAATCTGAATGCATCCAAAACTAAACCCTAGCGCCAATGTTGGAATTACCTCCTTCGAAAAGTAAGAATACTCAAGAGATCCTCAAAATGCAACAAGACAATAAACAATAAAAATGCAAGTGCAAATGCCCCTTAAATCGTGCTAAAAAATAACATTAATGTGAAAGTATGTCGACAGTAGAGTCAATAAATGTGTTGACAAGACACATCAAAAGAATTTTGGGAAAACAAGACCTTGATGGATTTGGGGAATCTGAAGACCCCCAGATTTAGCGAGGCGAAAAGAGCTTGAGGAGTCTGCCAGGAAGTGAATTCAATGAACACCCAATCCTTCAGGAAAATCTGTCACTAAAGAAAATTCATGAAACGATGCACTTCGAGCAATCTGCCCAACAACGGATTTAGTGAATGATTTTTCTTTCAAGAAAATGCAACCAAAGAGGAATTATGTGAAACCTTCCCAAACTTGCCCAAATTTGATACTTAAGGAAAATTTTCAAGAAACCCAAAACTCTTAAGCATCAAACAAGATGAAAATATTGCAAAGAAAAACACCAAAGTGAAAATAAATCCATAAATCTCAACCAAGTGAAGTGAATCAAAATAAGGAACCCATCCCTTAAGGGGAAAAGGTGAAACCTAAAGCAAAAGCAGGAAATCAAAGCAAAGAAAAGAGGGTCCTCGCCTCCGGTGGGGTGTGTGTGCAAAAATTACACAACACACTCTACATTAAAGATGTCAAGTTTCCACAATCCATAATGTTCTTTGCAATGATTTTTGGCTTTGATTCATGCAAAAATTTTCACCCAATCAAAGCCATAAATCATTGCAAAGAACACTCTACATTCCTAACTCAAAGATGTGTTGAATAATAGAAAGTTATACATGATCTCCTATCTAGTATACTTGTTGGATTATCAAGAAACCTTTCTTGGACTTACCAAAATAAGATCCCTTTAGCTCAAAGAGGTAATAGGAACATTATCCATAATTAGAGCTAAATGCTAGCTACAAGAACTACAATTTGGAGAATGATTTTTCCAAGAGAATCTCGCTTGAGGAAATGGAAGGGATAAATAATTGGTACAATTGGTACATCCAATTCAATACCTTCTCCTACATAAAAGTGGTAGGATTACACAAGCCTCCCCTCAAGTTTCCAAGGTAACCCACTAATAGGATAATCGTATTAGAATTATGTAAACAGGTGATTGAGATTCACAAGTTGATTGTTGGGAAACACAAGTCAAGATGCTCCTTCCCTAAAAGGATGGGTTTTTACTTTCGTGCCAATTTGAAAATTCCAAGACTATAGAAGTGGAGTTGGATATGTAAATGATGCATCTATATAATGACCCAAGAGCCAAATTAAATCCTATTAGAAATATTAGAAAATCCATAGGCTCATTCTTCAAACATGAGCCTACTCTGGAATACCACTAGTATAATTGTGAGGAAACATTTGAGGTGAGAATGAAAGACCACTATAGATTGAAAGTAGAAATGATGAAATCTTGTAATATGGCCAAATTACCAAAGGAATTAAAATACAATGGAAAATTCATAGACCCCATCTATAGTGGTCAAGTACTATACAATAAACCAAACTACAATATAAATTTCTCAATTGCAGAAGATGACAATATGGAAACAAGGGCAACAAGTGTCAAGGTATGTTCAAAAAGATGGTTGGTGTCTCCTTTTCCCATGATAGAGTTACCATGACCCCAATCTTAGCCAAAGAAATTCAAGGTAGTTGAAGGACCATCTACTACTCTAATTGAGAAAAAAAGGCCATCATATTCAATAAAAGGATCAAAAAGGAAGAAAGATACATATCGAATACTCATTGAAACTAGTGATGAAGAGAATAAAGAAGAGATTCCTCTAAAAAAGAAAAAAGAGAAACTCAAGTTCATCTTGAGCCACATGTCTGGCTCACCCACTACTTCCTCTTCTCCACATGTGTACCCTCTTCCATCTCCTCCTCCATCACCCCAAGATCCATCACCTTAGAACCAATCTCCTCCACCACACTTGCCTCCTCATATATCTCCTCCTCACATTTCCACTTCTATAATTTATCCTCCTCATCCCTCCCCTCCCATTCCTTCTCCTACTTAAGAGAAAGAAGAGCTACAATTTGCAGAGGATGAAGTTCAAAACAAAGAAGTAGTAGGAGAATAAATTGAAAGAGAGGAGATAGAGAAAGAAAATTAAGTACTAGACATAGATCATGAGGATTCTCATGTCTCACATGAAAAAATGTTATTCCTTCTCTCAAATATGAAGTCTCTTCTACCCTCCCAGTATGGTTGAACCATATAATCTAAAAGAGGAAGAGGACATATATCCAAGAATGAGAGAAATTTTCCATTCATATTGAGGATTTCTTGGAACCAAAAGGTGGAATAAATAGGTCAAGAAGGTTGTGTAATATCACCATGGATGATTCAAGGAATAGAGTGGCATAGATAGTTATCTCCATAGTAGAAAAACTTGAATCATACATGTTTATAGAGGATTATCAAATGAAAAAAGTAAACCTAGGTGATCAAACTAGAGAAGGATAACATAAATTGTTACATATGGTTGTCTCTACTATCATCAAAAGGATGTAGAAGGATGAAAACAAAAAGGAAGAACTTAAATCTTGGGTATCCTAGTTGATAGACTATATCAACAATTTGATTAGGCCCATTGATTTGTTTTCTCTTGTTCTAGTACTTCAAGATGCACTTAAAAGGGATGCCCAACATTCAGACCCAAGGGTTTATTTCCTACTACTAAAGAATGGAGAAATGATTTACAAGATTTAGAAAAAAATATTTTAAAGAATATAACAAAGGATTATTAGTGTACTAGTGATGAATCCATTTTGGCCCATCAAATGGAAGTGAAAATAGATGAGGAGTTATTGGTTTGGGATGATTACATCCTAATTTTGGAAAAGGTCAGGGCTACTCCTATATAGGATTTAATAAAGGTGGTTGTAATAGAAAAAGAAGATTAGGACAAGGAAAAAGAGTGACTAAAAGTAGGACAACTAAGGATAATGATTTTGAACAAGTGCAAGCATAAATTGAATAGCAATAGGAGCCTAGTCGAACATGCTATGCTAAAAATAAAACATTTTGTGGATATTTTGGAATGTATTATTTTGGAAGCCTCATCCTTAGTAGCCTCTCTGAGTAATATTGTTAGGGAGTTTGATAAATCACTACACAGTTAAATTAGTTAAATGGCAATTGACCAAGTGATGACCAAAATGGGAGAACTATAAAACTTCCAGGAAGAACTTACTGGGTTCACCAACTGGTAAGAGAAATTAGAAAAATCTACATTTTCTCAAAGGATAAAATTAAAGTATCATAAGGTACCCACCATGGATATAATGAATGAAGTTATTAATTCCTTTTATAATTCTTTCCAATTAATGATTAATCAAACAATTTAATTTTATTATTTTTTATCAATTTTGTAATAAACCAAAGTCCCAAATGCTAAAGTTTCAATCTGGTTTTGGATTTTTAGTAAAATCTAGTTTAGAAATTAGTTATTAAGTCTATTTTTAGATAAGGTTTGATCACCTCAATTAAACTCTTATTTAATTTTTTTAGATCCACAAGATCTGGAATGCATGGTTTATATATATTTTGGATACTTTGAAACCGTTAAAGCTAAGAAACAAATTCATCTACGTGATTGGAGACCATTGGTTGGGAAAAGCGAGGAAGGAGGGCATGTGTGAAACCTAGCTCGGATTTCTCTCTAGGAAACAATGGTGGGGGAGGCAGGACCCTCCCCAACAAAGGTTTGCACCTTTGTAGGTCCCTCATTCCCCCATTCAATTTACCAAATTTTCTTGCCTCCTTTGATTGCATGGTTTCTCTTGTATTTCACATGCATGAAGGTTATTTCTCTAGAATTATATTTATATATTATTATTCAAGTGCTATTTTATTTATTTGTAAAAATTAAGGAGGGGGGTACAATCCCCCCACATCCCTTGATAATAAACTAATATTTTTGAATAGGGATAATGAAAAACCTAAGTCTTTCCATGACATTGTGGTGGATGGAAATCCAACCTGCTTGGAGGGTGTGAAATTCATCACTTTGTCAAGTGACGAAGGTGAGAGTTTCAATGCCAATGGAGGGGAACAAAGTGAGTGTTCCTATGCCCAACCTAAGAATTTTTTTATTGCTCCTAATAATTAAATGAAGGAGGCTATACATAATGAAAGGGTTAGGTTGACTAGAGTTTTCATTTTCATGGAAGTAATGGATTCTTCAAAAATACCTACTAGAAAGTATCTTGATGGTTGGTTGATAAATTTTTGGAAAAAAATAGAGGTTCAAGTTACTTTTTGTAGAATGGTCCAACACGGCCTATTTTTAATCTTTCTAAAAAACCATCAAATCCAAGAAACGATCTAAATTTTTTTTACTAGAGTGTAGGAAAATATATCGAAATACCTTGCTTGTGTTGCAAGTATAAAGGTGTTGTTATTGATGTCAATAGGAATGTCTATTGGTTGGTGTTTTCATTGATATCAACTATGTGTTAAGGAAGTTTGTTGCATGATGAAGATGTTGAGGATATTGAGAAAATTGTGTAACTCAAGATTAAATATGTGGTTCGATCTGCAACTAGAAATAACAATATTAACCCTAATCTAAAATCAAAACTAATCTAAAATCAAACAATAAAGAATGAAATTTGAAAACATAAATGTAAATTGAATTGATCTCACCGAATAATGTATTCACCCTTTCGAATTAACTCCATTGCTCTTCTCCATTTTTCCTTTTAAGTATTCTTGCCCTCAGATTTCTGTGTTTGAATGCAAGCATAACTTTGTCGAGTGTCTCAGCAAAATATCGAAGATTGTTTCTTCTCAAAAGTGTATAATGATTTCGGGAGAAGGAATAATGATAATGACAGGCCATTTTATAGATTTTGTGTTTTCAAATGATCGGATTAGATTGAAAGAGAGATCGATGGATGAGATTGATGAATGCCATGCGATGAGTTATGTGACAGATAGAACGCGAGTTAGAACGTGAGTTCAACTACAAGTAAAGACTAATTTTAGAACATGAGTTAGAACATGAGTTCCAATCTTCATCTTCAAAAATAAAAGAAATAGACTTTGTATGCAAAATCCAAAGTTAGAAGTTGGAGAATAAATGCATGATAAATGCATGTGAATGCAAACTTGAGTTAGTTAATTAAATAAAGATATTTAATTAATAAATATAGATCATGCATATGAGTTGGAACTAGTTAATCGACTAGTTGTGACAGAGAGTTCTCTCATAGAGATAACTCGAGTCAGACGATAAGTGCATGTAAGAGATAACTGAATGTTAGAGGAATGTGACATAATTAATTAAATAATGAATTAAATGTTAATTTAATTCAACATTCAAAATATGAGACTTTTAATTAAATAAATAAAGTAATTTATTTAATTTGGCTGTTGAAAAGGATAAATGAATAATTAAATAATAAATATTTAATTATAGATGAAAAGGGGTTAAATGAATAATTAAATAAAGATATTTAATTATAGTTGGAAAAGTATGATAAAGGGGAATTAAATAATAAATTATTTAATTGATAGATAAAGGGGGAAGAATTAATTAGTTCGCAACATAATTAAATAAATATGATTTATTTAATTAATTAAGTTGAATAAAGGATGATTATGAATTAATGAATTAATTAAAAAGGGTATTTAATTAATAGAGGAAATATGTGTTAGAAAGGCAATTAAATAAGTAACATTATTTAATCAAGACGACGGACTATAGAAAATTATGTTGAAATGTGTACTCGCAGGCCTAGACCAATTTTCGGTATCTACAGTTTTCCCCTCTTTGATACAATGTTGGTATAACTTTGTGTCAAAGAAAATATGCCCCTGTCGTGCCTCAGCGTGAAACGGGTTAGGGTATGCCCCAGTGAAAGGGAGAATGACGAGGAGGTCGTGGTATGCCCCCTCGAGAGGATAGGTGGGTTTGAAGAACATTAGTGTGCTCTCGAAATGGATAGATAATGGTGGCGAAGATGCAGAAAAGAAGAAATGTTAGCATGGATGATTTCAGAATGTTAGTAATAAATAATTAATGTTGGTTAATTTGAGAAAAAGACATAATCTTCGATATATTGCCAAATACGCTATACTTGCTTGTTATCATCATTGGGCGGGACATGACACAGATGGATAGTACACACTATGATATGAGATAGACCATAGTGTACAAAGTCATCCATCTGTGAAAAACAGACAGTCGTAGACAAGGAGTGTCTTAACTCAGAATAAGGATAGGATTCCCCAGTCGTTTGGTCAAGACAAACCACAGACAACAGACAAATAAAAGACGGGTCATGAGATGTCATTGCTCCTCTAAATCCTTGATAGGACATCCTTGAGGAAACTAGTAACATGACTCAAAAACCAATGTTAAAAAGATAGTTGACAGACAATAGCCAAAGAAAAAGAATCCTGAGACGTCGTTGCTTCTCTAAATCCTTCAAGGGACATCCTTGAGAAAGCTAGTAATAGGATCTTGCACAAATTGATAAAAAAATAAGACAAAATAAGATATAAAGTCATAAAGCCAAATAAATGTATTCGCCAAAACTTGATCTTGTGGGATTGTTTGATGTTGATGTTTGACATAGCGTAATGTGAGAGAATAACACATACTGCATAAGGCGTTGAGTCTGGTTTTGACTTGGTGACTTCTGTATAAGGCATGAAAAAGCCTGGTTTCAGTAAGACAGGTGTCGTATAAGACGTTGGAGTCTGATGATGTTGAGGTGACAAGCCACATGAGACTATGACAATTTGATGACGTCTGTTGACAAGAAAGACATATCTTGCTTAGACATAAGTTGATTGCTTTGACAATGTGTATGATATTGACTTGATGACAAGTTGAGTGTGTGCGTGTAGATAGTGTATGACATGAGATGATACCTCAAACTATGATATGCAATGTGTGTGATAATGATAGTGAATGAACCCTATTGGAATGACCTAGTGTGGTCTCGGGAGCTCATCAATTGATTAGCCTTGCCTACGTTGTACACGCAAAGACCTCGTAGTTCGACATGACTAATGACTTTGAATATACAAAGAGTCATGATTTAAATGTGTGTGATACATAACAAACCTAGACTGACAGACCTAATACCTCGGGGGAACATCGATTGATGGCCCTGCCTACATCCCAGTCGTAGAGGCAATGTAGTTTGACTATGACTATGACTGACTTGACACTGTTTTGTTTTTGGTATTTTTTGACATGTTTTGATTTTTTCGGATTTTTGAAGTTTTCTAATGTTTTTATTTTTTTCAGGACATTTTCTGATGGTGCGATGCTATGTACAAGGCGTTCATGGAATAGAACAAGGATTTGCCCCCAGTCGGGAATAAGACTTGTGAGATGGAGTGGATAATGTGACGGAGTGGGACGTTAGATGTCAATCATTCCAAGCGATGGATAGGACAACCATTTATTATGAGTGATGGGGGAAAGTCTGATTGGAATGATGGTAGACGAAAGAGCGAGCTTGACTACACATGGTGCTTGTTTGCCAGGTTTTTACCATGGTATTTATCCCTAGCGCCACCGAAGTGGTTTTCACTATAGGATGGATTATTTCCCTTTACTTTTTTGATTTTCCAATTTTATTTTATTTTTCAATTTTTTTTTTGTATTTTCTAGATTAAGAAACGGATTCTCAGAAGCTAAGCATAGAACCTCTTTAGATGCAGACTATTGATAGGTGACAAAAGTGGATCTCCTTCAGGAGTAGATAGTTGGTACGCTCCTGACCCAAAGGCTTCTGTGACAATGTACGACCCTAACCAGTTAGGCTCAAACTTTCCTGGTTTCTCTCGTTCAGCTTGGTTCTTCGAATTCTCCATTAATACCAAGTCACCAATGTCAAAATATCTATTGAGAACCTTCCTATTGTAGCTCTGACGAAGACAATTTTGATATGCTTGCAAATGATCTAATGCTTTCTGTCTTCGTTCATCCAGTAATTCAAGCTCTTGTAGCCTAGAGACACGGTATTCTTCATCGTCGACATGACCCTTCAAAGATACCCTTAGAGAAGGTATTTCGACCTCTATAGGTAAGATAGCTTCGGACCCGAATATGAGGGAAAATGGAGTGGCGCCGGTGGGAGTGCAGATGCTTGTGCAGTAAGCCCATAAGGTAGGATTAAGCTGTAGGTTCCAGTCACGACCAGCATCATTGACAGTATTTTTAAGGATTCTAACAATGGTTTTATTAGATGCCTCAGCTTGGCCATTACCTTATGGGTAATACGGGGTGGAAAAATGATGCTTGATGTGGAATTCTTCACATAAATGGCATACTTCTTGGTTCTTGAATGGGCAACCATTATCTGTGATTATGGATTGTGGTACACCATACCGACAAATGATATAGTTCAGAATAAACTTAGATATTTGGGTGCCAGTGATGTAGGTCATGGGAATGGCTTCAATCCACTTGGTGAAGTATTCGGTAGCAGTAATGATGAATTTGTGGCCGTTGGATGATGGTGGGTGTATCTTACCTATGAGGTCGAGTCCCCATTGGGCGAAAGGCCATGGTGAAGTAATCGGTCGAAGCTCCTGTGCTGGCGCTCTTATCGAGTCTCCATGTATTTGAAATTATCTACACGTCTTCACAAAGACGTATGAGTCTTTCTCCATAGTAGGCCAATAGTAACCTAGTCTCATAATCTTATGGGCTAAGGTTGGACCACTCGAATGGGATCCACATATACCCTCATGCACTGCTCGCAAAGTTGTTTGTGCTTCTTCAGCGTCGAGACATCTCATTAGGGCGTTGTCTAAGGTGCGTCTATATAGGGTTTCTCTGATGATGGTGTACTTGGCGGACTTACGGATGAAGGTTCGATGTTGGTTATTGGACAAGTCTTGAGGTAAGGTTTGATTTGTTAGATATTCGAATATTTCTTTATAGCAAGGAGATGTAGGACCAACAATGGTACACACCATCATAGTATCGGGGATATCGTAAGTAGGGACCAACAGCTATTCAACTAGAAACTCGAACTTAGGCACGTTACTCGAAATATCCAACAAGGAACCCACGGTTGCGATAGCATCTGTAGCTCTATTTTGAATGCGTGGTATTTGTTGAAAAGTTATGTCCTTGAAATATTGTTTGAAACTATCAACCATTCTCTTGTAAGGGGCAAGCTTCTCATCCTTAGTTTCGTACTCATCATTTACCTGTCGGATTACCAGTTGAGAGTCACCAAAGACATGTAGGCTCTTAATGTTCCATTGTGCTACCATTTTCAAGCCTATCACTAAGGCATCGTATTCTACTATATTGTTTGTACAAGGGAAAGCAATCTTGAATGATTTGGGAATGGTATCACCTTGAGGTGTGACAAATAAGACACCATCTCCTGAACCACGATTTGTATGTGACCCATCAAAGTACAGTTTCCAGTCGGTTTTAATGTCAATGTTGAATAGAAATTCATCTGGAAAATCTGCCACTAAGGGACGATCTGCTTTTATAGGTGCATCAGCTAACTGATCTACAATCACCTATCCTTTTATAGCCTTCCTTTCGACATACTCAATGTCATACTCACTAAGTATCATGACCCATTTAGCCAATCGGCCTGTTAAAGCTGCCTTACTTAGAAGGTATTTGAGTGGATCAATTTTTGCAATTAACACTGTTTGTCAATTGAGCATGTAGTGCCGAATTTTTTGGGTAGCAAAAACTACCACAAGATAGGCACGTTCTATGTTGCTGTAATTCAATTCATAGCCCACTAAGGTACGACTGATGTAATAGACCACTCTCTCATGACCTTGATTATCTTTTTGTGTGAGAAGAGCCCCTAATGCCGACTGAGTTGCTGAAATATATAAGATCAAAGGCTTTCCTTCTGTAGGTGGCATTAAGACTGGTGGAGTTAGTAAATAGTCCTTGATTTGTTGGAATGCTTCCTGGCATTTAAGCATCCACACAAATGGTACTCCTTTCTTGAGTAGATGTTGAAATGGATGAATCTTATCCGCCAGTTGTACTATGAATCGCCTAATTGACTGTAGTCTACTCTGTAGAGTTCTGAGTTTTCCTATGCTGACTGGAGGAGGCATTTCTATGATAGCTCTTACCTTCTCTGGATCTACTTCAATGCCTCTTCGAGAGATGATATACCCTAACAGTTTCCCCGATTTGACTCCAAAGACACACTTCTTCAGATTCAGACTGACATTGTAGTTCTCTAGCCGTTGGAATATCTTATTTAAAACCTTTAAGTGAGCTTCTCTTGTTTTTGATTTTTTTATAATGTCATCGATGTAATCTTCCATGAGAATGTGTACAAAGTCATGGAAAATTGTAGTCATTACGCGTTGGTAAGTAGCTCCTGTGTTCTTAAGCCCAAAAGGCATAATGTTCCAATAGTATGTGCCCCATGGACATGTGAAAGCTGTCTTATGTTGGTCTTCAGTTGCTATTTTAATCTGGTTGTATCCTGAGAAACCATCCATGAGGGATAGCATCTCATACCCCGCTGTAAGATCCACTATCATATCTATATTCGACAAAGGGAAGTCATCCTTAGGACACGCCTTGTTGATGTCTCTAAAGTTTGTGCAAATTTGAATGCCCCCAATTGGTTTAGTCATGGGTACAAGATTCGATATCCAATCTACATAGTCTATTGTCCTTATGAATCCTACATCCAAGAGTTTCTTTAGTTCTGTCTTGACCAATAAAGCAATCTGTGGGTGCATTTTTCTTAACTTTTGTTTGACTGGTTTGATGCCTGGCTGCAATGGTAAATGGTGCAATATTAGATCTGGATCTAGCCCAAGCATGTTAGCATACGACCATGCAAATTTTATCTGTCTCTTTTGGAAGAAGTCCTTAAACTCAGGTTTTTCTGTCTCTGTTAAAGAAGCTGCAAAATATACCATCTTTGGATTCTCTTCTGTACCTATGTTGACTGCAACTGATTCTTCTACTAGCATCGGTGACTTTTCCTGTTCAACGGGGAGAATATTTAAACCTCTATCCTTGGGTGCCTCAGGGAGGTTTTTGCCCTTGGATACGTCCTTTATTTTAAATTTTTCTTCGTCCAAAGGTGCCTTTCAGTTTTCACCTAGGGACTCATCATTGTTCTTTTCATTGTCTTTTTTCTTTTTATCCTCATTTTTGTGACTAGAGGTGTAAATAGACTCCCCAAAATATGCTTTATCGTCCAAGTCTATGGTAAAACTAGCTTTATGATCCCCTCTTGGTATGCCTTCTCGAAGTCCCATGAACTCAGCAATTGCTTCATCATTCTCGAATGTGTCTAAGATAGGTGTACCTTGTTGATCCCAGTCTATAAGTTCGGGATATATGAGGGGCATGTCATCATCGGAGTTTTTAAAGGTAACTGCTAATAGGGTGAATAGTGAATGGTTGACATGGTCGTAGAAGTTCTGGACTAACTCTTGTTGGGTCTTTTCCTTATGGGTAGGTAAACATTGATGTGGGACCATTGCCTGGGATAGGTTGTTAGAAGATGGTGGTTCAAGTGCCCAAGATGCACAATCGAGTTTTTCCCAATAATAGATCTTATGCCATTCTTCTTTGGACAAATGTTTCTTAGGACAAGGACTAGATGGTTTGGGTATAGGTTTCACGTTTAGGTCCAATTCTCCAAATAGTGTGTCTATGTTCATGGTGCTAGTAGATGAAAGGGAATCCCATTCACCATCGCTTGAGTAAGGGGATTCATCAAAGATTGGAGGGTTGTCATAAAATGGGGGAGGTGGATCATGAGATGTCTCGGTGTTTGCGTAAGCACTCACTTCCTCTTGAAATAGCGACGAAGTACTAGGAAACCCAATTCTAAGCGGTTGACACCCTAGCCCTAAGTATTTTGGTCGTGGGTGAACAGTAATCGGTTCCGTCCTTCCATTTTGATGTAGCCCTAACCCACTGTGCCCATCATAGCCTTCCTTTTTCATTATCTTAAAGCCTTTTCCATATTGGTTCTTAGCTATTTGAATAGACGGGGAGGGGTATTCATGTTCTTCTTGATACAACCAGGAATCACCTTGGTCCACAATTTCCTCGCTTAGCTCTCCCCATTTGATCAATGTTGTTGTAGGGGGAACATTGAATATGACTATTGACTGTATTCTATCTACCATAGGTAGGCCATATGCCTTAGGTGGAATCAGTTGACTGACATAGTATGATGCCTTTATACGATACTCGCCAAAGCCCTTGTCTTGGATTTCAAGTTTAGGAGTAGTTGATGGAGGTGTGAATGATTTGGACTTAGTGAGATGTGATGAGTCAATGTATTGGGATGAATTGGATGATGAAACTTCTTGATTAACTAGTACTTGGCGTTGTGGAATTCCCTTTAGGCTTGTACATTACTGAAATGGATCTGGATCACCATCAATAGTGATCTCGGTGCCATTATGTGGAAATTTGAGACATTGGTGATACGTTGAAGGTACAACTTTCATTGCGTGTATCCAAGGTCTACCTAACAACAAATTGTACAGAAGAGTGAGATCCAAGACTTGGAAGCTGGTGTTCATGATTGCTGGACCAATTCTGATAGGGAGTGTGACCTCTCCTTTGGATGATCTTTCCTCATCATCATAAGCCTTGATGAGTATACTCTTAGAGGTATCTACGCAATCTTCTGAGAATCCTAATGCCTTAACCAATTTTAGGGTACATAGGTTCAAACCTGCTCCTCCATCTACCAAGACTCGTCTGAATTTGGTTTCATGGACTAAGACTTCAAGATGTAATGGGTCATTATGATCAGATTTTTTTGTTGAGTAATCCTATTGGGAAAATGTAGCATGGTGCGAATTGGTTAAATATCCCACCATCTCTTCGAAACAATTGACATCTAAATCAGTAGGGACAGTTGTGTTCTGTAAAGCTTTATCGAGAATGGCTCGATGCTCAGGTGATAAGGTCAATAGTTCCAAGATAGATATTTGCGCAGGGGTTTTACTCAATTGATCAAGAAGGTTGTACTTGAACTTGGAAGCTTGTGTAGATGGCTCAGAAGAAGGACCTGGAATAGTAATCTTGGTTCTGCGTGTGTTGACACTACATTCTGGAGGCTTCTTAATGGTGAAGGTATTGACATGCTCATATGCAGCGTGGAGGCTATTTATAATCTTTCCTTTTCCATAGTCAAAATTGGTGTTTGCGTAATTGGTTGATGGATCGGTCTTAGGTCTCGAACCGGAGGCTTTTCCTTTTGTGTGGTCATGTAATGGGTCCTCGAAGACCTTATGATCACTGTTCTTGGTGTTTTTCTGTCCACCGACCTCTATGGTTCTGTTCTCCACAAAGTCTTGGATAATGCCCTTGAGTTGGCGACAATTTTGTAGGCTGTGTCCTTTTATTTGATGATATTCACAATGGGCTTTGTCATCCCACTAGGAAGGTTTAAATTGTCCAGGATCATATTCTCTTGGTTCCAACGGTTTGATGAGATTGTGTTTAATCAATTCTTTGTAAATAACCTTGATCGGTTGTCCTAGAGGAGTCAATTCACGTGTTGGAAATCTTCTTTGAGGTCGTTGTTACTGTGAATTTTGGAGATAGTTAGCCGTTTGATCTGGATTATCCATTGTGTCTTGATTTTGGTTGTATCCTCTCAGTGTGATAACTAGCCTTGTATGTATGTTTTTAGCATCGATAATGCCGTCATTTGTAACATTCTTGTTTCTGGACCAGAATTGTCTTCTGTCATTTGGCACGTTTTGATTTTGGACAATAGGATTCCTACCTAGTACCTTTATTTCGCCTTTGTCAATAAGGCCTTTCTCAAGGATGATTCCTTTCTATACCAAGTCTAGGAATGAGGTACAACAATGTACTCTTAAATCACTCCGCAGTTTTGGATTGATGTTCTCTAGGAATATCGTGACCTTTTGTTTCTCTGGTATCTCAACTGGACATCTGCTAGCTAGACTTCTCCACCTCTGAAAGAAAGTGGTGAAAGTTTCACCATCTTCTTGTGTCATGTGGCACAAGGTTGCTATTGTTATCTCATTGTCTATGTTGAAGGTGAAATGTTCGACAAACTTTTTAGCTAATTCTCCCCAAGAGCGTATACCATATGGTAGTTTAGAAAACCATTCCAGTCCTATCCCAACAAGGGTTCGTGGAAACAGTCTCATCAGATATGTGGGGTCATATGATATGTCCATGCATGCTGTTGAGAACTCCCTAATATGTTCTAGAAGATTCTTTTTCCCATTATACCTAGGAAAAATAGGTATAATGTATCCATGGGGAAAAGGTGTCATGTAAAGTGCTTTGTCAAATGGACATGGACATAAGTCTTGTGCTGAGATAGTTCGTTTGCCTGACATAGACATATTATCCATTTGTTGTTGGAGAGTTTGCATTTGATTATGAAGGACATTGACTTGTGTCAAGGACATGGTGTTGGCGTTGTTTGGATCAATGTAGATGTTTTGATATGCCATGTTTTGCGATGGGTTGTGATTTGGTGAAGGAATATATCCCGTTTGAATAGTCCGTTGTGGGATAGGAATATATCCTATTTGAATGGTTTGACTTGGTGGAGGAATATATCTCGTTTGAATGGGTTGACTTGGTGGAGGAATATTCCCTATTTGAATGGTCTGATTTGGGATAGGAATATTCGTACCTGCCTTGGATCTCTTACCAATCGTGTTGGTGCCAAAGGGGTTGGATGAAGTTGCTCCCGTCGTAAATTGTAAACCTTGTGTTATGTTGAAAGGGGTTGTGTTTACAATTGATGATGTCTGAGTTGGTATGCCAGTTGGTATTGCTGCGGTGATTTGGGGCATAGAATCACTTGATGTCACTGTTTGCATTGGTTGGGTAGATGTCATTTTCAATGTATGAACGTCAAATCCTGGTGGTAGTGTGGCACCTTCTACTAGCAATTTTGCTAGATAGCGTTGGGGATCATTTGCCAAGCACTCATCCATGAAGGATGCAAATTCAGGATCTTGGACTGCAGACTCTATGTCTTCAACAAAGACTCGTCCATTGGCATCTCTAGTGACAAATTTATCAAGCAATGGTTTATGTGGTTTGTTATTCCTATGTGGTTGAGTGCTGAAAGGATTGATAAACTCATTGGGGTCTACCATTTCTTTGTGCCTCTTTTGAGACCTTGTTTCGACCATAAAAAAAAAAGTTGCTCAAAATGGGGTAATGTAGACTATGCCTAAGAACTGATATGACCTATTTCTATGTTTTTGGATTTTTTGGACAGTAAGGATGTTGCTAAAATGATTTCTAGAAAGACGTATACTAAGATGACGTATGGTAAGATGGACAATATGTAAGACCTCGTGTAGACAATTTTTCTAAAATGGGTATAACCTACCTCCTATGGAGTAAATGCATGCAAGGATTTGTTTTGACCAAGGAACCTGATTGTAGGACAAATGACAGTTGACAAGGTGAACTTTCCAAACTAGACTTGTTGAGCTGAAAAGATTCACTAAATAAGACTAAGGTGACTAGGTTCGATGAGTGTGACAAATCGGGACATGAATTTATCCAAAGACGAGGAAACTTATCTATGCTGTGATATGCAATTTCCTAGGGAGTATCTAGATGCATGCAACTTAGGATGACAATGACGAAGACATGGATTGTAACTAAGATTTTCGAGGAAGTATCTATATGCATGTGACTTTGGATGACTATGACGAAGACGTGGATTGTAACTAAGATGTATATAACCACCTAATGGATGCAAGATTTTTGAGCAAAATTTTGACAGTTTCTGTTAGGACTCAGTTTGCAGTTTTGATTGTTCTCTATTAATAGGCAGATGTGGTTCACCTAATAGTTGTGGTTTAGGATTTGATAGTTGCGGTGTTTCTTATAGTTGCGGTCTTTCCTATGACAGTTGCGGTTTACCAATTCACATGCGTTTTTCCTATTCTGGACTCTAAAAAAACTAGTTTTCTTGACAGACACTTGCGGTTCGGACTTTGACACATGCGACTTAGGATGTGACAGATGCGCTTCGAAACTTCGAGATTGTGAAAATTATGACAAACAGATGCAGTTATTCCCTTAACAGATGCGACTCGCTAATACAGATGCAGCGATTAAACTAACAAATGCGACTCTGTTCCTAACAGTTGAATTTTTTTTCCAAAATTTGTTTGATTGACTTTGTTTGTTTGATCAAGATTTTGGCAAATACAGCAAACAACAAACATGACATTCAAAGTATTTTCAGTTTTGTGATGAATGGACTGTTGAGTCTCGAAAAACATTTACACCCTAGGCCTTTAGGACAGTAGTTGTTGAATTCTTACTTGGATTTCTCTAGCTACGCATATTTACGGTCGATGATTAGTAGCTTGACCCCACTGGCTCCCCTCCACGACACTCACTGATATGGGGCAGCCAAGCTACAGTACCCATGAATCTCCCATGACATACTTTTCATCTCTACACGTAAACCGTAAGATTGTAAGACGGCTTCACAGGTCCGACCTGCTGCACCAACATGTAGATAGGATTTTGGTAACTCTACAACAAGGCTTTTAATTCAGGCATTCCGTTCGTGGGACACTAACCAACATCGGTTAGAGTCCATTTATGTCCATCTCATCAGATTAGTGCGCGTGATTCTTGGGGTTTCCCCAAGAATCCACTTTTGTATACCGGCTGGAAGTCGCTTGGCTATAGCGTGCTACCGGTCTGAGTTGTCTTGGGGCAAGTACTTTTTCCCACCAAGATAGGCCCAAGTTCTAGAGTCAGTAACCATTTCTCTTACACCCAGGATCGCATGAATGCGCAAGGGGAGAGGATACTTCAATTACTAAATCATGGGGTTATAAACTAACAATGCAGACACGAAAAACACTGGTAAATTATTAAGCCCAAACAAGATTGTTTACACTACCAAGTAGAAGTTCATTTTAACCCACAAAACGATTATCTATCTACCAAAATAAAAAGCAGGCTAAAATGATAAAAGAATTAGGTCCTGCATGCAAATTTGTCAGTAGTTCATTGTTTGTCTTTGGTTTCTGTATTGTCTTCTACGCTTCATCCTGCAAACACTTGTTATTTCACCTTGAAACAACTGAACCAAATATTAGTGAAAATCCAAATCACGAAAAAAAGCAAAAATTGAAAAATGGATGCACGAAAATCGATAAAACAAATAAAAATCTTTACCAGCCAGATGCGGCTTTTGGAGCCACAGATGCGGTTCGAATGGTTGCAGGTGGATGCGGTTCAAAATTCATCTACTGGTAGATGAGGCGATAGATAGGCGGATGTGGATTTTGACAGGCGGATGCGGCGAATGGCAGGCAGATGCAGCAATTGACAGCCTGATGCGGCGATTGACGTGGAAGATGCGGTTCGTAAGTACGGATGCGTCGCTGTTTTTGACAGATGTGGTTCATTGGACAAAAAACCTATGAAAAAGAAACAAAAAATAGAAATGGAAAACAAAAAGATGTGTGGGTTTTGAAGTGCGTTCACGTCGGGTTCACCAAATCTAACTCAAGATTAAATCTGTGGTTCGATCTGCAACTAGAAATAACAATATTAACCCTAATCTAAAATCAAAACTAATCTAAAATCAAACAATAAAGAACGGAATTTGAAAACATAAATGTAAATTGAATTGATCTCACCGAATAATGTATTCACCCTTTCGAATTAACTCCATTGCTCTTCTCCATTTTTCCTTTTAAGTATTCTTGCCCTCAGATTTCTGTGTTTGAATGCAAGCATAACTTCGTCGAGTGTCTCAGCAAAATATTGAAGATTGTTTCTTCTCAAAAGTGTATAATGATTTCGGGAGGAGGAATAATGATAATAACAGGCCATTTTATAGATTTTGTGTTTTCAAATGATCGGCTCAAATTGAAAGAGAGATCGACGGATGAGATTGATGAATGCCATGCGATGAGTTATGTGACAAATAAAACATGAGTTAGAACATGAGTTCAACTGTAGGTAAAGACTAATTTTAGAACATGAGTTAGAACATGAGTTCCAATATTCATCTTCAAAAAATAAAAGAAATAGACTTTGTATGCAAAAGCCAAAGTTAGAAGTTGGAGAATAAATCCATGATAAATGCATGTGAATGCAAACTTGAGTTAGTTAATTAAATAAAGATATTTAATTAGTAAATATAGATCATGCATATGAGTTGGAACTAGTTAATCAACTAGTTGTGACGGAGAGTTCTCTCATAGAGATAACTCGAGTCAGACGATAAGTGCATGTAAGAGATAACTGAATGTTAGAGGAATGTGACATAATTAATTAAATAATGAATTAAATGTTAATTTAATTCAACATTTGAAATATGAGACTTTTAATTAAATAAATAAAGTAATTTATTTAATTTGGCTGTTGAAAAGGATAAATGAATAATTAAATAATAAATATTTAATTATAGATGAAAAGGGGTTAAATGAATAATTAAATAAAGATATTTAATTATAGTTGGAAAAGTATGATAAAGAGGAATTAAATAATAAATTATTTAATTGATAGATAAAGGGGGAAGAATTAATTAGTTCACAACATAATTAAATAAATATGATTTATTTAATTAATTAAGTTGAATAAAGGATGATTATGAATTAATGAATAATTAAAAAGGGTATTTAATTAATAGAGGAAATATGTGTTAGAAAGGAAATTAAATAAGTAACATTATTTAATCAAGACGACGGACTATAGAAAATTATGTTGAAATGTGTACTCGCAGGCCTAGACCAATTTTTGGTATCTACAAATTGTGTAAAAGAGGAAAATAGGTTGTTGCAAGTTATGCATGTGTAGTTGAGATATTGAGGAAGTGTTATGAATACATGGAGCTATCTTTATGTTGCAGTGTTTGGAGATGTGTAAGAATAGTGTATTGTGCTAAGATGATGTCTCTAGTACTTGGTTTCCAAGTTCTTTTGAGAAAATTTGATAAACAAAGTAAACAGTGTGTGTAAGTATTTAGAATGTGCTCTAGTATTGTGCTCTATGTTTCTTTTGTGTTGATTCTATGCCTGTGCAGATCTGGTATGGTGTTCAAGGTTGTAAGAGGTTGCTATATTCAAAATTTAGGTTTCTAGATTAGTGTATAGAATGAGATATTTTCACCAGTGTGTGAACCAATTTTTCAGTGTTGTTGTCGGTGGCCTGGGAGAAATGTATTTTCTTTGCATTTTTCTACATTTTGGCTTTAGGTTGTGTGGATTTGGGAATTTTCTTATAATTTTTGTATATTTTAGTATTCAAGGTTTCTCTTGATTTTGTATAGTATAGTGTGTGTTTCATGCGTCAATGTGTGAATACGGTTTATCAGTTGTTCTGAGCTGAAGTATTTATATGATGCAAGTTTGCATAAAGTATTTGATGAATCTCAAGTGGTTCGAGGATTATTCTAGATCGTGTTCAAGTGAATTTTGTTGTCTAGAAGTTTCAAATTGATTTAAGGAAGCGTGTACTTAATGTTTATAGTGTTTAGCATGTATTCGATAACCTTGTGTTAGCACTACATGTGAGGCTTATGAAAGTGTGTTGAGATGTGTTGGGATCTATTTGGGTCCTAATTAAGGATTTATATTTGGTCACCTTCATTCCTATCCACCGTGGGAATGTTTAGGTGCTGACCTATTTTGAATTTGTAAGTATAATGGATAGTTGCTGACCTTGGAGAAAGTTTTTGCAGTTAAGGTTGATATAAATAAGAGTAATGTTATTGTGAGATGTAAGAGAGAAGTAAGATAGATGTGAGATTGATGCGAGTTATGTGTGTGATGTGAATTTGAGCAGAGCAGTGTGGATTTTAAGTGTTTGGATTCTTGAAGGCAGTGAGTTGAAGGTGTCTAAAATCTTTCATAAAAGACTGAAAAAAGTGTTGGACTAACCGCTAGCATCTCCCTTCGGGTTCATGACATAGTCTAACTACCTTCCATAGATCTTAATTGAAACTTGTATAGGGCATTATCAAGTTGATATTTTGGTGCAACGACAAGGCCACCAATTGGTATCAGAGCTAGTCACAGGTTTGAACCCCTTAGGTGACGCTGAGGGGGGAATTGTTGGACTAACCGCTAGCATCTCCCTTCAGGTTCATGACATGGTCTAACTACCTCCCATGGATCTTAACTGAAACTTGTATCGAGAATTAACAAGTCGATCTTTTGGTGCAACGACAAGGCCAACACATTTGTGGTGGATTCCTTGTTGCAATGAGAAGTTGTTCTCTATGTAACAATTATCTTCTATCTTCTTGTATTATTTTTGTGATAGTGGGCCCTTATACTAATTTTGATATTACTTATATTATTAGCTAATCATCAATGTGGTTTTTCCCTCATTGGGTTTTCCATGTAAATTTGGTGTTCTATTATGTGTGGTGCTAATTTAGTTTTTGTTATCTGCATTTCATTTTTAATCACCTTAACAGAATAAGGGTTTAATCAATGCATGTGGATTAGTTGTCTTGTTCATTCAACAATTGGTATCAGAGAAAGGTTCCTTGGAGAAGAGCTTAACCACTTAAGGTAGATCTGAGATGGTGAAGAAAATTGATTGCCCTAGATTTGATGGAATAGACTATGCATTCTAGAAGACAAAGATGGAAGGATCTCTATCGACTCATGGATTTGAAATTGAAAGGGAAATAAAGAATCAGTATGTTCCTCTTGTAATGGTCAAAATACAAGTGATGAGATTGAGGCACATGAGGTAAATGCTAAAGAAAAGAAAATTCTGACAAACAAACTTTCAAATTTTGAATTGGTTAAAGTTGTGAATCTTAAGACTATTAAAGAAGTATGGGATAAGCTTGAAATTATTTATGAAGGAGTTGACAAGGTCAAACAAGCTAAGTTGCAAAATATGAAGAAACAATTTGAGACCATATGAATTTCTGAAGATGAAACAATTACAACCTACATGTAGAGGGTTGATGAACTAGTAAGTGTTATGAGAGGCCTTGGTGCACAAGTTAAAGAACATAGGGTGATAAAGAAAGTTTTCAAAACTCTTCTTGATTCATACAGTGAGAAGGTATTTTATATTGAGGAAGTTGCAAATTTTAATACTTATTCTAGAGATTAGTTGATTGGTACATTAACTTCATTTGGAATGAGAAAGCTTGGTTTGAAAAAATGGTACAAAAGTGGAGACTACTTTTAAGGCTAGAAAATTAGAAAAATTTGAAGATTCAGATGGAAATGATCTTGATGATGTGGAAGCTAACTTTGTAATAAGGATGAAAAAGGGCACCGACAAGTACAAAGGTAAACTAACTTTCAAACATTTTAACTATGGTGAAATAGGCCATTATGCTTCTGATGTCCAAAAAGAGTTGTAAACAATAAGAGTAAGGAGAATAAAGGAAAGATGATTAAAAGAGCTTACTATGTTAGAGAAGATGTTGGTATTTCGGATGGTGAATCTAATTATGGATATTTTGATGATAATGAATGCTTGTTCTTGGCTATCAAAGAAGAATAATTTTCTTCTAACTCTAAAAGTTGTGTGAAGGAAAGTGTTATAGAGAAGAAGGATAAGATTGAAGGTACTCTTGTTTCTAATTTTCATGTTAAAGAAGATAAGAATTCCCAGGTTGTTGATAGTGGTTACTCTAATCACATGATCAGAGATAAAAGTAAGTTTGTTAAACTTGGAAATTATGATGGAGGATTAGTTAAATTTGGAGATGTTTCATGAGATAATATTTGTGGAATAGGTTCAATAAGTTTTGATGGCAAGCATAATACTAACAATGTTTACTATGTTAAGGGTTTAAGGCATAATCTTGTGTTTAAGGATGAAACATGTGAGATCAAAAGAGGGTTCTAAATAGTGATTGTTATTGGTAAAAGGACTAATGAAATCATCTATCATCTTAAGGGTGTTGATGATAATTTCTTTATGTCTTATATTAATGACAATTGGTTATGGTACTAGAGGATGTGTCACATGAATTTTGATAATTTAGTGAGAATGAGTTCAGTTCATGTAGTGAATGATTTTCCAAGAATCACAAAGCCTATCAATGTTGGTCGCAAAGATTGTTAGTTTGGAAAACAAGGGGTATTTTTAAAGGAAAGGAACAATCTGCTACCAGACTACTAGAATTAGTACATACAGATCTTTGTGGTCCTACAAAGGTGAGAAGTCTACAAGGTGATAGGTATTTCATGATTTTGATTGATTATTACTCTAGAATGACATGGGTTGCTTTTCTTAGAGAAAAATATGATGCATTAAATACATTCAAGGCATTTATAGCTATGGTTGAGAATGAAATGAATTTGAAAATAAAATACTTGAGGTTTGATAGAGGTGGATAATTCATCTCCAATGAGTTTAACATGTTTTTTGAAGTTCAAGGAATAAAAAGGTACTTGTTTGACCATAGAACTCCTCAACGAAATGGAGTTATTGAAAGGAAAAACCAAAATGTTCAAGAAGCTACTAGAACTATGATGAAATAAGAAAATCTACTGGAAGTCTACTAGAGAGAATAAATTCATACTACTGTTTACATACTTAATATAGGTCAAGCTAAAGCTAACAACATAAAGACTCCCTATGAGCTATGGTATGGAAGGATTCCTACTGTGAAGTACTTCAGAGTATTTGGAAGCAAATGTTATATCAAAAGAGAAGATGAAAACTTAGGAAAGCTTGATGCAAGGTCCGATAAAGTTATCTTCCTTAGATATCCTACTAAAAGAAAAGCTTACACATGTTACAACAAAAGGTTGAGAAAGATTGTTGAAAGTAAAAATGTTAAGGTTGATGAAAACTTCCAAAATTCAATCATAGTAGATGGATATGTGTGAGATGAACTTGATTGCAGAGAAGTAGAAGAAGAAAAAGAAGATGAAAAAGAAGTGCAAAATGAAGAGGAAGAAGCTCCATAGAATACCCTCAAGACCCCTAAGTATGTGAAAAATAATAATTTCAAAGGACAAACAATTGGAGACAAGAGGAAAGGTGTATTCACTAGTAGAATTTGGAAAATATATGACTACATGACTAAAAATTTTAGTCACAACAATTAAAAATGACTAAATTCTACTAATTTTTTACAACTCAGTTAAAAATGACTAAATAGTTAGTCGTTTATTTAGTCACAGTCCATTTGAATAAATAAATAAATAATAAATAGTACTATTCCTAATTTTCATTTTAATATTGTGATCCTATTAAAATGTCAAGTCCTAATGTGAGATGCTAAAATGATGCAATAAGAGGAAATAACAAAATAAAACGGCACCTCAACGATTATCCTAAGAAATAGATAACATGAAAGCAAGGTAAACAACTTGATTGTTGATTATTATACCTTCATGTTGCTTATTCCTTGGTTGGCCCTTGATCTTTGGATGTCTTGTGTGCTCCTTGGATGGCAATGGAGTGAAGTGGATGCAAGATGCAAGATTGATTGATGAAGAATGCTATGGATAAAACTAAAATGATGCAAATGAAAAATTGGCATAAGTTTGGTAGAAAAAGAGTTGATCCCTAAAATGGAAGAAATGAGGGGGTATTTATAGGATAATTGGAATTCTCTAGAGAATTCAACAGTTGAGATTGATCCAACAAGATCAAGATGAAGGGCTATGGTGAGTTGAGGACTCACAAGCCCTCACATCTTGACATGTAGAATGTGAGATGTCTTAGGGTGGAGTGATGTGGAAGTGAGGTGGAAGAGAAGTACATGAGGTGGATGAAGGACAAGTACCTTTGAGGTACTTTGGGAGATGAGAAGATTTCCTCAAAAAGGAACTTCTTGTCCCCAAATGAGGATGAAAGAGACATTTGAGGAATTTTAGAATTCCTCAAAAATCTCCATGGGAAAAGGGGAAGTGGTTGGAAGAATAAATGCAAATTAAAAATTTACATTCATTGGAGAGTTTATTGGGTAAAAGAAGGTCTCCAAAAAACTGGAGATTTGTCACATGTGGGTGATGTGACAAGTCCAAGGTTCTAGAATTCCTTGGCATATGTAAAGTGACAAGTCCAAGGTTCTAGAATTCCTTGGCATATGTAAAGTGACAAGTCAAGCCTTCTAGAATCTTGCATGGGGATGGGGAAGACTTTGGAAAGACAAAAGTGAATTAAAAATTCACATGGGGAAGAGACGAGCCTCAGGAAAATAAATGTGAATTAAAAATTCACATGGGAAAGAGAGTCCAGGCTAAAAATGGTAAGGGGAAGGTTGACCAGAAAAGGTAAGCCGAATATGGTTAATGACTTTGGTTAAGGTTGTGCAAACACATGATTAGGATAATTAATGAGAGATTAGAGGCAAGTGGGAGATTATGGAGGATGTGACACTTAATTAAGATTAAGTGATGCACATCCTAATCACAGATTAATTAATTTAATCTGGATTAAAAGAGGGTTATGGAGGATGTGACAAGGAGAGAGAAAAAGGGGAATTAAAAATTAATTTTAATCCAAATGGGTTAAAAGACTAAATTAAATAATTTTTCATATTTATTTAATTTAGAGAAGAAAAGGGATAAGGTAAATTATTTAATTAGATACTTTAGGAACCTTAGGCAGAAAATGAAATAATGATTAAATAAATTATTTAATCACTATTAATGAAATAGATGAATAGAGTAGACAATTTTGATCATATGGAAGTGATCAAATTTGGATGTCTACATTTTTCCCCTCTTGGAAGTACCGTTAGAATAACCGTGCTTCGAAGAAAAGAAAGTGCAAATGACTCTATGGAGGAAGTAACTGGAAGACGATGCCCTGAGCATGGGGAGGAGGATCTGAGCTACCCAATTAGTGGGAAATGGATGAAGATGTCCCAATCTTGGAAGGGATTGACTATGGCAAGGAAAATTGGTAAATGTGAATGGTATGCCCTCTCAAGAGGGTGACAGGGGGAAAAAGAAGGGTCCCGAGTGAATCTCAATAAGAAGAAATGGATAGTATGATTGGAAAGAGGGAAAAAAATTAGGCAGGTTTTCTTTTTGAACGAAGTCAATCTAACAAATGGGGTGCAAATGGTGGCTCCAGGAAGAGAAATGATTAATCGAAGGAGAAAAAGGTAAATAAGAGGTAAAAAAGACCTTTTAAAAGAGGGGGAAAGTGAATATAAGGTAATTTTAAAAAATTACCTCACCTCATTTGCACTGTAGTAGTTGAGAGAAGAGGAGAAGAAGGCAAGCAGACGACGAGGAAAAATGTCGTAGGATAATGACACCGAGATCATCCACCGGGTAGACAAGGTTCGACTATCCTACATTAAGCAGGGTGGGCCCCACCAGGTAGGTGACAAAACACTCTATGCATTATTTTCACAATTTTAATGCATTCAAAATATAAAATGTGGATTTTGTGGGCAGGGGAAAATTAAAAATTGAAAAAAAAATGAATTTCTGGGGAAAAATATATATTTTTTCATCGGGGGGTGTATACGCCCCTCGTTGGATGGAGCTGCCTCAGGGTTGGGCAGGTCTGCCCTAGGCTTGGGGCGAGTCCGCCCCGGCTTGGGGCGGGTCTGCCCCACTGCAGGGGTGGATCTGCCCCTTGGCGGGGCAGACAGGCACTCCGCGTCCAACTTCAGCGCCACCCGCAGCCAGCGGCGGCGACGTCACCCTGGCTGACAGGGCCCCCTCGATGATGTGGACAGGCACTGTCGCGACTAGCGGGGATGCCGACCTGGCTGGAGCGGCTACCTCGGCGGCATGGACAGGCATCACTGCAACTAGCGGCGATGTCGCCCTGGCCGACGGGGCCGCCCCAGCCCAGAGTGGGTCCGCTCGGGCCAAGGGTGGGTCTGCCCCACTGCAGGGCGCGTCTGCCCCATGGTCGAGAGGAAGGAGGGAGGGGGAAGGGGAAAAAAAGAGAGAGAAGAAGAGAGAAAGAGAGAAGAAGAGAGAGAAAGAAAGAGAAAAAGAAAAAAATAAAGTTGTGGGAGTAGGAAGAGGAATTTGATGAAGAAGTTTGACAAGGTGGATGGGATTTGCAGGATTTTAGTAGATTGCGGACCCACATGTGGAGGCCAGAGGCACTGGCGGTGATGATCGAGGTGATGACCCGAGCGGACCACGTAGCCCTGGAGTAGGTGGGGTTATTGCACTTAGTGCAGTTTCCAGAGATGAGGGCACATCGGGCGATGTTGACAACCCTGATAGACAGATGGAGCTCGACGACGTCGACGTTTTATCTACTGACAGGAGAGATGACTATAACATTGGAGGATGTGTGGCAGATTTTGAGTTTACCAATAGCAGGTTGGTTAGTGATTGAGGAGGTGTCAAGAGGAGCACAGTTAGATGAGACCATTCTAGCACTATTCGGGCGAGATGACTTGCCGATATAGAAGGGGCAGCTAGACATAGACAGATGCCTGGCCTTGGGAGTGCCAGCATTACCACTATTTTTGTGCTGTTTGATCAGCGAGATACTACTGCCGAATCGGAGTAGGCAATTTTGTAGCTTGCAGTATATGGAGGTGATACGACATATCATCGAGTGGCTGGAGGGGCAATTTTCTTGGGGGTCATGTGTATTGGCCCAGTTATACCGAGACATGCACGTGATCTGTTATCGGGGGGGGGCAGAGAGTGATGCACAAGACACTATTGTAGGTGTGGGGGTGGGAGCATATCTCGATGACAAGACCCATAGTGGTCAGGAGAGAAGATTTTGATGAGAGAGATCTGGTGGCTTGGGAGTTCGGGGCAGCTCGGGGCTGCATCCTATGGTATGAAATGCAGGGAGAGATGGATCACTGGAGGAGAGTGTTTGATGAGTTACGAGAGGAGCACATTGTATGGCGGCCATACATGTATCGGTGGTTTAGAGGATGGAAGATTGAGGAGGAGAGACATCGAGGATTCTTTAAATGTAGATGTTTTTTGATTGGGAGCTCGGGACACATAGTAGAGATGCGGCAGTTTGGACTCGTGCAGGATATTCTAGGAGCACTGACTATGTTTCGTCGGTTGACTAGAGAGGTACCATGGGGAGTGAGATTGTCAGCGAGGGGAGTGAGGGAGACATGGGTGATGGTAGGTGGGGTGCCCTATCTAGGGAGGGGGTGGTCCAGAGAATGTCGGGGTGACAGATCGGTATGGTTGGTGGTTTCGTAACCATCAATGGGAGAGGGTTACACCATAGGTGCCTGTTGTGGGGGCCAGAAGATGAGCAGGAGTAGGGGGGATAGGAGGAGGATGGAGAGGAGGATGTCGGTCATTAGGTTGGTGGGTCAGATGAGGGGTGAGGCAAGAGATTAGCTAGAGTGGAGGAGGTGACCTCGGAGGGGGGTGAGGAGAGAGGTGGGAGAGGAGATGGAGGCAGGAGGATTAGGTGATGGGGGAGGGCCGAAGATAGAGGTGGAGATGCTCAGGGTGGTGGAGGGGAGGACTGATTAGATAGGGATTGGCAATAGAGTACGATGAAGATGAGTGCAGGTGAAAGTTGAGCAGGAGCAGGAGGAGGCGAGGGCTATAGATCCACAGGAGGAGGTGAGGGCTATAGATCCACCAGAGGATGTGAGGGCGACAAATGTCAGACAATGTCTTGGGGGGATGCCCGAGAGTAGTCGATAGAGGAGGGTCCAACCAGCGGAGCAGGAGCCAAAGGAGGAGAGGCGGCCTGGAGGGGAGCTGCAAAGACTGATGAGGGTGGGGAGGAGAGGACAGACACAGAGGATTCAGTTGATGAGCTAAGCTGAGCAGGTGCAGGAGGAGAGATAGGGGGAGGCGATGGACCTGGATGTATAGGTGGTGGAGCCTCTAGCAGTAGTACTAGCAGCTGCAGTTGGCAATCCAATGATGTTACTGAGAGGGGCCCAGGTGAGGATATGGGTGTTGGAGGAGGAGTTGAGGAGGGCGGAGGCAGAGGTGCGGAGGGTACATGAGTCAGAGATGAGAGAGTTTGAGTATGTTGTGGGTCATCTAACGACAGATATACTGGTGACGGAGAGGGAGAGAGAGGAGATACGAGTGGAGATGGAGAGGGTGTAGGGTGAGTTGGCTCGGTAGACTTGGGATCGAGATAGATTATAGGCTGCGATTATAGTTGCTCAGATGCAAGGTCAGCCAAAGCCAGGAGATCGTGTCCCAATGGAGTGTTCTTAGCAGGTCGAGAGGGAGATGGAGACACTGAGAGTTCAGGTGACAAGACTTTTGGAGGAGAGGAAAACACTGCAGGAGAGGTTATCCACGACAGAGGCATCTTTAGAGGAGATGAGGGCAAGGGTCAAGGCCGCAGAGGTCGAATTAGAGACAGTACAACGAGAGAGAGAGAGTGCAGACACTACAGGGGGAGAGGGATAGTGTACAGGGACAGATGTAGGCACTATAGGGGTAGAGGGACAGTGTACTGAGATAGGTCCAGATCCTACAGTTCCAAAGAGATGCAGTAGTGGGACGGGCAGAGAATTCCAAGAGGGACATAGCCCAGAGGCAGGCACACCGAGGGCAGGGTGATGAGACAGAGCTAGAGACTATGAGAGTAGAGAGGGAGAGGACCATAGAGTAGATACGGCTACTGATAGCGGCACAGGAGGCATGGGAGTAGGAGCAGTGAGCCATTAGCAAAGAGTAGGATAGGTACAGGTATGAGCGGAATGTCTCTTTGTTTCAGGATGGGCAAAGAGATGAGTACATGCATGAGGCGGTGTACTGGAGGGGTGCATATGAGCAGGTAGTGCCAGATCCGGTGCAACTTACAATGCAGTATATTAGGCAGATACCACAGATGCCGACACTGTCTCAATCTTTAGGGACACGTACCAGGGGGTACAGTGATTTTCCGCTGACTCCTTCACGATTTGGGACTCCTGTTCGTGAGTCGTAGGGGATTTCAACATATAGGGGATTGGTACCTGAGTCTCCTTAGAGGTCTGGTGTGGGCAGCTCAGGGCAAACAAAGGACAAGTGACAGGATACAGGTGGTTTGACAGGTACCGAATGGAGGTGTAGCACATATTATGAGATTATGCTTCTTATTTGAGGATGATATGTAGGTGATTATGTGGTGACTATATTTCGGATATGGACATTGTATTATTTTGATGATGATATGTGATGGTCCCCATTGATATTATGCCGCACATTTTTGTGATGGATGATTTATGTTATGCATATGGTGTTATATTTATGATAGATGATGTATGTAATGCATATGTATATGATGTGTGTTTATATGGATGCTTGGATTAATTAATGATTTATTTATGATGTATGGATAATGCGTTTATGTAGGATGTTAATGATTTATGAATGGTAATGCAATTGTGTATATGATTGAATGAATATTGGTCTAATAATGTATGTGCAAATGTGAGTATGAAAAATTGTGGAAATGTATGGATGAATGGATGAATCTAAATAAAATGATTTAAATGAAATGATGTATTATGGATTAATGAATGAAATGATGTAAATGGATGAATGAATCTAAATGAAAGGATGCAATATGGATAAATGGACTTAATGAATTGAATGAACCTACATGAATTAATGCAAATGGATAAATGAATTGATGTAAATAGATAAATGAACGGATGTAAATGAATAAATGAATGGATGTAAATGGATAAATTAATCTAAATGAATGTAGGCATAGGTATCAATGGGTAGGCATAGGGTGTGTGTGGAGCACAGTACCTGTCAAGAACTAGAAGGAGCCTGAGAAGAAAAGTTAGTAAGAAGGAATGAGAGTTTGCACAACCAAAATTAGGAGTCATAGACGTAGGATCAAGATTGGATGAAGGGGAATATGCAATGAGATGAAATGTGACATGAATGCAATTTTGCATCCTTTAGAGCACTGATTTTTGCTATAGCATAAGACATCGGGCGTCAAGGTATGTAAAACAAGATGGATTAATGTCTAATGCATGAAACAAATACAATAAACAAGAAGGCTATCCCAATACCCCAAAGTCGTGATGACTTTGGTCAGGCAAGGTATTGGAATAACCACAAGCACAAAGGGATGCCCCCACATAATGCAGGATCCAAGAGGAATCCTGGTGGGTACTACATGGAGCATCCTAGCAGACAACAACAACAAAAAATAGTCAAGAGATGTCCTTATGTTAACTAGGCAAAACACACCATAATATGAAGGATCATGGCGATCTTGACTAGTGATTATAGGGAGCTCAAATGATAAACAAAATCCAAAAGTATCAAAAGATCATAATCAATTACAAGCGTCCTTTGCCATAAGATCCCAAGAATGGATGGGGTTGATGTGGTCTGTTAGGAAGGATGCATCCTGTTAAGACCGATGGTGGATACTATGCTAAAGTGACCTAGATGATGTAGGCTATTTGCCATTGGTTAGATTTCTTGATATGAGAAGATCTTTTTTGTGAAGAATTAACGATGATAGGGACATACTTGAGAACAAGACAACAAGAGGACAAGACACAACCTAAAGACCTAGGGGCTCGAGGTTTGATCAAAGATCAACCTTGCCTACGTGAAAGCGCAGAGCCCTCGTAGTTCAGGAAAAGACCACGATAAAAAAGCGGAAAGTGGATTGATGGAAACTAATGGATGACCAAGACAAACACAAGCCTCGGGGGTAGATCAAAATATCAACCTTGCCTATGTGCAAGCACAGTGGCAATGTAGTTCGAATAGGACAAAAGACCAAGGATGGACAAGATCAAAAAGTGGACTATGATGACTGATGATGAAGGACAAAATGCCATGGGGGCTGATCAAAGATTAGCCTTGCGTACATGCAAGCGCAGAGGCGTCGTAGTTCAAGAGAAGATGATGATAAATGTGAAAAGAGGACAATAAAGACAGATGATGGAGGAAAATGATCAAACGAGCTGACCACAAAAGAAGACAACGAGAAGCCTTGGGGGTGGATCAAATGATTAGCCTTGCCTACGTGCAAGCGTAGGGGCAACTTAGTTTAGAGGAAGACATGATGAGACCTAGATGGAGACGGACACGAAGAGTGAGCCTAAATGAAGACAAACAAAACAATGAGATGACAAAAGATCAGATTAGGATAATAAGCTTAGGGTGTCGGATAGCGGATGATGATCGTCCAATGCTCAACCAAAATATACCAAGCGACGAGGTGGTGCAAGTGGATGGGAGGATATGGGGATTGAGGAATTGGCGGATAAGCCATAAAGTAACCACGATGCGAGGTAGATAATGATTAAGCCCTATACAAGAGGTGCTTGTTGCTAGGTTTTCACCAATCGTATGTATCCAAGGCGCCACGCAGGGGTGGTTTTCACCATAGGACGAATTATTTCTCTTTACTATTTTTTGATTTTTTTGATTTTTTGACTTTTACCAGGAAGGATACCCTAGCTGACCTAAGTGTAGAACTTCTTCAGGTGCATGATGTTGATGGGTTCCTCCAAGGGCTCACCTTCAGGGGTGGATAGCCTGTAGGCACCAGAACCATACTTTGTGGTGATGACATAAGGGCCCAACTAGTTTGCTTCAAACTTACCCTTTTTCTGTCGATCTTGCTAATTCCGCTGGTTCTTTTTAAGGACCAAATCACCAACATTGAATTGGCGAGGGTGAAATTTCTTATTGTAGCTTCTTTTGAGTCGATGTTGATAGGCTTGCAAATGGTTATAAGCTTTAACCCATTTTTCATCCAACAATTTCAATTGTGCCAGGCATGCCACTCGGGTGTCTTCGTCAATGATGAGATTCTTGAGGGAGATGCGGAGTGAAGGGATTTCAACTTCGATTGGCAAGATGGATTCAACACCATAGAGAAGATAGTATGGAGTAGCACTGGTAGGGGTGCGGATGGATGTACGGTAGGCCCAAAGAGTAGGATGGATATGGAGGTGCCAATCGTGGCCCGTGCTATTGACCATTTTCTTAATGATTTTAATCAATTTTTTGTTGGTTGCTTCTGCCTGTCCATTACCCTGGGGGTAATAGGGAGTGGACCAATGATGTTGGATATGATATGTGTCACAAAGGAGCTTCATGCACTTATTTTTGAATGACTTTCCATTGTTGGTGATGATGGCGGAGGGAATACCATACCTACAGAGGATATGGTAGAGGATGAATTTGGAGATCTGAACACCAGTGATCTGAGTGAGTGGTATAGCTTCCACCCACTTGGTGAAGTATTCAGTGGTTGTGATGATGAAGGTGTGACCATCAGAGGATGGAGGGTAGATCTTTCCAATCAAGTTGAAACCCCATTGTGAAAATGACCAAGGCATCGTGATGGGCTGGAGCTCTTATGCTGGAGCGTGAATCAGATGTGCATGTTGTTGACATGGAAGACACTTTTTGACATACTCAAAAGCATCCTGTTCCATTGTAGACCAATAATATCCTTCTCTGAGAATTCATTTGGCTAGGGCCATACCATTAGAATGGGCCCCACAAATACCGCTATGTACTTCTATTAATGTTGTGTAGGCTTTAGTTTCATCTAAACAATGAAGGAGAGTTCCATCATACCCACATTGATAAAGTGTATCACCGATAATGTTATAGCAGGCAGTGCATTGGATAAACAATTTACGTTGGTTTCTCGTGAGATTAGGTGAGAGGGTGTTGTCATGAATATAGGTATAAATGTCATGGTACCAAGGGGATTCAGGACCTATAATAGCACACACCATGTCACCCTTAGGGATATTGTATGCGGGGATTAGAAGTTGCTCGACTAGGAACTGGAAATTGGTGCAATCTTTCGGCATGTCGAGGAGAGAACCGATGGTAGCCATAGCAACTGTTGCCTTATTCTGGAGTCATGGGATCTGCTCAAATTGGATGGAGGTGAAGTATTTTTTGAATTCATCCACCATACATTTTTACGGAAACAACTTTTCATCTTTGGTTAGAAGTTCATCATTGAGCTGTTTTATGACCAACTCAGAGTCACCAAAAACTTGTAGATGAGTGATGTGCCATTGGACTATGATTCTAAGGCCTATGAGAAGGGCTTCATATTCAGAGATATTATTTGTGCAGGGAAAAGCTAGTCTGAATGACTTCGGTATGTAGTTGCCTTGGGGGCTAATAAGCAAGACTCCTGACCCCAATCCATTATGAGTGTGTGATCCATCAAAGTACAATGTCCAAGTGGTGGCTTCTGAGACTGCAAATACTCCTTCATCTAGAAATTCAAATTATATGGGGTAAGCATCTACTAATGGAGCATCTGCCAACTGATCAGCTATTACTTGTCCTTTGATGGCTTTCCTGTCCACATATTCTATGTCAAATTCACTAAGAAGCATGATCCATTTAGCCATTCGGCTAGTTAGGGCTGTCTTAGATAACAAGTATTTGAGGGGGTCCACTTTGGATATCAATTTTATAGGATGGCTAAGCATATAGTGGCGTAGATTTTGTGTGTTGAAGATCACAGCGAGACAAGCTTTTTCCATTGGTGAATAATTGAGTTCATAACCAACCAAGGTTCAGCTAATGTAATAAATTGCCCGTTCCTTTGAGGAGCCATCATGTTGTGCCAATAATGCCCCCAATGCAACTGGCATGGTAGATATGTATAACAGGAGGGGTTTTCCAGGGATCAGTGGCATGAAGATTGGCGAGTGATCCAAATATTCTTTGATCATATCGAAGCCCAACTGACACTGTTGGTTCCACTTGAAGGTGGTATCTTTCTTCAGAAGGTGAGTGAACAACTGAAATTTATCCTAAAGTTGGGCTATGAATTAACGAATAGACTGTAGCTTGCCCTCAAGACTCCTTAGTTGTTTCAAGTTCCTCGATGGAGGCATATCCATGGTAGCTTTAACCTTAGCTGGGTCAACCTCGATGCCTCTTCGGGAGACTATGAAGCCCAACAATTTTCCTGATGTGACACCAAACACACTTTTTTGGATTTAGTCGAAGCTTGTATTGTTCTAAGTGCTCAAAGATCCTTTTCAAAATGGCAGGGTGCTCTTCTCTGGTTCCAGATTTTGCCAGTGGGTCATCAACATAATCTTCCATGATTATGTGGATGGGGTCACAAAATATAATGATCATGGCTCATTGATATGTCACCCCCGCATTTTTGAGACCAAAGGGCATGACATTATAACAGAAGGTACCCCAAGGTGTTGTAAAAGCTGTTTTGTGTTGGTATTCGATAGCAATTCGGATCTGATTCTAGCCAGAGAAGCCATCCACGAGGGATAACATCTCGTGTCCTACAGTAATGTCCACCAACATGTCGATGTTAGGAAAGGGAAAGTCATCTTTTGGACATGCTTTGTTAAGATCCTAGAAATCTATGCAAATTATGATGTCTCCATTAGGTTTAGCAATAGGTACTATATTGGAAATCCAATCAGAATAATCAATGGGCCTGATAAAACCGACATCCAATAATTTTTCCAATTCTTTCTTAACTAACAGTGCCACCTAGGGGTGCATCTTTCAGAGCTTTTGCTTGACCGGTTTGGCATCTGGACGAACATCCAAATGGTGCACAACAAGATTAGGATCTAGGCTAGGCATATCAGAGTAAGCCCATGCAAAGTTGATAACCCCTTCTCGGAGAATTTGGACAATGGTGAGATATTCTTCTTCTGATAAAGATTTGGCCACATAGGTGATTCTTGGAGTTTCTTTGGCCCCCAAATTTACCTCTTGTGTCTCCTCAATGAGAATCAAGGACTACTCAGATAGGTGTGTTCCCACAAGGGGAAGATGAACATCCCCATCTTCCATTGCCGTATTTAGGTTTTCACTGTCAGATGCATCCTTTATTTTTACTTTTTCGTAGTCAAAAAGCACCTCGGTGAGGTTTTCACTTGATGATCCATTTTGTTTTTGCTTCTTTTTGTTTTTGTGATTAGGGCATTCATCTTCCCACAATCCCATTAGATGTACACATGTATCCTCTGAGGGAAATGTGCTGACAGGTTCACTACCTTGTAGGTCATGATCGATAAGCTCAGGATGTTCAAGGGATAAAGTTATGGTACAAATAGACAAGCATTCAAACATGGCGGGGAGGTCAATGTGATTCAGATCATCGTATGCGTGTATGTCTTCGAGGGAACCATTGTCAACACTAACATTGTTAGAAGTGCTAGAGAATGTTGCAGGACCCTTCTATTTAGTATCATAACCCAAGCCCAAATTTCTTGGTCGGATGGTAGTTGCTTCGATGGGAAGAAGTTTTCCTTGTTCTTTCGTACCAAGGCCTCCACCTTGGTAATGACACTTTTCAATGAACTTGGAGGCACGTGGATAAACTTCTTGAAAGTATTCAATAAGGGGATGTGGTGGCTCAGGTTCTTCTTGATAAACCCATTGACTGATATCTTCGTCCATTTGATCCTGGAGGGATCCCAAATCATTGAATGTTGTTGACCCCCTATTTTTGGATGTGAGTGTAAGTGTGTTTTCTTCCACTTGTGGTATTGGCAGAATTGGTTGTCCATATGTGTGGGGTGAAGGTGACATGGTTGCCACATTGAGTGTGGTATGCATTTCATATTCACCACATCCCTTGTCTATGATCTGGACCTTGGTGACGGTGGAAGCAGGTGTGGATGATGTGGGGGATGAAGTGTTTAGTGTGTTGGTGGATGGGTCAGGATCAGATGTTGGGGTTGCCCCCATTTCGACTCCTAGACAGTAATCTGAATGCAGAAAGGAAGCTTCCAAGGCATGACAATATTCAAAAGGTTGGGGGTCAGCTTGTATGGTGACTTCCATTCCTTGAAATGGGAAATTTAAGCATTGGTGATAGGTGGATGGGACAGCTTGCATAGAATGAAGCCATGGATAACCAAGAAGGATGTTGTATGGAAGTTCAAGGTCTAGAACATGACACAGTGTATTGCACAATAGGGCCCACTTGAATAGGGAGGCAAATCATTCCTTCAGAATCTCGCTCTGCGTTATCATAGGCCTTGATGGTGATCACTTGATTTCTCAGATCAGCTTGGGTGTATCAACCTATTGTATGAATTTTAATGTGCATAGATTTAGGGCCTAACCATTATCTACCAGTACCCTTTTTTACTTTTTGACAATTTACACCAACTTCGAGATGGAGGGGGCAGTTGTGGCTTGCATCAAGATACAACATGTCTTTTTGGCTAAAGGCTAACTGATAGGTTGATGAGAGATTTCCTTGGAATTGGGTAGGGTCAATGTTATCAGGCACTTGTGTGCTTTGCAAAGCCTTAGTTAAGATATCTTGAGGCACGGGAGATGACTTAAGTAGATCCAAGATGGATATTTGGGCTGCAGTCTTACCTAGATGGTCTAGGATGTTATATTGTGAATGGATGGATGACCGTTGGGTAGATGGAGGAGCTACGGGGACTATGATATGAGTCTGTCGAGTGGTAACAACACATTGTGGATCTTTTCCTTTGGCATTTATCATGGATACACGTGGCTCCACTTTCTCTATGTATGATACCACACCTTGATAATTGTATGGTACATTTTTATAGTTGATGTTATTGGTGTTGTTACCTTGCTGGTTATTGTTGCTAGGTCCAAGATTAGAGTTGGAAGTACTAGAACCCTGATTGTGGTTAAGAAAAGCATTTTGATATATCTGGAGTTGAGCATTGGATGAGGATGTTGCGTTAGCATCTACATGGATTTCACCTCGATCAATGAGGCCTTGAATGTAGGTTTTTAGGCCTTGGAATTTATCTAAGGTATGTCCCTTAATCTTGTGAAATTCACAATATTCGTTGTCTTTAAACCAAGCAGGCTTGGGTTTAGACGTATCAAGTGGTTTGGTGACAGGATATGTGATGGGATATTTAGCTTGAAGAATCTTGTTAAACACAGTGCTAAGGGGTTCTCCCAACTGAGTGAATTGTCGTTTGTTTCCCCCTTGGTTATTTTGGTTGGATTGTTGTCGTGGTGCCCCTTGAGGAACGGATATGGCATTTTGGACTGACGGTTGTTGCGGAGGAGGGTATCTTTGCATGGTGGCGGCCACTTGAACATGTTTGGTGTTAGTGACATCGTCATTGACAAAAAATTTATTTCTATTCCAATAACGAGGTTTATCCCCAAAGGATTTCTCTCTATCAGAATTAAAATGTTTGACTTGCCCTTTTGCAACAAGGGCTCGTTCCAAGATGGGGCCTTTCTCCACAAGTCCTGTAAAGGTGGTGATACAATGGAGTTGGAAGTTATGACCCATATCTAGATGGGAATTTTTGATAAATAAGGTGACCATGTCTTTTTTTGTTGGTGGGGATTTCATCCTACTAGCCAAGGCATGCCATCTTTGTAAGTAGCTTGCAAAGGTTTCTCCATCACGTTGTTTTTCTTTTAAAAGATCAAGTGTGTCTTTATACTTCTCTAGATTAAAAGAGAAGTAGGAGACAAACTGTTCTGATAACTGTGCAAAGGTTTTGATAGATCCTTTTTCAAGACCCATAAAACAGTTAAGGGCAACCCCTTGTAGACTTTTTGGGAAAATTCGGATAAGATAATTATCGTTATGCATGACCTCTTGGCAATGGGCATAAAATTATTGAAGGTGAGCTCTAGGGTCCTTGGTTCCTTTGTATTTATCAAATTTTGGTATCTCAAAATGTTTGGGAAGAGGAATCAAGGAGATGGAGGGATCAAAAGGATAAGGACATATGTCCTCAAACTTGAATGATTGTTTACCCGCTCCAACTTGTAGGTCCTTTAATGTTGCTTTTACTTCTTCCAAGTCCTTATTGACATGAGTCGTGGGAGTCAAAGTGGATTGATTGTATGGATAATATTGTGGATATGATGAGGATGGCCTGACCTTTGTTGGATAATAAATGAGTTGAGTCGGATATGAGTGCGTTTGTTGATTGTAAGTGGATTGATTGTGGTGAGTGGGAGCCACTTGTTGTTGATAGTAGGAAACAAGAGAGGGGTCATGTTGCTGCGTAGAATTTTGGTAATTTGTAGAGGTAGGGCCTCTTTGTTGATGTGATGATGGTTGTTGGTAATAAGAAGTGTAAGGTGCCCCCTATTGGTGAGTTGGTTGTTGTTGAAAGTAGGGCATATAGGATTGGTTTTGTTGTGCAATGGGGGGTTGTTGTGTGGCATATGGATATGGATTCAATGTTTGTTGGTGAGGATTGTGTTGAGGTTGTGAAGGATGGGTGTAAGGTGGCGGTTGGGTATGTGTTTGGTTTTGCGCATTCAGATGAAGATTCGTATGGGATGGAACAATGTATGTGCTAGAGGGATGATAGAGATACTTAGTAAGCGAATTATTATGTTGTTGTGGAGGTCGTTGTTGTTGTTGATGAGGTGGGTGAGATAAGATATGTTGTTGTTGTTGTTGTTGTGAGGTAGGATGCACTACTTGTTGTGATGGTTGTGTGATAATGGTAGTGTGTTGTGGATGTAAGTGTTGAGATGAAGATATAATAGTAGCAACATGTTGTGGCCATGTTGGTAGTGTGGTGGATTGGTGTGGATTATTTGGAGGTTGTTGAAATGCAAGAGGTAGCATATTGGTAAGTGTAGGGGTGCCCCCAATATTAGAATATGGGGGAGGAAGTGGTGGAGCAGATGGGATGTATGGCGGCATGCCATAGGCATGGGGATCATTAGGTTCGGGTGGTGGAATAGTAGATGTTTTGGTTGGAAGATGAGGATATTCTTGGACTTGGTGGATGACAACATTTCCAAGTTTGGGGTGGTACCAATTTTCAGTGGGTGCACCTCAGGAACATAGGAACTTTTAGGAACATTTTGTGAGGTTTGTGGATCAAACAATGTGGTAAGGGCATATTGTGATGTATTGAAACTAGATGGTGGTTTGAATCCCTTCATAAGTAAGCTGGCAAGGATCTTATCCCCACATTTGTTTAGGAGATGATCAATCATTTGGACATTGGCAGGATTACTGAGATATTCATCAACGGTGACTTTGGGTTGATTTACCATGTTTTCATCACTAGGTGGTGTGATATTCTGGATGTCGGTGTTTGATTGAGATGAGACGCCGCTGTGGGGATCGTGTGGAATGTTATCAGGATTTTGAGGGACATTCGGTTGGGAACCTTGAGTTTGTTGGTTTGCCATTTTCTTTTTTGTTTTTGAACGGGTTTGAACGGGCATGAACGTGCAAAACAACTAAGTGATTTCAAGATGCAATCTCTAAACGATGATCTAGGTGATGATTTGGATTGATTGATTTAGATTGGACGATGGATTAATTGATGATGTATGAATTGGATGATTTGGATAAGGATTGGATTGATTTGATCAATTGATGATTTATCAATTTGATGATTTGGATGAGGATTGATTTGATTGGATCAAATGATTATGTATCAATTTGATGATTGGATTGTTTGGATCAATTGATGATGTATCAATTGGATGATGATTGGATTTGTTTGGATCAAATGATGATGTATCGATTTGATGATTGGATTGTTTGGATCAATTGATGATGTATCAATTAGATGATTTGGATGATGATTGGATTTGTTTGGATCAAATGATGATGTATCAATTGGATGATTTGGATAAGGATTGATTTGATTAGATGATGGGATTTTGATTGGATTGGATTGGATGATGGATCAATTGATGATGTATCAAGTTGATGATTTGGATGAGGATTGGTTGATGGAGGGGATCCTAAAACTTGATTTGTAAATTACCCTAAGTGACTTATAACGTTAGTTGATCGGATTAAATCAATGATCACGACACCGAATCCACCTCGAGATGGAAGGGGATTGATTTGGGCCAATGATGCTGACTTACAACACAAATCTACCTCAAGATAGAAGTGGATTGATTAGGTTGAAGACAAGGATTGATATGTAGGATAATGATCAAACTTAACACCTTGGTCAATTTGGGAGATAACTCTTAAAACAAGGTTTAAGGGATTTTGTGTTGAGAGATGATGATGAATGCAAATGGAGGATGTTTTGTTGGAAATGTTTAAGTCACACAGTAAGATGGGTATCCCAAATGGTGGAAAAATCAATGTGAATGTGGTAAATGGATGTTTTAGAAAGGTTAAATGGAGGTTTGGAATGGTCAAATGGATGTTTGGATTGGTTAAATGAGTGCTAAGGATGATCAAATGGTCAAATGGAGAATTTGGGGGTTCAAACAGAGGTTTAGAATGGTCAAATGGATGAAACTGTCTATTCAGGAGGGCATATCCTCACTTCTGTAGTAAAACTATCAGAAATGTCAGAACAGGAGGGCGTATTGGCACTTCTGCAGTGAAAAACTAGTAGAAACGTCAGAATAGGGGGGCGTATCCGCACTTCTGTAGTGAAAAACTGGCAAAAATGTTGGAATAGGGGGGTGTATCCGCACTTCTGTAGTGAAAAGTGCTAATTAAGGGGGCGAATCCACCCCTCTACAGGAACAGTGGCTTGGTTTGAAAATGAGGGATTATGGCAAGGACTTGGAATGACTCAATGAAAGTTTGACTTATCAAAATTTGCTGGTTTTTCACAGAAAGACACTTTGAACAAGCACAATCCTATGATTAATATTAAGGGGTATGGCCAACAAAGGTCTTACTCTAGGATGAACAAGGTTTCTAGGGATTCTTTGATATATGCTCGGTATGTGAGGCACAACTATGAACACCAATCTCTCACAAGCGTGAGTCAGGAACCCCAACGAGATATTGAAAGACTCGGACCAACTCTTCATGTTTATCTAGGTATCACCTTAGCTTCGATGTTCCGCCAATTATGACGCAACTGAATTGGGGTACAACTTTGGCTCTCCCCCTTTTATATACCCCACCGATATGTATGGTTGGGATCATCCCTTGGGGTGATGAAATCTCCAAGCAGGTCCCGCTAAGAAGAAGACACTAACCATTTCCAACTACCCATTTCGGATCCGCACAAAGTGTAAAGGGGGAAGGTGAAAACAAACTAATGCCCCCTTAGGGTAACACAAATAAAATAGACACAACGAGCAACAAATATTACTTTCCCCTACTTATACTAAGTAAATAGATAAAGCAGTAAGGAAAGACTTTAAAAATCAGAATAAAACAAAGGCCCTGCAAGTAAATGTTAGTTGTTTTATCTTTTTTCCTTTGTGCTTTTCAGCAAAAAATACACAAGATATCAGCAAGAAATTTGACTTCACCCACCAACAAACAGGGTTAGAGGATTAGAGCACAAAATAGAAAAAGAAAGAGACAAAAACGAAGCTAAAATCTAACTTTTTTACTTTCCCGAACATGCTATTTAGGGAAAATCCGCCCCTCTGCAGTGAAAAATGTTGAACCGGGCGGGCAAATCTGCCCCTCTGCAGAAAACAGTTAGCAAAAATGTTGGATCACAGGGGCGTATCCGCACTTTTCTGCAGAAAAACAGTTAGCAAAAAATGTCGGAACGCGAGGGCGTATCCACACTTTTGCAGTAAAAAAAAAATTGTCAGCAAAAACGTTGGAATGTGAGGGCGTATCCACACTTCTGCAGAAAAATAGTTAGCAAAAACGTTGGAATGCGGGGGCGTATCCACACTTCTACAGAAAAACTATTAGCCAAAACGTTGTAATGTGGGGGCATATCCGCACTTCTACAGTAAAAACTGGCAGGAACATCGGATTGTGGGGGTGTATCCGCCCCTCTGTAGCGCCCAGGAGGGAAAATCTACCCCTCTATGATCTGAACCTGCAAACAATCTAAACAATAACAAACGTAAAAGAAAGAGACCCTTTGTGGGTCCCACCAGGTGTGCCAGAAATGTGATCCTATTAAAATGTCAAGTCCTAATGTGAGATGCTAAAATGATGCAATAAGAGGAAATAACAAAATAAAATGGCACCTCAACGATTAGCCTAAGAAATAGATAACATGAAAGCAAGGTAAACAACTTGATTGTTGATTATTATACCTTCATGTTGCTTCTTCCTTGGTTGGCCCTTGATCTTTGGATGTCTTGTGTGCTCCTTGGATGGCAATGGAGTGAAATGGATGCAAGATGCAAGATTGATTGATGAAGAATGCTATGGATAAAACTAAAATGCTGCAAATGACAATTTGGCATAAGTTTGGTAGCAAAAGACTTGATCCCTAAAATGAGAGAAATGAGGAGGTATTTATAGGATAATTGGAATTCTCTAGAGAATTCAACAGTTGAGATTGATCCAACAAGATCAAGATGAAGGGCTATGGTGAGTTGAGGACTCACAAGCCCTCACATCTTGACATATGGAATGTGAGATGTCTTAGGGTGGAGTGATGTGGAAGTGAGGTGGAAGAGAAGTACATGAGGTGGATGAAGGACAAATATCTTTGAGGTACCTTGGGAGATGAGAAGATTTCCTCAAAAAGGAATTTCTTGTCCCCAAATGAGGATGAAAGAGACATTTGAGGAATTTTAGAATTCCTCAAAAATATCCATGGGAAAAGGGGAAGTGGTTGGAAGAATAAATTCAAATTAAAAATTTACATTCATTGGAGAGTTTATTGGGTAAAAGAAGGTCTCCAAAAAGTTGGATATTTGTCACATGTGGGTGATGTGACAAGTCCAAGGTTCTAGAATTCCTTGGCACATGTAAAGTGACAAGTCAAGCCTTCTAGAATCTTGCATGGGGATGGGGAAGACCTTGGAAAGACAAAAGTGAATTAAAAATTCACATTGGGAAGAGAGGAGCCTTGGGAAAATAAATATGAATTAAAAATTCACATGGGAAAGAGAGTCCGGGCTAAAAATGGTAAGTGGGAAGGTTGACCAGAAAAGGTAAGCCGAATATGGTTAATGACTTTGGTTAAGGTTGTGCAAACACATGATTAGGATAATTAAAGAGAGATTAGAGGCAAGTGGGAGATTATGGAGGATGTGACACTTAATTAAGATTAAGTGATGCACATCCTAATCACAAATTAATTAATTTAATCTGGATTAAAAGAGGGTTTTGGAGGATGTGACAAGGAGAGAGAAAAAGGGGAATTAAAAATTGATTTTAATCCAAATGGGTTAAAAGACTAAATTAAATAATTTGTCATATTTATTTAATTTAGAGAAGAAAAGGGATAAGGTAAAGTATTTAATTTATTTAATTACATACTTTAGGAACCTTAGGCAAAAAATGAAATAATGATTAAATAAATTATTTAATCACTATTAATGAAGTAGATGAATAGAGTAGACGATTTTGATCATATGGAAGTGATTAAATTTGGATGTCTACAAATATACTCTCAAAAAAAATTCAAAACCTTATCTTCATGTAGCCCACTAAAATGGAGAAGTATTTTCAGGCATAGCCCGCCAAAATGGAGAAGTGAAATGACTACCTGTAAATAATTGAAGTTGGTTGGGTTCAAGCTTTTTAGTAAAGAATGAGAGAGAATGTTAAGGAGATGTGTATGATAGGAGGCATAGGATTCATTACTGCTTATCTCATTCTTGCTCTATTCAACAAGGGCTACATTGTTCATGCTATTGTTTGTAATCCTGGCATATATTTGCATAATTTAAAATTTCTTCAAATGTTTTTGAAGTATCAATGTATTCTATATAGGGTTTAGAATGATTTTTTTAATTTAAAAAAAAAATGTATTTTCCAGTGATTAGATAATGTGGATAAGATAGGGTATGTATGGGATTTTCCCGATGCAAAGCAAGGCTTAAAATAATGAAAGAATACATGTTAGAAGAAGACAACTTTAATGAAGTGATAAATGGAGTGGATGGGGTTTTCATATTGCTTTCCCTATCACAGTACCAAATGATCACAACATCATGGTAGGTTGTCCTCCATTGGATTTTTTCTTTTTCTTTTTTGGTTCTAATGACATAAACTGATCTAGTTTTATTCTTTGTCAAATGAATTTCCAAGCATGAGGCCTTCATTGATCCTAGTGTGAATAGGACTCTGAATGTCCTCAAGTCTTGTTCAAGATAACCCTCTACATAGAAATTTGTGCTTACATAATCCTTCCCAACTATCAAATATAACTACAATACTCAAGAGCTTTCTCTTTTAGATGAGTCCCATTGGAGCAATTTGGAATACTGCAAACAATATAATGTAAGTATAAATACCCTTCTTTGAATATTATATTTCACCAGTTAGAAGCATTGAATTGCTTGTACAAGAGTAATTAATAGGAACTACTTGTTGTGAGTATATGAGTAAACTTGACCATCTTGGAATTAACAACAAAAAGCCCCAAAATGTCTCCATAAACTTATCCATGAAAGATTTTACTTCTTAGGATCAATTCACATCTACATAATTCTAAATTTAGGGTATGTTTTTCCTGCAACTTTGGTATGAATATGCAAAAAATCTTGCTGAGAAAGAGACCTAGAAGTATGCAGAGGGGCAAGGCCTTGATTTGGTTGTCATAAAACCATCATTTTTTGTTACACCACTTCTTGCACCTTAACCTACTAGAATTCTTGTCTTAGTCCTGAACATAATGATGTTAGGCTAGAAACTTGCATGTGGTGGGAAATTATTTCAACAGATCTGGGGCAATGCATGTGAATTTATAAGACTGTATAGAACACTGATTTAGTGAAATATTATGGATAACTACTACAAGCCTCAGTTTTAGGTTGGGAAAACTTAGAAATGGGTGGGTTATTGGATTGTATCCTTGATATTTTAGTAGTTTTACTTTTCTTTCACAGTTGTAACTCTAAAACCTGTATAATGCTTGTCAAAATTTATATTTTATAACCTAACAAGTTAATATTGTTATCTATAGGAATAACTTGCATTTTCTTTGTTGATTTTGATGTTGTAAAGAATATTGATTTATTTTCTCTAAAGAAACATATTCTCTCTACTAACATGGTGATATACATTTGTATGTGATTGTAAAGTCAATTTTTGGTGACATGACTATTGAATTCTTATTAATGGACAAGGAAATATACTTTTCCATGTCATGTTTGCAATCACCTTCCCTTATTGTTGACCGGAAGATTGCACTACATAAGGTTTGTAATTTTACTCTATAGCATGGTAAATGCAACTCATTTTACAACAAAATCCTTATTTGGTGATGTGGTTGAGTTTCCACATACATGTTATATGCTTTGCTTGATTTTCTTTTAATAGAATATCTCTATAAACTATTTTCATCTTTGGATTGCATATAATAAATTGATTATAACTATAGTAATATAGAATAAACTATAGAAGCTAGTGTCATAATATACAATTTCATGTTCAAACACTTTTTTTTCTTATATAATTGATTATTTTTCAGGTCTATGTACAATTATTTTCATCATGAACTTTGGAAAATATATCAACATAATTATAATGATAAAGTAAAAAATAAAGGTTGGTGTCAGACCATACAATATCTTACATTGAATCTTTTTTTTTGAATCATAGATGATATATTTCATAACAATGTCACTAGGTGGTGAGGGCTATCTAAAATTTAAGGGAAATTAGGTATGTATTGAGAGATTTTCCTGCATCTTTACTATAGTCTTAGAGAAAAGCAACACATTCTATTCTTTATACATATCCTTTCTACAATACATATCAAGAGTTTGCTAGTAGCCTTGGCCAAGTGCAACATGTTTCTCCTACCTCTTTGAGGCATTCTATCAAACAATTCACATGCCTTGTCAATGCTTCCACATTTTGCATACATGTCTACCAAGGTAGACATAACTACAACAAATGACAAAATTCCTCTATCCTTCATGCTTTGATGGGTGTCCATACCCTATTCTAAAGCTCCCATTTTGGCACAGGCAGGAAGTATGCTGACAAAGGTTGTCGAATTTGGAGAGGTTTGTCCCTTGGAAGGGTGCATTCCAACCTTCCCCGCTCTCTTGTAGACACTTCTTGAAGTGTCTGTGGGAGAGTGGGGAAGGGTTTCTCCTCACCAAATTCATTATTCCCAAATATGAGCAACACAAATACTCATTAAGGAAGAACCTTTCATTATTCCCTGAATGGATTGAACTTTCAAGGAGGAAAGAGGCATGCAATCGAGTTCCCCATGTACAAATTTGATGGCTACAATCAAATCATGATTGATTTGGATTTTATCAGTCTTCTCAACCTTCCTCACTCTCCTACAAAGACTTCTAGGCATGTCCGCGATGATGCAGGGATTTTCCACATCACCACGAGCATCACTAGAAATCTTTATGGGAGAGAAAAGAAGGCTATTTTTCAGATTGTTTCATTTAGCATCACCAATATTCTCCACAAGAAAATTGTCCCTATTTAAAATTATGGAAATGGTTCACATCTCTTAGAAAAATTTCTCTTATAACAATGTTGGAGATGAATTTAGATGCATTCTGAAAATTGAAACATGTTTGAAGGTTCTTAACAACTTTAATAGTTGTACCAAGGGCCATGTTTAACAAACCAAATGCAATTGCTAACTTTTCACTATGGTGGAAGATAAATGACTCTTTTTTCTTCTATTCCACACATGAAGTAAAAGTATTGAATCTTGAAATACCCTGTTGCCTTCATTTGCCAAGCCAATTTCTCTAATTTTGCATAGATCTCCCATGTTTGTGGATTTGATATATCTCCTAAACAAAAAAACATGTACCATTTTATTCCCTTCAATCCAACTACATAAAGGTATCTTTTTAATTCTTCTATCTTTTGAATCAATATCCTTACTAGTTGAACGTCACTACACTTGCTCACTTATGCACAAATGTTTTAGAGAAGAACATAAGTTACAATGTTTTTATGATCTAACTAAAAAAATAGTGTTGCTAGATTACTCATCCTATATTCATATATGATCCACTTCTATGATGCCAAAGTGGATCACCTAAAAAATAAGTGGATATATAGTCAAGTTAAAAATTATCCTTTTTGAATTGGTTTCTTAGTTCATAGCATCTAGAACAATGGATATATATTCAGGTTTTGGTGAGCCCATTTTTAGTCCTCTTTTTGCTTTTATGAAACCTACATTTGCAGAATTCTAATGTTTGTAGTTGTATATCAAGGTTTACATTCATGAATTTCAATTTTCTCAAGTCAAAGAAATCTTCAAAGATATTAATTACTGAAATACTCAAGCCATAGGAAACAATTTTTGGACACGAACTAGGCATGTTTATGATTCTCCTATCTTTTTCACTTTTGTTTTATGATTATTTTGAATATTTAGAGTGAATTTTAATAAATTGAGTCTTTTAGAGCTTCTAACCTCTCATTATAGTCATGAATATTTGTACCTGCTCTCTCACAAGCACTTCAAGTCATGCTTGTGATGATGCAGGATAGCCCCACATCACCATGGGCATGAATTGAAGTGCTTCTAGGAGAGAGAGATCACATTTATTTGAGGCATTTTTTGAAACAGTTTGCTTGCCTTGTCTATGTTTCCACATTTTCATGTATTTGTAGTAGGGCACTCCATAATCCAGTTTGTAGAGTAGGCATTACTCTATTATTTTATACTTTTTGTCTTCATAAATCACAATTCTCTAAATTTGTTTGTTTGTGCAATTAGTAATTTTTCAGGCTTGGCATGATAATGATCTGTGGTAATGTGGAAATTTTTTCTCTTATAGGTTTTGTAAATATTCAAGTTTCTTTCCCTATTACATATTAATATGCATAAATTTTCTCTAAAAGGAAAACAATATGAGGCAGGTTTCTTTCCCTATTGCATATTAATTTGCATAAATTTTCTCTAAATTTTCTATAAATATTTAGGTTTCTCTTATAGATTTTATAAATATTCAAGTTTTTTTCTCTTATAGGTTTCACATTCCTTTGAGGTCAAGAACAAAGTCTAGGTAAGGGTTGGGCCAAATAGATCCCTCTCTACAGATAGGTATGAAAATATCTTGCCTAGATATTACTGATCATTTATAATACTGATGTAGCTTATTGTTATGGTAGTTTTCTTATTCGTTAAGATGTGATTAATGCTCCATTTATCCCACAAAAAGGCTTTATTGTGCTTTACTAATGTTCTAACTACATATGTGGATTTTGGGAAATTAAACTAGTTTGCACCATACTTGCCATCATGGATGATAGGTTGCAGAATATTTGTAGAAAAGAGATGAGAGACTATTTCATTGAGTACAAGGAAATTCAAATTTATGATCTTCATACTTTTAAACACCGTTATGGTCACTTTCGTTTATGTGCAATGCTTGTGTTGTTACATTGTAGTGTAAGGACATTGCATATTTTCTCCAAAAGGTAAATATATATCCATTTGCATGTTATTTTCATGATTTTGAAATCACATTAGTTATCTAAATCTATTTGGATGAAACTACAGGTTACCTCTCAAAATGATCAAGAACATTATTGGTACAACATGAAAAGGCCATATGTATACTTTATAGTAGAGCAATTTTCTCAGAGATTCAAGCAATTTCATATTGGGCATGGGTTGTCAAAATAACTATTGAAACCTTATGATAAGTCCAAAGGCCACAAGGATGCTCTTTCTTTTAGCAAATACTCATATAGAAAATGGGAGTTGTTCAAGACATGTATTGACTGAGAATGGCTACTTATGAAGTAAAACTCATTTCATTTTGTGCATTGTAACTCAAATTTTCAATCTTTGACTGAAAATAAAAAATTTAATACTCTATTTCTAAGTTGTAACTAGAACACATTTCTTTTATTAATAAAGTTCACCGATTTTTCCTTCTCAATGACTATCTTATTTTGTGCAATTGATGATTCATTATGTGTATTTATGTGTCTTATGTTTAAATCCTCAAATATGACTGAAAATATATGACTAAATGTACTACTAGTTTACAAAAATCAGTGAATAAATATAACTAAATATATTACCAGTTGACAAAAATCAATGAATAAATATGACTAAATATAATACTAATTGAAAGAAATCGGTGAATACGAAAATAAGTGAATAAATATGACTAAATATATGAGTAAACTGATCAAATGACTAAATAAATGACTGGCAATAAACTACTAATGGTCACGTGACCAAGCTCAATGAATAATATGACTAAATATATGACTAGATCAATGACTAAATATACTACCAAATTGATCAATCAAAACAACCAATAAATGACTAAAATTGGTTTAGTCATAAATTTGGTCATGTTATAAATGACTAGAAATAAACTACTAATGATCACATGACCAAGTTTAGTCATTTATAAGTAGTTTTTAGTAGTTTTTTCAGTCATATATTGTTGCTTTTGTACTAGTGATTGACAAGAAGTAGAGTTCTTGAAGATGAGGTAAATTTGTGTTTACTTTCTAAAGTTGAACCTAAAAAATTGAGTAAAGCATGCAAAGATGAATACTGGATGAAGGCAATGAAAGAACTTATGCAAATTGAGAAAAATTAAACTTGGGAATTGCTTCCTAGATAAAAAAAAAAGAACATAATTGGAACTAAGTGGGTATTTAGAAACAAGCTGAATGAAAATGGAGAAGTGGTAAGAAACAAGAAGAGACTTGTGTGTAAAGGTTACTCACAAGTGAAAGGAATAGAATTTGAGGAGACATTTTCTCTTGTTGCTAGGATGGAAGCTATTAGAATGTTTTTGGCATTTGCAACATATAAGGACTTTAAAGTTTATCATATGGATGTGAAGTCCGATTTTATAAATGGAGAGTTGGAAGAAGAGGTTTACATGGAAAAACTAGAAGGATTTCCATTGTTAGAGAAACTAGATATGGTTTGTAGATTGAAGAAAGCTCCTAGAGCTTGGTATGCAAGATTAGGGAAATATTTGATACAACAAGGATTTAGTAAAGACACCATAGATAGTAATATTTAATTCAAAATTGAGGAAGACAAAATCTTGATAATGGTTGTATATGTGCATGATATTATCTTTGGTGGAAATGAAGTTATTTGTAAGAAATTTATTGAAGAGATGTAGAAAGAGTTTGAAATGTCAATGTTTGGGGAGATGAATTTCTTCCTTGGGCTATAAATCAATCAAATAGATAAAGGGATTTTCATTTCATAGTCTAAGTATGTCAAAGAGATGTTGGAGAAGTTTGGAATGGAAGACTCCAAACTGGTATGCATTCCTATGGTGACTGTTGTAAATTGAGCAAAGATGATGATTCACCTAAGGCTGATTAGAGAAAATATAGATCTATGATTGGTGGACTATTATATCTAACTGTTACTAGATCATATATCATGGATCTAGTTTTTCTTGTGGATAGATTTCAAGAAAATCCTAAAGAAACACATTTTGTAGTAGTGAAGAGGATATTCAAATATTTAAGAGGCACTTTAGATTATGGCTTGTGGTATCCTAGGGATATTGATTTCACATTAAATGCTCATACAAATACAGATTGGGTCGGTTGAGTTGATGACGAAAAAAGTATAAATGGTCGTGCATTCTTTCTTGGATGTAGATTAGTGTCATAGTTAAGAAAGAAGCAAGATTCAATTTCATTATCCACTATAGAGGTTGAGTATATTGTAGCAACATCTTGTTGTACACAATTTTGGTGAATGAGACATACATTGAAAGATATCAAAGTAATGTATGATAATCCTATATCTATCTTTTGTGCTAATATAATTAACATTTCAAAGAATCTAGTGATGCATTCAAGGACAAAGCATATATCAATTAGGTATCACTTTTTGAGAGAGAAGGTAAGCATATACCAATTAGGTATCACTTTTTGAGAGAGAAGGTTATGGAGAATGGAGTGAAACTTGATTATGTACCTACAAAGGATTAGATTGATGACATATTTACTAAGGCTCTTCCTAAAGATACTTTTGAGTATATCCAAGAGAAGTTGGGGGTTATTTCCACTCCTTCATTGAACTAGATGCATATGGAAATGCATTAGTCCAATGGATCCATGGATCTATCTCTTTTCTAGACTGATGTTGGTGGCTACCTCTCAGGGGGAATAGGTAGTGTCATGTATTTTCATTTTTGTAGAGTTGCTGAGTTGTTTGGGTGTACTCCTAAGGAGTATTCAGAGCAGGTATCTTGGTTCAGTGTCAAAAGGGGAGAAAAATACAAAACCTTTTATCCTTTTCCATTGATGTCAAAGGGGGAGAGAGAATCATGTGAAAAAGTGCAATGTATCAGGGGGAGAAATTTTTGTATATTGTCTAATCATTATTATCAAAGGGAGAGAGAATCCTGTAAGGGTGAGAGTGTGTATATTATCTTTGATGGTTTTTCACATCTTGTATTGCCATCAATGGAAAAAGGGGAAATTGTTGCAAGTATGAAGGTGTTATCATTGATGTCAATAGGCATATTTTTTGGTTGGTATTGTCATTAATGTCAATAATCATGTTTGTTGGTTGGTGTTGTCATTGATGTCAACTATCTGTTAAGGATTTTTTTTGCATGATGAAGATGTTGAGGATATTGAGAAAATTGTGTAAAAGAGGAAAATGGGTTGTTGTAGGTTGTGCATGTGTACTTGAGATAATAAGGAAGTGTTGTGAGTACATGGAGCTATCTTTATGTTGCAGTGTTTGGATTTGTGTTGGAATAATGTATTGTGTTGAGATGATGTCTCTGGTACTTGGTTTCCAAGTGCTTTTGAGAAAAAATTATAAATAGAGTAAGTAGTATGTGCAAGTGTTCAAAATGTGCTTTTTGTTTCTTTTGTGTTGATATTATGCCTATGCAGATCTGGTATATTGTTCAAGGTTGTTATAGGTTGCTATATTCATAATTTGGGTTTATGGATCAATGTATAGAATGAGATATTTTCACCAGTGTGTGAACTAGTTTTTTAGTGTTGTCGGTGGTTGGGAGAAATGTATTTTCTCCACATTTCTGCATAGTTTAGCTTCAAGTTGTGTAGATTTGGGAAGTTGCTAATAATTTTTTATCTGTAAGTATTCAAGGTTTCTCTTGATTTGGTACAACACAATGTGTGTTTCATGCGTCAGTGTGCAAATAAGGTTTATCATTTGTTCTAAGCTGAAGTATTTATATGATGCGAGTTTAGATAAAGTTTTTTATAAATATAAAGTTGTTCAAGGATTATTCTAGATCGTTTTCAAGTGAATTTTGTTTTCCAAAAGTTTTGGATTGATTTAAGGAAGTGTGTACTTAATGTTTATAGTGTTTAGCATGGGTATTGGTCAACCTTGTGTTAGCACAACAAGAGAGGCTTATGAAAGTGAGTTGAGATGCGTTGGGATCTATGTGGTTCCTAATTAAGGATTTATATTGTGTTGCCTTCATTCCTATACATTGTGGGAATTTTTAGGTGTCGACCTAGTTTGAATTTGTAAGTATAACAGATAGTTGGCAACCTTGGAGAAATTTTTTGAGGTTAAGGTTGATATAAATAAGAGTAATATTGTTGTGAGATGTAAGAGAGAAGAAATATATATGTGAGTGATGTGTGTGATGTGAATTTAGAGTGTTTGGATTCCTAAAGGCAGTGATTTAAAGGTGTCTAAAATATTTCATACAAGATTGCGAAAGAGTTGGAGCCTTTGTGGTGGATTCCTTGTTGCATTTAGAAGTTTTTCTCTATGTAACAATTCTCTTCTATCTTGTATTCTTCTAGTGGTAGTGAGCCCTCAACCTTTTTGGATAGTGCGTCCCATTTTGGTAGTGAGCCCTTGTACCAATTTTGTTATTACTTATATTGTGAGCTAATCCTCACCGTGGTTTTTCCCTCGTTGGGTTTTCCACATAACTGGTGTTCTCTTGTGTATTGTATTGTTATTTTAGTTTTTCTTATCTACATTTCATGTTTAATCACCCTAATAGAATAAGGGTTTAATGAATGCATGTGGATTTGATTATTGCTGAGGGTTTTGATGTTTTAATTTACTACAAATGATTCACCTCCCCTCTCAGTTGTCTTGTTCATTCAATAGCTTGGTCTCTTGAGGCTAATAGTGAATAAATTATGGCATTGTCACACCCTAGGTGGGTGTTGGTTAAAAATGTACCTCCGAACCTTTGGTATTTCATCCCTCAAATTTTGGCAACTACGGGTAAAGTCATTAGGGTGGACAAACTGAAGTTTTGTTTCCCCAATATGAATGCAAGGGCATTCGTTTCTCTAACCCCAAGCATTGAAATATTGGAATCTCTAGAAATTAACTTGGATGATTCCTTGCGCACATGTCAAATATAAATTTTGGGTAGCATTAACACCTCCTACTTGTGTAGGAGGGAAGGGCATATTGAAAAAAAATCCCAATCATCCATAGAAACCCTAACAATTAGACCTCTAAACTAGATTTTGATGGAAAAATATATCCCAAAAGGTTGGTCTCAAAAAACCCTAATCATGAAAATTGCAACTCTAACTCAATGGACCCAATTGGGGAAGGCACTAAATCTGGCACTAGGTATACTTCTCCCATAAGAATGTTTGGGGATCTAGATGCAAACCAGAATAATATTGAATCTTATAAATATGATGATTCTTTCCTCTAGGGCATGCAAAGGAAAAGTTCCCCTACCACTGAAAATCATGATGGAATAATCATGACTAATTATTTTTATCCTCTTAGAAGAGGAGGAAATTTCCTCAAACTTGACTATAAGTACAAAAATATTGGAAAACACAATTGTAACTAAAGAAAATACTATTAAAAAATGCACCCCAATTATAAAAAGTAATGAGGTTTTTGTGGGAAAAAAAATGCTTAGCAATTAGGGACAGGAAAAATAGAAAAAACATTGAATTAACTAATTGCTCAAAAAGGTAAATGGAAAGAAAAACATTGAGGAACCTGAAGAGGTTGAAATTTGCATAAAAGACGGATTTTTAATAATACCTCCAAAGAACCTAAAACAAGCAAGAGTCTAACAATTGAAGATAATGCCTCTAGGGTGAAAAGAATTATCTTCAATTTTGAACATAAAAAATAGAGTATCAGTAGCCCACAAGGTACTAACATTCATGTGGGGATAATCAACCCTAACATAGTAAATGAATCAAATGAAAAACATAATGATATTGAGTGTTAAACCAAATGAATGGTAGTACCTTATGGTCTATTGATAATCTGTTAGAAGAGATGGAGAATGCAATAACAAAAGACACTCCAGTAACTTGCTAGGATGCCAATAATGACATTAACCCAAACTCTAATGGTGAAATGGCTTTTGAAAGGAACAAAAATAACGAGGAAAAAGTAAGGTTCCCTATAATAAAGTAGAGGAGATCCTCCTACCCAATGGTTTAGACTCCACATCTAACCTTAGGGACAATAAGGATCAATTGATGAAGGAAAACTTGGAAACAATAACTGAAATGATTAGAGGAAAAATATGTAATTGAAAAAAGATCTAAGGAAGAGACTTGCAACACTATTGAATTTACAAATTTGGTTGGGTGTCTTAATGAGGAGAAGACCACCAAAAGTAAGAAACACTCTATCCCATGTCCCCCTATTGTGCCAAGGAAAAGCAGAATAAATAAAGATAAGAGTGATACACTTAACAAAGGTAGTATTAACATTGGAAAAAGTAAAAGGAAGAAAAAAATTATTGTCCTACCCATGCCCACCTCCAAAAGGCTTGAAGTTGAAGAAAAATCTCCTAATTACTTCGAGCTATTTAGGAATGAAAAAGAGCCCCCTCAAAATTATGTTAATAATGAACCTTAACCACACCTCATGGAATGTAAGGGGATTAGAATCCTCATATAGAAAATACATAGTAAGAAGATTCCACAACTTGGAGAAAAACAAGGACTTTGTCCTCCTCCAAGATATAAAAGCATTTCGTTTCACTCTTGAAACCAATCTAAGGTTCATATAGAATAATTCCTCCCACCTTGTCACTAAACATGTTAAGGGAAGGGGGTTGCCATTCTCATGGCCATTAACTAGAATGAAAAGTTAACAAACTCTAGGAAAACCCCATGTAACAGAGCTATTTGGGCCACCTTTGAGAAAGGGGACTCTAGCTTTGGAATATGCTTAATCTATGCATCCAATGAACATAAAAAGAATCGAATTATGGAAATGGATTTTTAGTCTACCCAATATCCCTTGGATCCTAGGGGGTGACTTCAATATGGTATAAAACAGAGAAGACAATAAAGGGTGACTCGATGTGGATTGGAAGGACAATGAAAAGTACTAGAAAAAAATGAAATCTAAAATTAACCTACTTGATCCCTTGGAAGGGTTGAAGAGCTGCAATAATAACATATGGTACACCTAGTGCAATGCACAAAAAGGTGGAAAGAGGATTTACTATAGGTTAGATAGATTCTATGCCAATAGATATTTTTCAATTTTGACCCTATTAGGGATGGTCATAGAGTGATGGTATATCCATATAATCTCTCAGAACACCATCTAATTAAGGCCAATATAATCTTAAATAATGGAAGGAAGAAGGATTCAGAAAAAAGAGAAAATTTCATCCTCAACACAAATCTGCTGAAGCACTTTGATTACAAGGTAGCCATAACTACCTTGAGGGAAATCAATGTGGGTGTATAAGGAAATAGATGTAGTTGAGAGGTGGGAACACAATGTAAATGGTTGGAAACCATTGGCGAAAAATGGACCATGGATAGGAGGAGGCGGGAAAGCTATATTTAGGATGAACTACTAAAGGTTGAATCTAAAGTCCAAAATGAACCCTTAAATGAAAATCTCTATGAAGAACTTAATTTGGAAAAAATATCCTTGAGAAGGCTACAAGTTAATAATATCCAAGGTCTAAAAACTAGAGCCAAGATGAATTGGTTGTTTTATGAGGATAAAGGCACAAAATTATTCTTTGGATACATAAAACAGAAAGCGATGAAAGAGAAAATTGACCAGTTTTGGCACAATGGAGCTGTCCTCTCAAATAAATAAGAGATCTTATACCATTTCTTTGTATTCAAGGAATTATTCACCTCTAAATGAAATAGTGAGGATTTTCATAATGCAAGATCCCATATCAAGAAAATGATCCCCAAAAAAATCTCAGAGGAGGATACAATCGGGTTAGTTGAAGGTATCTCCAAGGAATAGATCAGGACATCCATTAACTCTATGTCCAATGACAAGTACCCTAGGATAGATGGGTTTCCTAGTGAATTTTATAAAACCCTTATTTAATGGATTTGTGATGACTTACACTAGGTGTACTTGGAAGCCCTAGATAAAGGTTCAATGAGGAAAAACATAAATAAGGGGCTTATAAAATTGTTGCACAAAGAAGGGGATATAATCATTATAAAAATTTGGAGGCCTAGCACATTGTTGAATGTGTCTTACAAAATCCAGACAAAAAAAATTAGCTATGAGGCTATTTTTTGACGCAAGATTTTGCATGTAGCAACAATCTTATGGGAAACTTAGCTATTGGGGGACATAGTGCACTAGCTAAGCGACCTCTGGGGTTTTATCGAAGTCGGCTCTTCATTTAGTGGGGGAGGTAAAAGGTTAGAAAGATAGTGAAATATAAAATCTACACTACAGGAGATGTGCCAAAATTACCAGAACACAGTGCAGAATGCAAAGGCCTGAACCACCAAAATGTTGTTTATCAAGTAAATTTTCTCAAAAGAACTTTAAACGTAACAAATAACTTCTAATTTGTATAGCATAATCTAGCATAGCTTTAGCTAACACAGAGGAGTCGAGGAAACATGATCTGTATCCATTGAGCTATGAAAGATTACAAAATTTGAAGAACAAACATTCATACAATAAAAGAAGATAACTACAAAGACTAATAATCTTACTAAATGCATGGAAAAAATAAAGGTTGAATTGATTTAGCATAGTCTGGAGTCTTCAAATTTATTACAACTATTACAAATGATTCTACCCAGTGCTCAGGAGTTTTTTGCAACTTAATCAACCTAATAAAGAGAAACATGGCCGCATTTATAAGCCAGTCCACCACCTGAAACATATTTGGATAAAGAAAGCTGCAAGCAAGGATCAACGCCCCAGATCACCTCAAGCTGCCACGGAAAACATCGATCACCTAGGAACATCCCAGCAAAGCCACCATAGGGAATGGAAAACCATGCAACAGGAGAACAGAACACGTGGCGCCCCAGAAGAAAACATGGCAGCAGGCGAGCACAAAAAGTGCAACAACAATTTCAAGGTAACCGACAAACAACAACTCCCACGTGTCACGTAGACGAAGCCTGAAAAAAAGATGAAGGGATGCCTAGTGAAAAGCTCTGAGACGGAGCCATGTGGAGCACGTCCAGCGAAAAAAAGTACAATGTGGGCCCAGTTCGGAAAACAGCTAGAGAAAGCCACGTGTTGCGCAAATAGAGATTGGAAAGAGCGAAGCGATATGAAAAGAAAAATCTCCAAGGGGGAGCCACGTGGAGCACGCTGAAGGAAGTGAGCAATTGAAAGGTAAGGCACAACCACAAAGATAAAAATAAAAAACTGCAAAGGCTTAGCAGTTTTTGTGAAACAGTTTGGCGACTCACAGGGGCATTTTGCTTGTGGAATGAAGAACCCCAGAAACTTTGGTTCAACATCCAAAAATTGCTCACAACCTCAAGAGGGTAGCCTACAGACTAGTCCATATTTCATTCGATGGCGCAGAGAGAGCTCGCATATTTTCATGAGTCAATTTCAGATCGATGATTGCCTTGAAAGGCAATCCGCTAGATACCCTCATTTCTAATTCCAGCTGAAAAAAGAGTTGCGCCAACTAATGCACGATCCCCTGAATCTTCTCGGCGGTCGGAGACTGATCAAAAAATTGGAAGACAAAAAGGTCCCACTTCTTCTCCTTGATCATAGCAACAATGTGTTCCACACCCACTACCGCCTGATCTACAATGAAGGGCGAAGGGAGGCCTCTTTGAGTTAAGCATGAAAATTTTTCCTGCATGTCACTGGTAACCTAGTTCAACCTAGCCCTGCATTCTGCCACTTGTTGAATAACCTCGTGCATAGAGATGAGGATTCTTACACCCATGGCCGCCATTGTTCAGTCCTCGATGCCCATGCTACTCAAAGCTTCATCGGAAGCTGTATACAACTTGCCCAATAAAATCCTAGCCTCTGAAACCTTATCAGAAGTTACCTCCTGAATCTGCTATATTGTTTCCCTTACTGTTTTGCAAAGGCTGGCTGCTTGCGCCATAAATTTTAAGGTGGGCTAAAGAGTAAGGCAGAATGCCTTCACCTTGTCTCAGTATGATACGTACAACTCCTTGGTGATCTCCAATGAGGTCATCTATGGCGCAAGAGGTTGGGTCTTTAGGATATTCAACTCCGCTTCTCTGCTGCTCAAAAATGCCTTTAGCTCTAACAAGTTTCTATCCAATGTGGACACCTGTTCCTTTAGCATGGAAACCTCTTTTTCTTTTTCTTCCAAGGCCAATTCGGCCCGTTTTGCCTTTTTAATTTCCAACTCCAAAATGACATTCATTTCAGTAATTTCAGCGTTTTTGCTCTGTCGAAGCTCCTTCATTCCTTCACTTAGCTGCACCGACTCAACGTGAAGTTTTTCCTTGTTTGCTCGGCTTTGCTCAACCTCATGCTAGAGAGTGAGAACGATCTTTGTGCTCATAACCTGTAGCGCCCTGATTTGGCTTTCAAAAGTGCTCCTCTCCTTTTCCAGGTGACTTATTTCATTTTCTTGGGCTTTAAACTTGTTTACCCACATATCGACCTTACCCTTGAGCTCTAATACCTGATCATCCTTTTTTCTTGCCTGGCGGTTGAGCTTGAGGTAATCGGTGGTCATGATTTTCTGGGTCTCCTCCATTAGCTCGACCTTTTCTCACGGATGGGCTTGCTATAAGTATAGCCCAATAGCATTGATAGAGTAAACACTCGGTAGCATTTCTCATATCGATTTAATCACATTGGGAGTGATTTTTGCAAACATCAATGAATTTTGGCTCTCATTGAACATAGTTTGCAAGAGAGGCTCTGCCTGCTTAGTCACATCCTTTTGTCTCCTTTTCTACATTCGGCTAGCTCAGGCACTTTTGTTTGCCTCCACCTGCAAGAAATATTCCTGGAAAGGGATACCCAGGCCACCAGCAAAAGGGAACTCTTGAGGGACTACTAGCGGGAAAGATAGTGTGCTCATCACATCGGTGGTTTTGTTGGGCCTTGTTATAATTTCCGAGGAGAATGATGGAATGAATTGGCCGCTTGAAGGGGATGATAGTGTGGTGTAGGGGAAAACTAGAGATGCGCAAACTAAAGGGTTGGGCCTTGGGGATAAGAATTGTTGGCTCATGAGCCCAACACTTACGCAAAACTATGTTCCCGGTAAGGGATGGAAAGCAGAGGATGAAAGTGGGAAACATGGAGGGGTAAGACATGATTGCCCGGGATATCCAGCGGCAAAGAAAACTGGTACAGATGAAAAAGCAGGGGCAGATGAAGAAGAGACCAAAGACATGGTAGAGAGAGAAGAGGGAATAAATGTTACCTGAGGCTTGTGAGGAGTTGCAGACGATTCAGCCGCTCTTCTTCTCCATCGGATACTCTGGTTCATTACCACTTTTCTTTCGGAGAATCCTCAAGGTCAACAATGACCCACTTTCTACCACTGGTAGTCCTTACCCGCTTCCTTGTTGATTTAGAGGAGTTGAATGGCTCTGATGTTTGTGCATGTGAATCTTCCTGCTGCATAGGCTGTTTACCGACATCTTCCTTATGCATTGGATTCTGAGTTACTTCCTCCTCGGGCTCCGTGGCAAACTCTTCCTTTCTATATTTTTGCTCGAATGTTGAAGGGTTCAAAGACTTTTCTACATCTGGATGTGCGCTCTCCCAGATGTTGTCAAATTTTTCATCAAGGGCCACCTCTTCGTAAAGCTTGGTGGTTGCCTTAATCTCTTGTTGGAAGATCTAGAAGTTTTGAATATTTTTAGGACACCATTCGAGCTTTTGCAATTGGGTGCATAGGGCCTGGTTGATCTTTTGATTTGGATTGGCCCTCCCAACTATGTAGTAGAAGTTCAGCCACGGCGGTCGCATGTCATGCATAGGAAAATGTTCAAGGCCTACATATAACCTTAAATTCCCATCCTCAACATTTCTCTAGGGGTCCCAAAATGGCCGAGGCTGATGTGAGATTCTTATGTCAACCTCCGATAAATTATTTTTGGGGTTGTATTGTCAAGTGTCATTTATCAACACCAACCAAAGTTGACCCAACTTTGAAAGAAGAATCTTTGAAGTGTCAATCTTCAAAGTCCTTTTCTTGATCACCCACACATAACCAAATATTACCGGTAATAGCAAATAGGAGGTTAAATGTTTTCCCCCCCAATAGTAATTATCAATAGTACATAGCTGTCTCATTGCTTCTAGGGCTAGCACTTGATCAGAAAGAAAACGGGGGAGCCGGAAGGGCTCTTGGGCGAAACCTCGCATGCGGAGTAAGGTGAAATCCACACCAAAGAACCAATCATAGGGTGGTACAATCTTTCCCAACCAGGAATTCTGATGGGGCGACAAGCGCACGGTCATGTTGATCCTAACTCTATCCAAAGCCTGCAAAGTTGGGGCTAAGAACAAATCCGAAACACATAGTAATCAAAGGTTTTCAACATGATAGGAGTCCATGTCGAAACTGGCCTCCTTAGGCCGCTCTCATCAAAAATAGCCAGAGACATAAATGTCAAAAAATAATCTGGATTCTAGTGTAATATCAAGTAGGCCAGGAAAGAGGAATACCTAAACCTAGAATCGGCCTAGAAATCCTGCAGCTACTGCCCAATACCATCATTAATAACTTTCACAAAATCTAGAAGCGGAGCGACGTTGTTCTTCCTCAACATAAAGTTGAGGCACATTTGGAACTCAAAAACCTGCTTGTCTATATCTAGACCACACCCCAACACCAGCATAGAAGCGATAGAAGAAGACGCACCTTTTAGAGCCCTCAGACCAAAAAGAAATTTGGGTAGCACTAAAGTATTTGTTGGCTGAGCAATTTTGACGTGGTAAAACTGCGATGCCATTCTAAGTTTTCCTCACTTCTCATGCATCCTGTTTACTTCAAAAATCTCAACATCCTGGGTCAAGGGGAGTGGGATGCACAACATATCCTGAATAGCTTCAAGGTTAATGATTACCCTAAAATTAGTGCCACTTATCACTCCAGTGTTCGGGTCAAAGCCTGTCGTGCATGCTGCCACGATTTTTGGGCAAGGATGTACTAGGGGAACCATGTACTAGGGAATCCCACAATCCCATAGACGCTTGTTGAAAGGGTCTATTACATTCTTCATTTTCTTGCATGTGGCTTCCCTAAGGCTCTTAGGATTGTGGGATAGCTCAGGATCAAAGACATTATCCCAATCCTCCGCAACCAAATCCTAATCTCTATGAGGAATCATGTTCAATATTCTCTGGTCCACCTGGCTGCTGAAAGGCCAACAAGACTTTGTGGGGATGCCTGGAGTAGCATAAGAGTCTTGGTCATAGATTTGTACGTAGGGCACCTTCTTCATTTGCTCGACTATACTCGCTGGGGCCAGGGCCTATGTTGGATTCTCTGCAATCTCAACCATTTTATCTGTATTCGCAAGAATTTTTCACAAATTTTCTCAAACGGCTTAGCTTCTGAAAAACTCTTTCTCTCTTGTGAATAACTTAGTTGTTTTATCTTTTGATAACTCTTGCAATAAATGCGCTTTACATGCTCAACCTGCTTTTTGATGTTCGTGAAAAATGACCGAGTGAGTGTATGTGCTAGCTTCTCACATTTAGTTGCTATATGTGTCACTAGCGTTTCACGCGTGTGAAAAGATCGCCAACCTACCAAATTTCTCTCTGCATTTAAGAGACATAATTTTTCATGTGAGGTGGCGCTTGAATTTTCTTGAACAACGAACCAAGACAACCTTGCAAAAAAAATTTCGCAAGCTTTGTGCATTTACTGATTTTCTTGAACGTACTTGGGTGCATCACCCATTAGCCTATCTTTAAGATTTACCTTGATTCGGATGGGACGACGGCTCTTTGTGCTAACACCTAGCCAGTTTCTAATGAATTTGGAAACTTGAACAAAACAAGTTGCAACTATACTTGCATATTCCCATCACTTCACATGTCGTAACACTAAAAACCGAGGCTTGTTGACACACTTCAACTCAGTTGGAATTATGGCTTGTCTCATCAGGTGAACCCTGACCAATCTATAAATAGGGCCATTAGCAGCATTGCAAATCACAATATTTTCTAGCATTCCTAGCTTAGCAAGCCTTTCTTATCTTAACAATTTCATTTTCTATCTAGAGTAGTACACATCTTGGAAACGCCAATAAGTTTAGTCTGCAAGAAGACTTAAGCTGCCTTCTTAGGCAAAATTACATGCAGGCACTTAAAGTGCATGACAAGAATGAAAAACCTGCTATATGTGAAGGAAATTAAGTGGGTTCTTGGAAAAGATTGCACAGAGTATGAGGAACAGTACTAGGTCAACACCAACATCTACTCCCACTTCGTCGCCTCGCTATTGGATATTAGCGTCTCCAAGCGCAAGGTCTTGAGGCTAGCAAAGTGGGTGTTCCCTCGACGCTACCTCAAAGGACTAGAGCATATAGTGCATGCTGCTTAATTTGATAATGGGGTCCCCTCGGTCTGCAACCTTCGTCTGCTGCAGCTACATGGAGGACCCGTGCCAACCAGGCCTTTCCTCTTTGGTTTTGAGATGGAGAGGCATGAGGAACATCATGCCAAGGTGTGTGCCAGCTGCTAATTCCTCATGCGAGTGCATTACATAGAACCATTCTGAAACCTCCAATGGTACGAGGATTTTGAAAGAATGGTGTTCCCTAATCTCACGCTATTGGTTGCTGCAATTGTTGGTCCCTCCCATAATTGATAACCTGAGAATGAAAATGCTCCCAAATTTATTTTTTTCTCTTTTTCCAGCCTCTGCTCCATAGCGGATATATGTATATCTTGATACAAGGCCCCTAGCCTCTATCTAATATAATGTAAAATTTTCAGCCAAAATATATAATATATGTCTTTCACAAATCTTGGCTCATTTACAATGTTTTATCAATTTCTTGCACTTATTGTTATTATTTCATAAAGCACTGAGAAGACCCAAAACTTTTAAAGCGGGAAAAATAATTACATATTTACAATTTACACAGCCATTACACAGGAAAAATTAGTTGAATTTCTTAAGATGTAGTTCATTAACTGGAATACTTAAGGCATTACCTTCCATGTCTTCCAACTCAAAGGATTTGAACTGCTTACACTGGACAATTTTGAAAGGCCCTTCCCAGAGACTATCAAATTTTCCGTGCTGACCGGGCTTTGCTTTGCGCTCGTTGAACTTGAGAACCAAGTCCCCAAGCTGTAACTCTTAATCTGATGCCTTTTTATCGAACCATTTCTTTACCATCTGCTAGCGGCTATTCATTGCTTCAAGGGCGTGCTCTCTCTTTTCCTGAACCTCAAGTAGCTTGGAAAACCTTACCTCCATTGCTCCATTTTGTTCAATCTCCAAAGATTTAAGCAACTGCAAGGCAGGGATTTATGTGGCGATAGGCAGCAATGCCTCCTTCCCGTACACCATCTCATAAGGAGGTGTCTTTAGTATCTGCTTGGGCATGATTCAGTCTACCCACAGGGCTATCCGTAGGTTCTTATGCCACTCCCTCTGGTGTTCTGAGCATATCCTCTTAATTAACCTGATGAGGTTTTTATTTGTAGACTCTGTGAGGCCATTTCCCTGGGGATAATAGTTGGAAGAGGTTTTCAAGAAAAATCTGTACTTTAGTGCAAACTGGCTCATCTTAGAGCCAAGGAAAGCTTTGGCATTATCAGAGATGATTGTTTTTGGTGAGCCAAATCTGGCTACCAACTCCTCCAGGAAGTTAACAATCTCTACTTCTATTGTGTTTTTCAATGGCACTGTCTCTGCCCATCTGGTGAAATAGTCTGTTGTCGTCAATATCCACCTGTGTCCAGCTGAGGAGAAAGGGTTAATCATTCCAATGAAGTCGAGACCCCATTGAGTAAAAGGTTCTTCTACTACTATTGGCCTCAATGGCATGGCAACATTCTTTCTCTTTCCAACATAAAACTAACATTCATTGCAAGACTTAATTAATGAAAATGCATCATTGAAAAGTGTTGGCCAAAAATAACCAGCACATATAATTTTTATTGTTGTAGTCCTTGCTGAAAAATGTCCCCCAGCTAGGCCATTGTGGTATTGTTCCAATATTCTCTTCGCCTCTTCTTCATTTACACACTTTAGCAAGACGCCATTAAAATTTCTTTTAAACAGGACACCCTCCAAGAGAACACAATTATTATTGAAGGGAAAACAGGCATGGATCTAGAGACCCAACAGTGCAAAATACATTCCTTTAACACTAATACAATAGAGGAGAAGAGCATAAACCAGTTTCAATAGCATTCTAAAACTACTTGAGATGAATACATGCATGTAAAATAGATAACACAAAAAGATGAGCATTCACAATTGACACAAGATATACGTGGGAAAACCTTTTCAAGTAAAAAACCTACCACACAAAGTCAAGACAATTTGTATTACAGTAAAAAAAGGTTACATACAAAATATCAGTCTTCTCTGATCAGCTCACAACAGTCACACTAGAATTATCTCTTTGTTACAATTTTCTCTCAAATATACAGTTCAAAACTCACTCTCATGCAATGTGTCCGCGACTTCCTTAAATCAAACATTGCATTCAATTCTGTCAGTCAACCGTCGATCACAAGGTACATTCATCTTTGATTCAATCGCACCCATGATCTTCCCATACCGGTCTTCTTGCATTGAGCCACCCAGGCATTAATGCCTTCACCCAAATCGGGTCCTGTTCGCCACCTTGAGTCAGCTTGCACCTACTGCAATTACTCTTTTGGTCTCCATCTAATCATCATTCAGACATCAATCCACATGTCCATACCTCATTTTCTATCCACTCTTGATACTGAGTCCAACTCGGTCAAGACTAGCCCCAAGCTCGAGCGAGCTCTCCAAGTCTTTACTGCGCTACCGTCGAGCTCATTTGACCAACTCACAGTATGGCGGTAAGTCAACCGAGCTCATCTTAGCTCTTACCGCTCTACCACTGAGCTTGATCGACCAGCTCACGGTATAGTGGTGAGCTCGACTGAGCTCACACCGACCATACCTGTGCTACCGTTGCACTACCCAAGTTGCCCTGCGGTATAGCGGTGAGCTCATTCGAGCTCACTAGAAACCCCTTTGAGCTCGTCTGCGTCACCACCGAAGACACCACCATGCTACCACTGCAGTCATTGGACATGACCATGGTGTGGCAGTGACCGGTCAGTGGGACTGTTGACGGTCTTACCGCGGGGGCCGACAAGTGACCCTGTGCTAGAGCGGTAACCGTTAGCCAGATTATTGGTGGTCTTACCGTGGCCAGTATAGTCTGTCTCTTGACTGGTCACGGTAGGGGGGTAACCGCCAGACCCAGCCGTAGGCGGTCTCACCACGCTATCATGGTGAGTGGACCCATTGCCTATGGTATGGCAGTAACCACCAGACCGACACCGCATGAGCCAAAATAAGCCAAAGAGACCGATACCGCAACCACTGCAGTGAGGAAGGAGACCATGAGCGGTAAATGCCAAGCCCTTCACCGCGGTACTACCAAAACACAAAAGAAGACCGTTGTGGTATGGCGGTAAATTGCAAAAATGCCAAAATTTCACCAAGTCATTAAAACAGGGATTTCAAACGTGAAGTTGAGACACATTTTCTCAACAAGCTCCCACTTGGCGAACACTTCCAGCTTCCCCATGACTTGAAAAATTATTGTTTATCATAAGCCCTAAGGCCCATCAATTTTGCAAACTATCTGAACTTGTCTGTGCTAACTGACTTTGTCAAAGCATCTGCAATATTTTTCAAGGTGTCCACCTTTTCCAGACTGACCTTGCCATCTTCGACCATATCCCTTACGAAATGATATTGCACATCAATGTGCCTAGTCCTGGTATGCAAGGTCAGATTCTTTACCAAACAAATGGCACTCTGACTATCACAAAAAATAGTGATCTGCCCTTCATTGAATCCAATGTCTGAACATAAATGCCTTAGCCAAAAAGCCTCCTTGTAGGCATGAGTTGCAGCCATGTATTATGCCTCTGTCGTGGATAAAGCAACTACAGCCTGTCGCTTGCTCATCCAACTAATTGCTCCACCATTAAGCATGAAAGAGTATCCATTAGTGGATCGCCTGTTGTCAATGTCCCCTACCCAATCTGAATCAACATACCCATGAATGCTAAGATTCCTCTATGATGCAACCAAGTTGTCATGGTAACACATTGCATAATCTAAAGTCCTCTTCAAATACCGAATACTCTCTTCACAGCATCCCAATGTGATCTTCCTGAATTTTCCATAAATCGGCTTAAAAATATTAGTGCTTGGGCAATGTTTGGTCTTGTACATACCATAGCATACATTAAACTGCCAACAAAACTTGTATAAGGCACACTGGTCATGTCCTCCATCTCAGTAGCAGATTTAGGACAGTCTTTAGCAGACAGCTTAGTTCCATGCATGATTGGAACAACAAGCTGCTTGCAGTCATCCATGCTAAACCTCTCCAAAACTGTCTTCACATACTCTGACTGACCCAAAGCTTTCTTCTTGTTTTGTCCCTAGTAATCTCCATTCCAATAATGTACCTAGTTACACCAAGATATTTCATTTCAAACTTTGCGGACAACTGAGATTTAAGAGCAGAAATCATAGACTTGCTATTTCCAATGAATAACAGATCATCCACATACATGGTAATAAAAAGAACAAGATCATTCTTAGATTTATAATAAATGCAATGATCAGATTTTGATCTCACAAATCCAATTGACAACACAAATATGTCAAATTTTTGGTACCACATTCTAGGAGATTGTTTTAAACCATAGAGAGATTTATTTAATTTGCAAACCAGATTTTGTTTACCTCTTTCAACAAAATGCTCAGGTTGGGACATGTAGATTTCTTCTTCCAACTCACCATGGAGAAACGTTGTCTTCACATCCATCTGTTCAATTTCAAAATCATATACAACTGCCAATGATAACAAAAATCTGATTGATGTTAGCTTTGCTATAGGGGAAAAAATCTCTCCATAATCGATTCCCTCAATTTGAGAAAAACCCTTTGCAACCAACCTAGCCTTATACTTCTCAACACCGCCATCAAGACCTGTCTTCTTTTTGAATATCCACTTACAACCAATAGGATTTCACCCTTTAGGAAGTGGTACCAAATTCTAGGTATCATTCTTTTTCAAAGAATCCATTTCTTCATTCATGACTTCCAGCCAAGACTTTGAATCAGTCATGTTGGTTGCTTCTTTAATAGTCATAGGCTCATCAGTGCTAGTAATTAAAGCATAAGCACAATTTGAATCTAACATAGAGAAACCATACCTATCAGGTTGTCTTTTTTCTCGTGTAGATCTTCTTATAGGCTGAGGTTGTTCTTCATAATCAGAACTTCTAAGCTGCTTGAGCTCTCCTCAGTCTCAGGTACACCATGTAGCTCTTCCCTTTCTAGAGTTTGGAGAATCTCAACTGCATCCTTCTTCTTGTCACTCTAATCTATCCCAAGCTACTGATCACTTACTGAAGTTTTTAGCTAACGAAATATCACGCTTCTGTTGTACAAAACCTTCTCAGTAATAGGGTTCCAAACTTGTATCCTTTCACACCAACTCCATAGCCGATGAGAATACCCTTGATAGCCTTGTTATCCAATTTAGATCTCTTTTCATTTGGCACATAAACATATGCCTCACAGCCAAACACATGGACATGTCTCATAGAGGGCTTCCTACCAGACCATGCTTCCAAAGGCATCTTGTCAACAAGAGCAGAGCAAGGAGATCTACTTATTAGATAACATGTTGTAGCCATTACCTCAGCCCAAAAATTCTGCTCCAGACCAGCACCACTCAGCATACTCCTTGCCTTTTCCATCAGCGTATTGTTTAGCCTTTCAGCAACTCCATTTTGTTGTGGAGTGTAAGGCATTGTCTTATGCCTTTTAATTCCATGATCAGTGCAATACCTCTCAAAATCTACAGAACAAAATTCACTACTATTGTCTGTCCTTAAACATTTGATTTTCCTTCCAGTCTGATTCTCAACCAAAGATTTAAATTCTTTAAACCAACTGAACACTTCTTATTTACTTTTAATAAAGTATACAAATTCCCTTCTTGAACAATCATCAATAAAAGAAACATAATATCTAGACTTCGATAACGAAGGAACATTAACTGGACCAAACACATCAGAATGAACATAATCCAATATACCAGAAGATTTATGAGGAATAGAATATAATGAAACACGGTGTTGTTTTCCATAGATACAATGTTCACAAAAATCAAACTCAAGGTTACAATCATCAAGCCCTTCTACAAGATTTTTATTCTTCAAGGTTTTTAAACCTTTCTCACCAATGTGACCAAGTCTATGATGCCATAGCATAGTCTTCTCAGCTGAGAGTTTTATCTCCATAGCATTTGTAGCTAGAGAAGAGTCTTCATCTTTCTCTATAGGTGCAACAATGTTTGACTTTACAAAGGCACTGTTGCAAAGAATAGGACGTGCATCTAGCGTGTACAGAGTGCCAGTACAAACACCCTTAACCAACACCATTGCACCTATAGCCATTTTACATCCCTTAATTGAAAAGAAAACTTCTACACCAGCATCATTTTACTTACTGACAGAAAGAAGATTTCGAGCCAGACCTGGTATGTGAAGTACGCCACCAATACCCTTGACTCTCCCGTTGGGAAACTGAATTCTGACTATTCCTCCGCCAACTATCTCCAATATTGAATCACTTGCCAAGTATACATTTCCACTGTCATACTTCTCGTATTTAGAGAACCATTCTCTATTGGACGTCATGTGAAAAGAAGCACCTGAGTCAACCAGCTAGACATCATATGATGCCTAAGTTGTCAAGGCTGTTGTAATGAAGACATCTACATCACTTTGAGAAGATTAATTGTCATAAGCATTCTTCTTCTTCTTCTCCTAGCAGTCATTCCAGATATGTTCAAGTTGCCCACAGTTCCAGCATCTCACCTTGAACTTTTTACCAGGAGACTTTGATCTCCCTGTAGATTTGGATTTCGACTTTTTGTCTTTCTTCTTGCCTTTCTCCTTTGGTCTACCTCGAACAACAAGAGCCTCTTTGGCCATCTCTGAAGACTTCCTCTGCATCTCTTTAGATAGCAATGAGGCAATAACGTCTTCCATCTTGAAAGTAGTAGTAGTGCTTCCAATGGCCATCACAAGATGGTGCCAACTTTCAGGTAACGAACACAACAGGAGCATACAATGATCCTCCTCTATTTTTACACCTACAAATGCCAGCTGAGTAACACTCATATTAAACAAGCTCAGATGGTCTGCAACAGATGCACCTTCTTCCATCTTCAAGGAGTACAATTTCTTCCTCAAGAATAACTTATTTACCAAAGACTTTCCCTGATAAATATCACCAAGCTTCTTCCATAATGAAGTTGCAGACTGCTCCTCATGGACATTCAGGAGTACAAAATCAGCTAGACTCAGTCTTATCAAACCTCTTGCTTTTCTATCAGCAAGATCCCAAGCTTCTTGCATTGTACTTTGTGGCTTAGTTCCTGACACTGCAATCCAGAGGTCTCTATCCACAAGCAAGTCTTCTATCTTGAGTTTCCATAACTCAAAGTTACTGCCATTGAATATTTCAATGTCTACTCTACTAGATGTACTTGACATCTCAAACAGAAACAAGTTTCAACAATGCAAGACTCCCATTGAAACAGTCATAGCACAAAAAACTAATCTTTTCTACAAAGATAACACAACTGGCCAAGCTTTGATACCACTTGAAAGGAAAATAGGCATGGATCTAGAGACCCAATAGTGTGGAATACATTCCCTTAACACTAATACAATAGAGGAGAAGAGCATAAACCGGTTTCAGTAGCATTCTAAAACTACTTGAGATGAATACATGCATGTAAAATAGATAACACAAAAATATGAGCATTCACAGTTGACATAAGATATATGTGGGAAAACCTTTCAGGCAAAAAACCCACCACACAAAGTCCAGAAAATTTGTATTATAGTAACAAAAGGTTACATACAAAATTATAGTCTTCTTTGATCAGCTCACAACAGTCACACTAGAATTATCTCTCTATTACAATGTTCTCTCAAACATATAGTTCAAAACTCACTCTCATACAATGTGTCCTCAACTTCCTTAAGTCAAACATTGCATTCAATTATGTCAGTCAACCGTCGATCACAAGGTACATTCATCTCTGATTCAATCGCACCCATGATCTGCCCATTCCGATGTTCCTGCATCGAGCCACCCAGGCATTAATGCATTCACCCAAATTGGGTCCTGTTCACCACCCTGAGTCGACCTGCACCTACTATAATTACTCTTTTGGTTTCCATCCAATCATCATTCAGACACTGAGCCACATGTCCATACCTCATTCGCTATCCACTCCTGACACCGAGTCCAACTCAGTCAAGACTAGCCCTGATCTCAAGCGAGCTCTCCAAGTCTTTACCGCACTACCGCTAAGCTCATTCGACCAGCTCGCGGTATGGTGGTAAGTCAACCGAGCTCGATCAACCAACTCATGGTATGGTGGTGAGCTCGACTGAGTTTACACCGACCATACCCACGCTACCGTTGCACTACCCGAGTTGCCTTGTGGTATAGCGGTGAGCTCATCCAAGCTCACTAGAAACCCCTCTGAGCTCGTCCACCTCACCACCAAAGACACCACCGCACTACCGTTGTAGTCATTGGACATGACCATGGTGTGGCGATGACTGGTCAATGGGACCGTTGACAATCTTACCGTGTTACCATGGGTGCAGATAGGCCACTCCATGGTAGAGCGGTAATCGTCAGCTAGGCCACTGGCGATCTTACCATGGCCACTACGGTCAGTCTCTTGACTGGCCACAGTAGGGCAATAACTGCCAGAGCTAGCCATAGGTGGTCTCACCGCACTACCATGGTGAGTGGACCCATCGCCTACGGTATGGAAGTAATCATCAGACTGACACCGCCAGAGCTAGAATAAGCCGAAGAGACCGATATCGCGGCCACCGTAGTGAGGAAGGATACCGCGAGCGGTAAGGCGGTAAATGCTAAACCCTTCACTGTGGTACTACCAGAACATAAAAGAAGACTGCTACGGTATGGTAGTAAACTACAGAAACACCAAAATTTCACCAAGTCATTAAAACAGGGATTTCAAACTGGAAGTTGAGACACATTTTCTCAACAATTATTCTGTAAATGATAGAAACACCTTTTAAAAGAAGGTAAATTGATCAGATACCTTCTCGTCTGCATGAAGTTTATTCTATCCTCAAGCCAATCATCTTGATAACTTTCTTCGTTTATTAACACAGGTTCCATAGCTTCAAACTCTGTCATTGGCTCACTATTTTCAACGAGATACTCACACAGTCCCTTTCCTTTGACAGTGTTAACAAGTTTGACTTCAATATCATATTCTAGGATCTTGGTGATCCAATCAACTCTCTTCTTTATGATTTCTCCCTCCATGATATACTCTCACACACTAGGATGTTGTACACAAAGAATCACCTTATTATATGATATCAAATGTCGAAACTTCTTAAGTCCTTTCACAATTGCAAAGGCCTACTTTTTTACAAAATTGTACACCTCATACTCTTTTAAGGTTCGTGAGTAGAAAGCAATAGGAGACTACCTTTTTTATTCATCATATTTTTGCATAAGTACAATGGAAATACTATTGCCACCACCAAAAACATACATAATAAAATCTTTTGATAAGTCCGGGTTGACCAATACAGGGGTAGAAGAAATAGCCTCCTTTATAAGCTCAAAAGCTTATCCTGCTTTCGCCGTCAATTTAAAATTCTGGTCCTTTTTAAGCATCATGGTAATAGGCCAAAAAAATCCTACAAAATATGCAATGAATTAGCTAATGAAGTTGACCTTACCCAGAAAAGACTGCACACCCTTCTTGTTGACAGGTTACGGGAGCTCTCGGATTGCATCAAATCTTTCAGGATCAATGGCAATACCCTCCTTAGAGACAACATACCCCAATAGCTTCCCCTGGGGAACACCGAACACACATTTCTTTAGGTTTAAAGAAATCTCGAATTCTTGGCACTTCTGAAAGACAAGCTCCAAATGATCAAAGTGATCATCAACAAATTTTGAAAATATTGTCAAATCATCCAGATAGATGAGTATAATTTTATGGATCAAATCCTTAAAGGCAATATCCATGGCTCTCTAAAAGGTGGCTTCAGCATTTGAGAGTCCAAATGGCATCTTGGCATATGTATAAGCTCCCCACTTTGTGGTGAATGTTGTTTTGTGTTGGTCTTCTTCCTTTACCCAAATCTGGTTGTAGCCCAAAAAAACCATCCAACATTGTAAACATTTCGGAGCCAGCTACGGTTTGTAGAATTACCTCCATTGAAGGCAAGGGGTAATGATCCTTTAAGGATTCTCTATTCAAGTCTCGAAAGTCTACACACAGTCGTATGTCTCCATTTTTCTTTCGGACTGGTACCAGGTTTGACACCCAAGTGTTGTGTTTGATCGAAAACACTATTCGGGATGCGATCAATTTATTCAACTCCTGTGACATGAGAGATTCTATCTTTGGATTTACAGGTCTTTGTCTTTGATTAACTAGCTTCGCCCATTCCAACAACTCAATTTTATGCTCGATGATCCCGAGATCGTATCCTTTAAGATCATCATATGACCATGCTACTACACTCAGATATTCTTCACAGAAATGCCTTAGTTTGTCCTTATTCTTATTAGAAACTTCTTTCCTGACCTTGAGCTTTTTGTCTTCTTCGATATACAAATTGGTATAGTCACCCTTGTCAGCTATGAGCCTTCTCTTGTCACATCATCGAAATCAAACAGGCTCTCCAGAGTGACTAGGCCTCTCAGAAGCTTATTGGATTTCAGCTAGATAATTTGATCCCCATAAGCTTTAGGGATCTTTGGTTGTAGCTGATCAACGAATTCTCCAGATGACTGGAGGAATGATGCAATATCAACATCATTATCGAACACTTTCCAATCTTGATTGTTGTTTGGAACAACGGGCTTTACAATTACCCTCACCACATGCTTATTTTTAATAACTCGGAGGCTGGCTCAAACTGAGCTCCAATAGTCGCCATTTTGTCAGCTTCAAAGTTCTTCTCCCTCGGTATAGCCTAAATATTGAATGTCTCAAAGTTGTCAATCAAATCCCAAACTCTATGTTAGTAGGATCGCATACGGATATTCTTTGTAGCGGAAATTCCACAGATTTGGTTGACCACCTACTCCGAATCTCTGAACACACTTATCTTCTTTGCGCCCATTTGTTCTACAAGACTCAGACCATGGACAAGACCTTCATATTCTGCTTTGTTGTTTGAGTAGGCAAACTAGAAGCGATATGACCTCAAGGTCTTTTCCTCGGACAAGGATATCAAACAAATCCCCACTCCAACTCCTACTCTACATCTTGCACCATCGAAGTACAAAGTCCATATTTTCGAAGATTTTTCACCTCCAGGCTCTTTAGTAACTTTGGGCATAATCTTCCCCTCTTCATGTATAACATAGGTTATGAGGCCAGTTGCATCGTAATTCTCGAAAGGGTCTATATCAATAAATTATTTCAACAAATTTTCTTCATCCTTCGTCTGGGAGGTAGTAGCCTCTTCTTCCTCCATAAATTCCACATTGAACCTCTCTTCCTGAGTAATTGAAGTATGTGTTGCTTCAAAGTTGAGCAGGGCCTCATCAACAACATGTTCAGAATGAAAAGTTTCTGACAATACTTTCATCTTGGCTCCATGTTTGGTCCTTAAAATTGGGTGTGACCAGTCCAGTGCTAGATATCCTCTGACATTTGTTGTCAATTCTTGGGACAAACAAATCCCAAATAGGGGAGGAATATCAATGAGTACAGTATCCTAATTTACAGTGATACTGGGGCAGGAAAACAATGCCATAGGCAATCCTTTGATTACCCCGACGATATCAACTTTATTTCCGTCTAGCTGCATGAATCCCTTATTGAGAGGTTCATATTTTAAACCCAAAGCATCGGCTACTTGCTTAGGCATGAAAATGGTGCTAGTACCAGAGTCAATCATACAATTATGTAACAGCTTGTCACCGATAATAAGTGTTAGAAAGAAAGGCTTGGGTTTAGGCTTACTCTCTTTTTTGGACTCAAGTTTTTCTTCCAGTTGAATTGTTAGCATTTTATCCAAGTCCGACCTGGATATCTTTTCATCATTGGACTGGCTAGGCACCTTCGCATCTTCCTCTCCCGACAATGCCTTCTGTAGATGTACTTTCTGCTTCGGAATAGCCAAGGCATCCCACAAAGAAGCGTTGGTAGATGAATTCTTCAGTTGTTCCACCACGTTGAACTGCACTCACGACTGTTGAGCCACAGTTTCTTGCTCCTTAGGTTTCGCAGTTGGTATAGGCCTTGCGGCTGGTATATCTGATTGTTTGGTAACAATAGGGGTGATTGTAGGAGCCTTCGCCTTCGGAGGAAGTGGATCCAGAGAGCTAAGAATAGCTGCCTTAGACTATGGTGGGATTGGAAATAGGCCTGTCGATGGGCTAGGCGTCAACTGAGATGAAGCATTGGTAGGCAAGGCTATGAAATCTTCGGTGAATCTATGCTTTGAACGCGTGTTGTAGTCATATTGCACTCGAGGCACTTTATCCATAAGGATGTTGTTCAGAAATGTCGACTCATCTCCCTCCATCTATGAAAAGAGGGCCTGGTCTGGAACTATGTCTGACTCTTGCTGAATGGACATCCCTTACATTTGAGCAGTGAGGACAACATTTTCCATCTGCTGAGAAGCGACAGCATAATCAGAATCAGGTATATTACCTTGGCTATGTTGTTCGGCAATATTTTGTTGCAAATTTCCCCGTGGACAATTTTGGGGCATGTGTGCATCATTGCAAGGAAAACACCATGAATTGGAGTATTCGGCTATGTTATTCTACCTAGCGACTAACTCTTTACCTGAACTGGGGTGTACAGTTGCTATTGGTAGGGTCACCGAAACAACTTGGTTATTCGGCTGTGCCTGAGCATTTCCGCATGATCTATCTTGCCACTGGTTTGATTGGTAGGGAGCTTTCTCGCTTTGATAATTTTGATAAGATGACTTCTGATAGTTATATTACTTCCGCTTCGTGGTAGTTAATTCATTAGTCATGGCCCGCATCTCTTCTCTCATCTCATTCATCTTGGCCATCAGGGGGTTAGGCACCAGAGCTACACTCAGAGCTGTTATGAGATACGCGTACATAGACTGGGGCAAAGTTGTAGGCATGCTAGTGGAAGGAAGTTCAACTTCTGCGACGTTGCACACGGGGAAGAATGGCATGATAGGTCTTGGTGCCAACTTCCCAGCAACAATTAGGTTATTATCCGTAGTGATAGCCAAGGCATAAGCATTGGGTAGAGTTGCTTCGCCAAGAGCCTGCAACATCATGGAGATATCGGCATTGATCGACTTTAGGTAGAAAATGAACGCCAGATCCAGAGGTGGTCGGCTGCCAATAGGTACTCTCTACCAGGTTGAATGAAAACATGTGTTCAAATCAGGCAAATATTCATGGGGAGCTTGCTTTATATTGGCCAGATGATGATATAGTGATGATCTATCGCCAGCATTTGAAAATCTTTCATAGAACGGAGTTCTGAGCTGGTCCCAAGTAGCAATAGTATTAGCCTCAAGAGTTATATATGAGCTCATCACCTTTCCTCAGAAGGAAGCGAAAAGCAATCTGAGAGCTAAATTTTCATTTAACACACCGTGTACTAGACATGCGTCTGCCACATCTTGTAGGTGTTCCGTTGGTATATTTGACTCATCCCCGAAATACTTAGGGATAGCTTTTAAAGCAGAAGCAGGGATTGGGGCCCATATTGTAGGAGTTATAGGTGCTACTAAGGGACTGCCAGTGTCCCAAGGTACATAATTTCTAGCGGCCATAGGTGCAGCAAAAGTAGGCGACACTGGAGAAGGAGGAGACGGAGGAGGTGAAGGACTACCTCGGCGACCTCTTCGAATGCACAAAAACTAATGGTGGTATGATCTGGCTAGGGAATCATACAGTCTGTGACCTAGTTACAGATCGATGGCTCATACACACCTATAAGATCTAGAAAACACGTCCCACTGGGTGTCCTAAAAAAAGAACTGTTGACACAAGATTTTGCATGTAGCAGCAGTCTTATGGGAAACTTAGCTATTGGGGGACATAGTGCGCTAGCTAAGTGACCTTCGAGGTTTTATCGAATCCGGCTCTTTGTTTAGTGGGGGAGGTAAAAGGTTAGAAAGATAGTGAAATATAAAATCTACACTATAGGCGATGCGCCAAAATCATAGACAAAATTACCAGATTACAGTGCAGAATGCAAAGGCTCAAACCACCAAAATGTTATTTATCAAGTAATTTTTTTCAAAATCACTTTAAACATAACAAATACCTTCTAATTTGCATAGCATAATCTAGCATAACCTTAGCTAACACAGAGGAGTTGAGGAAACATGATCTGTATTCATTGAGCTATGAAAGATTACAAAAGTTGAAGAATAGGCATTCATACAATAAAAGAAGATAATAGCACAGACTAACAGTCTTACTAAATGCATGAAAAATAGAAAGGCTGAATTGATTTGGCACAGTCTCGAGTCTTCAAATTTAATACAACTATTACAAAGGCTTCTTCCCAGTGCTTGAGATTTTTTTGCAACTTAATCAACAACCAAATAAAGAGAAACATGGTCGCATTTATAGGCCAGTCCACCACCTAAAACATATTTGGATAAAGAAAGCTGCGAGCAAGGATCAACATCCCAGATCACCTTGAGCCACCACAACAAACATCAATCACCCAGGAACATGCCAGCAAAGCCACCATAGGGAATGGAAAACCATGCAACAACAAAATAGCACACGTGACACCCCAGAAGAAAACATGGCAGTAGGCAAGCACAAAAAGCGTAGTGACAATTTCAAGGTAACCAACGCAGCAGCGACTACCACATGTCAGGCAGACGAAGCTCAGAAAAAAGACGAAGGGATTCCCAACGAAAAGCTCCGAGAGGGAGCCACGTGGAGCACGTCGAGCGAAAGAACGTACAACGTGGGTCCAGTTCAAAAAACATCTAGAGAAAGCCACGTGTTGTGCAGACGGAGACTAGCAAGAGCAAAGCGATATGAAAAGCAAAAGCTCTGAGAGGGAGCCACGTGGAGCATGCCGAAGGAAGTGTGAAATTGAAAGGTAAGGCACAGTCGCAAACATAAAAATAAAAACTGCAAAGGCTTAGCAATTTTTGTGAAACACTAATCAGTAAACTACCCAAATTTATAAGCAATACTCAAATGGGATTCATCAAAGGAAGGTATATTCTCAAGAATTTGATAACAAGTTTAGAGGCTATGGGGTAGGCTAGAAACTCCAAGTAAAACTTAGCCATGCTCTTGCTAGTCTTTGAGAAGGCCTATGAAAGGATAAAGTGGGTCTTCCTAAGAACAACACTAGAAGCATTTGACTTTCCCAAGCCCTTCTATAACATGGTGAATACACTATTGAAGGATGTAGTGGCTCAAGTGGATGTAAATGGTTCCCTCTCTAAGGTGTTGAATCTAGAAAGTTCTATTAGGTGGGGGTGTCCCTATCCCCAACCCTTTTTGTCATTGCTTTTGATGTAGTGCACTACTTATTGAGAGATCCTTTCATCTCCCCTAGAGTTAAAGGTCTAATACTGGCTGACCACAACGAGGTCCCAAACATCCAATTTGTACATGATACTGCAATTTTTGTGGAGCTTGAATAAATGAATCTAGAGAATCTAATGAACAAGCTTAGTCTATTTTGAAAGGAATTCAAGGAAATAATTTATAGAGAAAATTCCATCATGCCAGGATGGACAAAGACCTCCTAATTAACTACACAAATTTAACTTTCAATGGGGGCCCATATAAACAAATCAGGTATCTGGGGATCCTTTTTGTAGTCAGCTCCAATTTAAAGGAAATGTGGCTATGGGTTAAGGAAAAAATTGATAGTAAATTAGATGGTTGGAACATACAATACCTATCCATTTCTAGTAGGATCCAAGTATATCAAAAATTATTCCCTCTTACACTATCTACTTTGCATTTGTGTGGTTCTTTAGCAACTATCGAGTAGTTGAGAATAAAAATAGATTAGAATCTTCCTTTGGTCAAATGGGAAGAGGAAAATGAAAAACCACTTTTTTGAATGGGAATGGTGTTGCCTAGAGAAGGCACATGGGGGATTGGACTAAAAGACCCCCAAAAAAAATGGCATGACCTTAGCTACCAAATGGATCATTAAGGATCTAGATGGAAATGAACCTTGGAAAATTGTGATGAGAAACAATATTCAACTTGTACTTCTTAAGCAAGAAAAAAGTTGGAAAATGTTATTTTTGTGCCTATAGCACACATGCCTCGTTCACAACGGGGACCCTCTCTTTTCGCCTATGTTGGGTCACTTTTTGTTTTGACTCATTTTGTGTGCCCCCTATTTTGAGTCCTATATGGTCAAGCAACCCTAAAAGAATCATCTTGGGTTGACCATATTCTTTTATCCCCCTTAAATTTTCAAAGTCCTAAGTCTTTGCGGGATTCCCTTGGTTATTTTCCTTCAAGCCTTAAAGTTGGCATCCTTCGGTCAATGTGGGCTCACCCTTGCAGGTCGCCCCATGCAGGTTTCCTTCCTGTCAGTGTCATTCTAAACAATGATGGTGTCCTCTCGCCTCGCGGGACCCGTGGTCATCTCAAATCATTTTCATTGACGATCATTTTGAATGGCCAACACTTGACCTCCTTCCCTCCTACAAACTCTGTTGTCCCTGTTGTCATGTTCAAAGTGAATATTCACCAACCCAGATGACTTCCATACAAGCATTAATGAGGGAATTAAATGCCATATTCCCTATAAATACTCTTGCCTGACCTATCATTTTTAGAACATTCTTTTGAAGCAAAGTGTTAGAGCCCCAACCTCTACCTTCATCGCACCCGCAACCTTCATTCGCCGATTCAAGCATCATCTAAGGTGTTCTCATCATTGACTAGTGTGGGAGCCAAAGGTGATTTCACCATTGATCCTTGCCATCTTTTTTTCCTCTAGAATTTGAAAATTATTAAAGTGTTTGTTCAATAAAATGGTGAATCTAGGTAAAGAATTGGCCTCCCTACCAAACCCATAAATTAAAAACTTGGAAAAACCTCAAAAATGATGATATGATCACACATCAAACCTGAAGCCCCCGTTGCTATTCTTAAGCGTGATAGTCAATCCCTTCAAGACCGCTTCCCTCCCTTTGTCATGTGATTCCCATGCAAACACTAAATTTTGAAAATGGTCGCCATCTTTGTCAGGCCTTCCTTCGCGAGGTGCTCCCTTCTCTCGGTTGTTGCTCAAACCTTAAAATTTCACAAATTCAAAGGGCACATCCATCGGCCCTATTGGGTCCGAGTGTGTGGGCTTCCACGCATGAATTGTTCATATGCTCAACTGTTTTGAATGACCTCCGTGACCTGTCCTCCTGTCGATCGAACCTCATCCTCGTAGTCATTGCTCAAGGACAAACTTGGTGAAAATTCCCAAGGTTGAATTAAACAACTGACCCATTTGGACCCGCAATTATGGACCTCCATCTATAGGAAGCCATTGCTTCGTCTTCTTTCCAAATGTCTTTCAAGATCCTTCTTTCTGCTTACTAGAACCCAACTATTTGTGTGTCCTCTGCTATCAAGTGTCAAGTTTCATGTAGGCCATTGTTAACTCTTACATGTTGCAACTCATAGGGAGCCGCTACTTCCTCGCCATCTCAAAATGCCCAACCGACCATTGCCTCCCATTGGTTGAAACCTGACACCCCGTCTACCCTTTTACCCTTCAAAATCGACTAAGTCTCAATGTAACGTGGGTTGGGTCTTGTAGACTTTCGCTTGGTTTCACAGTTTCATACGATCGTCTCATAGAATCCTTCCGTTTGTTAGATCCAACACTCTTGTTTGTCATCCAAGCCCACAGATGAAATGCATTCACCTCCTACGGAACCACCTATGAAGGTATTGTTAGAAACCAAGATCAAACATGCAAACCTAAACACCTTCCATAGAAGAGAAAATAAAAAAAAGCAAAGCTTTGCATGAAGATGTGCAAATTGATATATTCATAATTAAGATATTACAATGAGAGAATTTTTTTATAAAAGCAATGTATGCAACCCTAATGTTGACCTAAAAATAGCTCAACTAAATAAAGCTTACTTATTAATTAAGTAAACTAATTATTAACTAAGTAAAGTTATGCAAGTGTAATTAAATATTAATTACACTAACAACCCCCCATAAGTGAAACTTAGGGAGACTAAATAAGCATGCACTTAAAACTAAGATGAATGCAAGAAAGCATGAATGGTTCTCGACAACAAGGCCTGATCAGGTACCCATGTACAAATGCAATAAAGAGGTAGAGAAGGAAAACCTAGTGGGACAACCCCCCTACAACGAGATGATTGCTGCAAAGAAGCACTAGAAGAACACTGTGGGGTAACACTGGAACCATAATTCGGAAAGCAAGGAAAGATACTTTTGTCTACAAGAAACCATATCGAAATCATAATAATGTAACAGACCCAATGCCATGGAACACTCAAAAACAACAAACTGGAACAACCCTAGAATCCATAAAGCAACTGTAGATGAAATGAATGATGACAAAATCTGGAAGCCATGAATCTCGATGCTGATGTCAAACTAAGAGTAAAATTTTTCCATGGGAACAATTAACATAAAGACTCTGGAACATTAACCACAAATTTAGTGGCCCTCAAATTGAGAATGATCCGATGTGGATCATTAACCATAGGCTCTCAATCTAAAGTGTGAACCGATATGAATCTGATATGTGTCAAGCTAAGACAAAATATGGCCAAAAGAAACTAAGAAACCAGATTACAATCCATGCGAGTTTTTATCAAAACACAATGAAGACCAAAGTGCATGCACACTCTAATCATATTATTATGCAAGAAACCCCCCTGATGGAAAATTATATCAGTTCATTTATTACAATACCCAATGATTGAAAAAGGAGAGAATGCCTAAACATTCATAAATAGAAAATAAAAATAGACATCATATTTTTGTAGAGGACTGAACCAACTGTCCAATGCCGCAAGAATGGCAAAAAAAGGATCACCGAGTCAAAAGATATTCCCTCTAGAGTGAAAAACACAAGTTCTGAGTTCAAGGACCTGAAAAATAAAATTGGAGCATAATCAGAAAAAATAACCCACACCAACACAATGGACTCCAAACCAGCTTTCCAACGATATCTCGTTTGCGAAAACCCAACTCCGTATGCAAAAGTTATGCCCAATTTGGTGAAAGTGTTCCAGAATGGCCAATTTGGCCTACAGGTAGCCTAGAGGGCTAAAAATATTTCGGCCCCTGGTCCTGTGCGTGACCAGGGGCTGGCAGACTGGGGGCTACGGTAGAGCCCTTGGTCATTGATATGACCAGCGCAGGGCCTAAGGGGCCCGTCGGGGGCTGGGCGTATAGCGCCCGGTCCCCCATATGACCTCGGTCTATGCAGATGGAGCCTGCGGGGGCTGAAGTGGTCGACGGAGCTGGAGGGGGAGCCACCAGCATCGGCGGCGGACCGGTGGTGGGTAGATTTGAACTGGGAGTGCCGGCCCACATCCTAAAAACATAGATTAATGATTTTTTTTTGCATTTTTTTCAAAAATTGTGCCTCGGAGTGCATGCTGGGGAGGCCGTACGACATCCCTAACAATTTTTTTTGCCTTCTAGATCAAGTGCTCAGAAATTGACCAAACGATAGGTGTCCTTAGGGTTTTTGGCTGCTACGAACGCAATGGTGACCTACATTCGTGCTTAAAATGCTCTGAAAAATTAGCTACCTCCAGAGCTTGCAAAAAATCACTGAGCTTGAAACCCTCACAGATTTCTTCAACGATGATCAAAATCAGAAAAATAAAAGTCAATCCTGACTTTTTCCAGTGCTTTGAATCCAATGGTGAAGAAAAATCTGATCCAAGACACTGCATAAATGAACTCAGGGCATGATACCCTCGAGGAACCCTGAACAAACTCTGCAATGAATTTCTCCAGAATTTGAGAAGGGGCTGCATGTCAAGGCTCTGATACCATGTTAGAAACCAAGAGCAGACATGCAAACCTAAACGCCTTCCACAAAAGAGAAAATCAGAAAAAAGCAAAGCTTTGCATGAATATGTGCAAATTGATATATTCAGAATTAAGATATTACAATGAGAGAATTGCTTTATAAAAGAAATGTATGCAACCCTAATGTTGACCTAAAAAAAACTCAACTAAATAAGGCTTACTTATTAATTAAGTAAACTAATTATTACCTAAGAAAAACCTAAGTAAATTTATGCAAGTGTAATTAAATATTAATTACACTAACAGGTATCCCTTGTGGAATCTCCATCCCATCACCACTATTCCAAATGGTCAACCTCCCACATCCTTCTGCACCTTTTGACCCACAAGACCATTGTCCTTTGACCCCACTGGTCCTCCTTGGTGGAAGGCCGCTTGTGAGAAGCTAGCTTGCTAGTACCATCCATCTCTACTACCTCCAAAACAACTGCCAGCCTAGGGAAGTCTACATCCCTGGGCTCGCATTGGCCAATTTCCTCCAAATGAAAAATGAAGATGATCTTTAGAGGATTTTTATGATCTTTAAATGATGAATTATTTGATCTAACGTTGTTTTGCAAGATCTTGTCTAATGTTTCTTGTATTATTATGCTCAAATCATTTACTACTCTTTTGATTGTAGGATATATGGAACCAACTACTGGATCCTCAGGGGCGGCCGCAGAGAAAGACAAAGGAAAGAAGATCACAAAATCACCTCGAGGCAAGGAGGATACAGATCAAATGAGGTACAAGTTACAAGGGGAGCCCCTCAACTCAAAGGTCACTACTAACTAGAAGGATATCTTAAACACTAATTTGGGACACATAGACATTGATGAATTCAAACAGAGGGTCAAATTCCACCCCACAACATAAAATACAAAAAGAATCAGAGGCAGTGGATTGGTTAAGGCCGTAGGATTCCCACCAGGCCTCATAGCCCCTGAACTTGTGATGGCCGATAGGGAGGCATACCAGGAGGATACCAAAACAATAGTGGAGAGGGATGGAAATGGTTGGCTGATTTGTCTGCCAAGTAAATAGGGAGGACCTTCCATATCCCTACCTTCAGTGAAATGGAGAAAACTTCTAAATAATATGAAAAGTAGATGTGGGAGGTTGATCCCCTCAAGTGTAAGAAGTTAATCAATCAATACTGGTTGAAGGATAAGAGGGGAAATGCCAATAAAGTGCCCCAAGAGCTCTTCCACAATGACTTTTATGAATATTACCATGACTTGGTAACTCTTCTGAGTAGAATTATGGGCCTTCCAACTGTGGCCTTCTTTTAGGTTTGGATGTTCTATTTTATTGAGGAGATCATCTGAGGAAACACTTATTTATATTTGGCTAGAATGATCAATGACTACCTGCATGAGTAGTCTGTGGAAGTAAAGAAAAATTCAAAGTTATACATGATGTCATACCTTGTATACTTGCTTGTTGAACATGCCCAATATAGGGGATTTTTTGTGGCACCAAATCCAACTCTAGAGAGGGACGTAAATGTATATGATAACTACCCTCAACTCTAATACATAAATTACAAGAGGGACTACTGCAAGGTCAATGATGCCTTAATAGGACACATCATCAGAATGCTTGGAGGTGACCCTGAAAGCAGAGTATCACATAGTGCCAATGCCTTCATTCGCTGATTCGGATTTCTATTTATACAATTTCCAAATTTTACTTACATCTAAGCCAAGGGTTTTTTTGATAAACCGTATAAGCTGCCCCAATACCCAAATGACTAGATAATATTGCTTGAGCTCTCACGGTAGTTGTAATGAGTGCACACCCTCCTGAGCAACATGTATTGAGTGGGGATTCCTTATCCCCTCTCCTTCGGCCAAGGCATGTATGAGCTCCATACATCGCAGTATGCAAAATGTTCAGACAAGGAGCTAAATGAATATAACTTGAAGTTTCACATTGCTCAGCCACGAATGGACCCATATGGAAAGATGAAGAAAATGGTTGGATTGGAATATGCCCACCTACATAATGTCGAGGAATTTTGGCCCAATTGCAAGGATGAAAAGGAGGTGTGTATGTGGAAATACATGTGCATGACGACCTACTTTGTCAAGGTGGTAAAATTGTTTCTTGTACTGGAGCAAGTGATCGAAGAAGAAGGCACGATGGTGGAACCAAGGTATGACATTGTCACCAACTTGTCGTTGCCATTAATCAATTGGAATGAAGATGAGGTCAATGACCTCGATATTATCACAAAGCCTAGCGAGGCAAGAACCAAACAATGGATTGATGGGAAAATTTCCCAATTAAAGTAGCAAGGTGTGACCCTAACATATGGTGAACTCGAAGAGTCAATGGAAGGTGAGACCAATAGTGCCTCTAATGCTACCTCAATAGGAGAGACCTCAACATCTCCCCTGAACACAAGATCAAAGAAAAGAAAATAAGTGGTTGAGTGGCAACCCAAATCTAAAGAGTCTCTGGGGAAGGCTCTGAAAGTTGGAACTTTAAAGAAATCAAAGAGATTGGGAAACTTCACAGGGATGCCCACTATCCAAGAGGACCTACTCCATGAGGGATAAGAACAACCAAAGTCCCCACATGTTACACATTTTCTCCCTGCTACAACAGATACTACCGTTGTTACTCCCCCACCTATCTTACAAGTAGTGGTTGCCACCTTGCCTCCACCTTTCCTATGTTCCAGGTTATAATTGTGGATTCCTCATCTGCCACTACTTCCCCACTCTCTTCCTCATCCATGTCTCCCACATTGTCTCTTTTGCCTGCCACTATAGTATCAACAATGCTCACTCTCATCCTCCCAGAAGCTTTCACTAAATACATGTAGAACATGCCCTGTGAGCTCTCTGGAATGTTTGCAAACCCCTTAGTGCAAGCCGCTTTAGCTCATGCCATAATTGGTCTCCTTGTCCCTCCTCCTCCTACTAAGCCTCCTACGATGGAGGAAACAATGTAATTTTTTGAAGAATTGGATAGGCAGCAAAAGGAAGCATCCAAGAGACTGGAGGAAGAAGCAAATGATTATCATGAGAATCCTCCACACCAGCATCTAGTAATTGATGAGGTTGTCCATGAAGAGGAGGAAGCATAATACTCTGAGGAAGGCAACAAAGAACCAAAATATATCATGGAGACCTTTCATCCTAACCTTGAGGAGGAGTTGGCTCAACAACTCAAGGATGTTAGGGAGGAGACTGAAAAGCAGCCTACCATTGAAGAAAAGAATACTGATGAAGAAATGGAGGACACTGAACCTCCAACAAGGGAGCAAGATTAAATCCCCAAGCATGATGAAGAGATTCCTCCCCCAGAAGAATAAGAAGAAAGAGAGGAAGAAAAGAAAGAAGAGGAAAAGCTTGAAGAAGAGGCTAAAATGAGAAAAAGCCCAAAAATAGAACACTGTGAAGATCATGGGCATGAAGAAGAAGAAGAGAAAAATTCTAAGAAAGAAGACAAACCCAAGGAGCGTATAGCAACTAAGTCCCCAAAAAAAGTGACTGTTCTTATTCAAGATTCAGATGAAGAAGAAGGGGAAAAATCAAAACAAGAGACCTCGGGTGACAAAACATTGCAAATCCAGCATGCCCATGAAGAGGAAGGTGATCACAAATCAATGAAAGGGGAAGGTCAAATGCTCGAGTGGCTTGAGAAGCAACTAGAAAAGAAGACCCTAACCCCAACATATTTGAACACAAGGCTGGAGGCCATCTTGGCTTGAGCCCAAATCAGCACCAAGAAGAAAAAGAAGTTGAAGGTCAAATCTCAGCTAATCATGGATGCATTTGAATCAAGAATAGTACAAATTTCCACCTCGATAATGGGTGAGGAAGGGGTCAGCTATAATAATTCCACCATTGACCAAGGGATGGCCACAAGATAGAAAAATATTGATCACCTTCAGGTATCTGTCACCACAATTGTGCACCAAATAAATAAGGATAAGGCCTCTAAGGAGGAATTAAAGGCACGAATGGCGGATCTAACGGTATATATTCAACAATGGTCTTCAACTGAGGAACTCCCTACCACATCAATGACTGCCCCACTATTGCTATTAGAAGAGCATATCAACATGCTTGAAAAGAGAAAGAGTTGGGCCAATGCCATTGAAGATTGGTTCTGATAGGTCCTTTACAATGGAAACATGGGCATTGGACGTGTTGTTAGGACAATGAATAAATTCTTGGAAGTGCAAAAGTATCTTGGGGATATAAGGAAAGTCTGTATTGACTTCCTAGAGTTATAGGGTTATGTATCCTAAAATTGAGGCAATCCTCAAGATGCCTGAAAGAACAATGAAAAAAGAGCTTGCTATGGTAGAAGGCGATTTCTGGCTTGTAGAAAATTGGAAATTAGGCCTCGATCAACGGAAAGAAATCTTAGAGGGGTGCTCCATGAAGTGGAGCAAGATATGGATTGGGTTAAAGAAACCAGGACAACTTGTGGGGAGTACCTGACGTTGATGACATATTTTGAAATGCCCTCTGCTGAGATAGATCCATAGAAGATAAAGCCCTACTTCCATAAAAAGATGGAGAATGGAACTGCAGGAAAACTTACAGTAGATTTTTTGGGTTTTGTTGCTCAGGCCTTCACCCAATCTGAACAAGTAATGGAAAAAAACACCCAACAATGACAAATATTGGGACACACTCACTCGTCGATCCAAAAAATTGAACTTCTAGGTGCTTCAATCTGACATTTTGGAATGGGATAAGCTCCATCCTTTGATCAGAAAATTTATGGAATATGCTACATTACAGAAGGAGGCTGAAAAGCCTATTATAGATGATGATTTTCTCATGGTTTAGCTATAGAAAACAATAGTTAGCAAGAGGAAAAAGAGCTATAGTGATGCCACAAGAAGAGAAAATGGGAATAAGACAAAGAATGTATTTTAAATTTCTATATATTTGGGGGTAGGTGAAACCCTAATGTAAAATGAACCTAGGCCACACAATGAAAGTAAATCATGGCCATTCATTTTACTTTTTGAAAACTATAAATAGGGGGTCTCCTCTCATTTTCAAGGGAGAGTTGAGTTGTTGTAAAGATATGTTGCTAGAATGTTAATAGAAATTCATTGATTTGGTGGATTCTTGGGTTCCAACTTATGTTGCATGATTCTTCTTCTCTTACTTAGTGAATTTAAATAGATTTTCTTTATTGTTTTATGTACTTTAGTTTGCTTTAGTAGATTAGTTAGATGTTTTTCATTGATGTTGGAGATTTCTATGGTGTTGACCTCTTCCTAGTTCATACTTTTGGTTGCATATTGATGATATACAACTGTACAAAGTTAGTTTGAACTTTATATCATTGCTGCACTCAAATCTCATCTCTTTATTCATGTTCATGGTGAATGAAAATTTGAAATTTGTAGTCCTTAGAAGATTGCACTAGTTTCATGATACAACATACTTTCTTGGTTAAGTGGAAATAAGTCTTGGGAAGGTTGGCCCACTGTAGCAACCTCCATTCTCATTATTCATCACTAGTTTCAAATCCAGGAACCTCTTCACTTCCCTGCCTTTTTCCTTTTTTTTAATAGTGACTTTGAACAAGGTCCATTGCATATTGTTAAGCCAAATCTCAAGCTGAAATAGGAGTTTTAGACTGATGTTCGAACCTACAACAATTGTACAAGTGACTTTCCATCTTAAGAACTCCATTGAAACGAACCAATTCTCCTCCAGCCTAACTTTCGTAAGACTGCCCTATGATTACTAGCAAGATCACATTTAAATCCTTGAGATATTCCAAGCAAGTAATGACCTGACACCTGAGAGACCTTAGGGTAGTGATATGTAACTCATTTGCAGATTTCTACCTTTCAAGAGAGGTAGTTCACTTGTGCATTACTTGTGTTGAGAAAGTGTATAAAACACCCATCAACAGTTACCTTTTATTGATCTACTCTTTACCAAGCACCCAATAGTACCTATAGGCTCAATGGTGTTTAAAATCATATGGATGAATTGGGAACTAATAAGGAACAATTTAAAAAACCCTTAGCTAATTGAAAACAATTGCATTATAATCCATCCCAACAGGTCAATTTGGTGGAACTTGGAGCACAATAGGAAACCTCTTGCTCTCCTTCAAGGTTGTCCTGCCAAAAAGTGGGCCCAAGATGGAATCCAAACCTTTGGTAATTTCATGAGAAATGGTGCTTTAAAGGATTGGGACCTTCTATGAGAAGATTTTGGTCTACCCCATTCAAATTTGAGAACCTATTCTATCCTTAAATTTTCTTGTAGAGACATTCAACCTACACAAATTGTAAGCCTAGTCTTGACCTACATAAAGACTTTAGCTGGCAAGGAAACATTCCTCTTGTTGAACTAAATACCAAAATAATATATATAAAAACTAATTAATTTTGATCCTTTAACGGGTCATTTGAATAGAACTTGGAAGGTAAATTTTGAAAACAAGCAATGACAAAAAATCTTTAAATCTATCTAGTCCAATTTTTTGGACCCCAAAAAGGCATGCTTTAGGTGGATAATTCTTCTTCAAAGGGCTCCTTATAAGATGAACTACTCTAATATAGATGTTTGCAATATTTGTGGAACTCCTGAAACTATTGAACATATATTTTTTGACTGCTTCTATGCCAATGAAATCTGGAAAATATTTTGCAATAATTAATTGATTTGGAAGGAAAATGAAAAAGTAAATTGAAAATAAATTCTAATTAGGAATGAAAAAACTAAACAATGATTTAACTTATTTTGGTATTGTTTGACCACTAAAATTCTATGAAAATTTTGGAAGGAAAGAAATGAGGATAAGATTAATGGGTGTTGGAGGACACTTACTAAGTCTTCAAAAGGGTTCATAATGTTTAATGTTGCATTGCAGGTAACTATAACTATGGAAAATTCTATGGTAAAGTTCATGAAACTATTGGGAGATGGTATTGTTCAGGTCAACAGAGAAGAAATAAAATATGGGCATACTTGGAGTTATCAACATGAAGATTTCACAACCTTTCTCAAAGCCCTCAGTGAATTCCAAAAGTCCTTCAATGAAGTGGTAGTAGCTAGAAAATGAAAGAGAGATAAATGAATGCATGGTCCTAGAGTTTATGTAAGTGAAGGAGATAACCCATTATTAGGAGTGAGATCCAATACAAATATTTTAGAAGTAGATTCAAGATGGGATACAGTAGAGGATGGTAGCTAGAGAAAGAATTCCTAAGTTACATTGTTCCAGCATATAATTATACACAATTATATGCATAATATACACATAGCTATACATAGCTACAAATAAATTTTTATGAGAAATAATCTATACCTTCTACATACACAATAAGTAGTATATTTTTCTCATTCTTAGATACGTTAAAATATGTCTATACAATATTCTTTGTACATGTGTAGTAAGATTTGTCTTGTAAATGCACACTAGTCTCAGTCCAAGAACAGTTTGGTTAAATTTGTTTATGCATTTTAAACTCAATACATACATTTTAAACTCAATACTATATAGGTTATAGATTCTAGTTGTAAAGGAATACTGGAATGTTACAATGATGCACCAACATAAGTGAACTTATTTGTAACTATTTCAAGTTTTTACTATTATTAATACAAAAAAAAGATAAGAAACTATTTTGTGTACAAGAAACTAATACAATTTCAACATGGATTTTCTATTATACTTTGTGAGAATTTTATAAAATATCAAAGGATTATGCCTGTTGTAGGAATATGGATTTTGGTCATTCATGATTTATGTCATTTTTATATATCTGAATTGAATAAATTGGTTAAGTCAATCTTGGTATAGTGATATTGAATAGATTCTTAGCTTATATCTATGCATATGTTTTTGGTGATTCGATTTGATGCGTCGTAAAGAATCTTGAAATTATAAATTTCCTTTGAAGATCACATCGGTATTAATAGTGATTGAGTGAATACTAATTACTTAATTACTATTTATAGTGATTTTCCTTACCATTCTAGAATTGATAAATAGAATGAAATTTATCTTTACCCATTTAGTTTAAGATTTTTCATTAAAATTATCTCTCAACCTTGAATCGTTTTATTTTTATTTTTATAATACTTTAAATGTTTGAAAGAACATAGTAATAGTATAGATATGCTAAAAAAGATGCATTAGCATGCAATTGGTTTTGAATTCAAATAAATGTATATTATTACTGATGTTACATATCTTGAATATATTTTCTAGAACATCAGAATCACCCAAGCCCCTTGTTGAATTTTTTTACATGAATCACTAAGCTATCCATCATGGTCAAGACCTGGCCTAAAAGGAACCTTTGAGTAGGAATCCCTACTTTTCAAGAGGATTAGTAATTTATTATTACTTAGAAATTTGGTTGTGCTAAAACCAACATCAACAAGTAGCTTGATCAACTATAATAAAACCATCCACATACTTTTTTGTATCCTCATAGCTAGATTTGCACCAAAAATGAAGAGTACTATTAGATAAGTGAATATAGAATAATAGTTTATTGAAGGATTTAATGAGAGGGTTGAAAGAGTAAATTCAGTTCTTCAACGAGAGAGCATGTTGACCCAAAAATCAAGGGTGATTAGAAAAATAATATTTTTATTATAGACTAAATTAAAGACAACCATAACTAAACCCTTGGAATAAGGGTAGATATTAATTTTTCTATCTATAATAGTACACCATTTCTCATAAATTAAATGGTTTACCTCATGAAGCCAAGGCCATGGTTGATAGAGCCTACAAATTAGACCCTTTTGGAACAAATATTGCTCATTTTTTAAAACTTCCTCCCTAGATGTAGAACAAGGGGAGGCAAACCAAAAGGTAAGAAGGATTCACCATATGCAATAGAATGACCCATAATAGAACCATTAGTATTGTTCTTCTTAGGAGAGAGACCATTGCATAGAGTATTTATATATTTCTTTGATAGGGAAAAGTGAGACACCAATGAAAGGGTTCGCATTCAAAGAAAGAACTAATATTGTGTATAAATTATAAGCTTTCACATCTATCCCAAGAAAAAACATCAACTTTATTCATAGTAGAAGTGTAAAACTTTGTATCCAAGTGACTAGATGAACTAGAAAAATCAAGTAAAGCATCCAATGGCATGTACCTGACTCATAAATGAACCACACAATCATACACAAAAGAACAAGGGATGGGAGAGATTAAGTAGGAATGGGTAGGAAAATTTTATTTGAAACTATAAAGAGTGGGAGAAAACCATTGTAGAGACTATCTTTTTGTAGTTGTAAGCATTGTTTAGTTATATGGTGTAGGAGCATCCAATAGTGTAAGGAAATATTGTATCACCCAAAAAAAATGTTTTCTTTATTTTCTTTAGTTGGTTTGAGTTCCATGATGGCACTTAAGGTGCATGAGATAGTTAGGAGTCAAAAATAGTGAAAATGGTCACTTACTATTTTTAGTAAGTCACCCTAAATAGGCTCGTATGAACCTAAAAATTTACCCGAAGGAGTAGAGCTGAAAACAAATTTCATTTGCAAAAGAATCACCTCAATACCATGAACGGTTTGAGAGAAATTAAAGTTTTTGTCCCAGGAAATTTCTCCAGTGTAGCTTCAAATTCAAATATAAAACTTTAGAGGCCTTGAAACAACTTGAAAAGTGTTCGAACCAACCTATGGTCGGTTCATGCATTGCAAATATCTTTGAGAGCTTTCCAATGATATGCAATAATAACAAATTGAACAACCGGATCAAATTTCATGGCCCCGCAAAGTTGCCCCTCTAAAAAGTGAATTTCATTAAAATTTCTTCCTGGACCAGAAATCAAATGGCGAGACTTTTGGCACCAAAAAAAAAGGGAAATTTGAACTTTATAGAACATTCTAGGGCACTTATTGGGTAAAATAAAAAGGGTTTAGTGGGGGTTGTAGAAGGTGGCTCTATTAGCACAGATTGTGGCTTTGAATAATATTTTTCTTTCAGATTTTATTTTGTTGTAATGAATCAAGCCCATGAGGCTATAGCATTGTAGGCCTCATCAAGAGGTATCAAATTAGGAGTTCTTGAGCCTGTAATAGAGCGTTAAACGTGAGGTAGTTGCAACAGGACTTGTGAGCGTGGGTTGAGTTCAAGATGCCTCCAAGACTTTCCTAGCATGGCAAAGGTAGAGGCTGAGGTGGTGGAGGAAGAGATCCACCTAGAGATGAAATCAAAGCCCTTAGAAGGCAATTAGAAACCTTGCAACAAGAGGTTTGAAAAAGAGATGTGCAATAAGATAGAGATGACAATCAATATGAAATATAAGAGGAAATGGAAGAGGAAATGGAAGAGGAATAGCAGGGTCCAATGGATCTTGAAGAAAGAAGATTGATGTGAGCGATATCAAGCATTGGGAAGAGACCTAAAATGGAGGTTTCAACTTTCAGTGGAAGTCTGAATCTTGAAGTATTGATCGATTGGATCAATGACATGGAGGAATTTTTTGAGTTTGAGGAGATTGAAGATCCTCACAAAGTGAGGGTTGGAAAGAAAAAATTGAAAGGTCACACCAGTATATGGTGGAAAGAGGTCTAGTTAGAAAGAGGAAGACAAGGGAAAGATAAAATTTCTAGATGGGACAAAATGGTGTCAAAATTGAAGAAACAATTTATTTTAGCTGATTACAAATTAGAGTTGCTCAAGAAGATGTAGAGCTTGAGGCAAGGAAAAAGGATGATGAAACAATACACAAAGGAATTTCATAAGGTTCTGATTTAGATAGGACATTCTAAGGCGAATAAAGAGAAAGTTGCTCAGTATATTAACAGGTTGAAACTAGGGGTTGGGGCCCTAACTCAGTTGGCTAAATATTTCCTGTTGCAGGAGGTTGGTCATGAGGTCTAGTCTGCCCACCCCCTTATGGTACTAGAGGGTGTGTCATGCAAGTGGCTCTGGTCACATTAATTTTTTACCAAGCACACTGCAGTTTATAGGGGGTTGTGCTACTTGATTCTTGTTGTCTAAAAAAAATAGGTTGAAGCCAAGCATATAGGAAGATTTGGCACTGGTAAGAATTAATTCCATTGAGGAAACTTATTGTTTTTCTCTAAAGGTTGAAGAATGGTTGAACAAGAGGTTTGAGAACAAACAACGAGGTGGAGGTTGTGGAGGAAAGACCGATGGGAAATCATATGAAGGTCGAAATGAAGACCAAAAGAAGGGTGAAGGATCTAGTAGCAGCCAAAAAGGAGATAACACCTACCATCCTTGTGATCAGAATAATGGAGACCAAAGAGGAAGAGGAAGATCTTGATGAGGACCAAGAAGAGGAGGCTTTTGTGGAACCTGTTTCCAGTTTAGAGAAAAAGGACATAGAGCCTATGAGTGTCCTCAACATCAAGGAAGGAAAAATAGAAGACCTGAGGGTAATGCGCGAGTTATGCATGTAGATGAAGATGTCGAGTCTTCACATTCTGAGGATGTAGAAAGAGGATAGGTTCTTGTTACTAGAAGAGCCTTCCTAATTGAGGAGAAGGAACCAACTCAAAGGAAGAATTTGTTCCACACCAGATGTAAGTGTGAAGGTAAATTTTGCAATGTTATTATTTATGGAGGTAGTAAATTGATAACCTTGTTTCAAAAGAAATGGTTAGTAAGTTGCGGTTAGAGAGAAGAAGCCATCCAAACCCATATCAGATTGCTTGATTACAAAAGGACCATAAAGCCTTGGTAAATGAACAATGCTTGGTAAAGTTCAAGATTGGAAATTGCCATGATGAGGTATTGTGTGGTGTTATTCCGATGGATGTTTGTCATATGTTGTTAGGAAGTTTGTGGAAATTTGATCGACAAGCAATACATGATGGACATGTCAACACCTATTCTTTGAAAAAGGATGGGGTTCGTCATAAGTTGAATCCCTAAAAGCAGACAAAAGAAAAGGTATGCAATAATGCAAGAATTTGTTTGGTTTATGGAAGAAAGTTCCTAGAAGGTATGAGGCATGAGAATATGTGTTTTGCAATGATCCCTAGAACTAACAAAGAAGATACTACTAAGGTACCTGTAGAGGTTTTAGATTTGTTGAATGAGTTTCAAGCTATTATTTTTATAACGTACCTAAAGGTTTGCCTCCAATAAGAAAGATTAGTCATCAAATGGACTTGATTCCTGGAGCCAGTTTACTGAATAAGGCAACTCATCATATGACTCCAACAGAAAGTGAAGAGTTGAATAGACAAGTGCAAGAATAGTTGCATAAGGGATTGATTAGAGAGAGTTTGAGTCCATGTGCAGTACTTGCAATAATAACACCAAATAAGGATGTGAATGGTGGATGTGTATAGATTCTAGATCCATCAACGAGATCACCATCAAGTATAGATTTCCCTTGCTGAGAATGGATGACATTATGGATTGTTTGAGTGGAGTTGAGTACTTCACGAAGATATATTTGAAGAGAAAATATCACTAGATCCAAATTAGAGAAGGAGATGAATGGAAGACAACCTTTAAAACCAAGGAGGGCTTGTATGAGTGGTTAGTCATGCATTTTGGGATAACCAATGCATTGAGCACATTTATGTAGCTTATGAATGAGGTATTGAAATAATTTTTAAGAAAATTTGTTATTATTTATTTGGATGATATTTTGATTTTCGGTAAGACATTGGAGGATCACTTGATGCATATCTGAAGATTTTTTGAGAAGTTAAGGGAGGAGAAGTTGTTGATTAATTTGAAGAAATGTTGTTTTGTGAAGAGAATTGGTGTATCTTGGATTCTTTGTCTTAGCAGAGGGTCTTAAAATGGATCTAGAGAAGGTGACCGCTATCGTTGAATGGACTACCTCGAGGAATGTTACAAAGGTAAGATCATTTTATGGTCTAGCAAGTTTTTACAGAAAGTTTATTAAGAATTTCAATAGTATTTGTGCACCTCTAACTAAAGCAATGAGAGGGGATAGAAAAGAGTTTAAGTGGATTACAAGAGAAGCCAAAATTTTTGATATGTTGAATAATAAAGTTACAGAGCAATCTATTTTGGCACTTCAATATTTCAATAAGGTCTTTCAGGTAGATTGTGATTCTAGTGGTACTGCAATAGGAGTTGTTTTGAGTCAAGAAGGTAAGCTTGTTGCCTATTTTAGTGAGAAGTTGTATGATGCTAAGAAGAAATATTTTTTCTATGATCAATAGTTTTATGTTATAGTTCAGGCTTTGAAGAAATGGAGAAACTATTTGTTGCCAAAATAATTTGTTTTCTATACTGTCACCAGGCTTTGTAGTATCTCAATAGTAAAGGATGGTTAAATCAAAGGCACTTAAAATGGGTTGAGTTTTTACAAATTTATACTTTTTTTTTGAAGCCAAGGAGTGGAAGGTTAAACAGAGTTGTTGGTACCTTAAGTAGAAGGCAAAATTTGTTGATAGAGATGAATATAGAGGTTTTTGGGTTCAATGAACTCAAGATTTTGTATCCTAAAGATCCAAACTTTACAGAAGCTTGGAAGGCTTGTTAGAACCTATTACATTGGATAGGACAAGATGGTTGGATTTCTTAATCCAAGATGGGATGTTGTTTAGAGGAAGCCAATTGTGCATTCCAAGGAGTTCTATGAGAGAATATAATCAAGGAGAAGCATAGTGGAGGATTGGCTGGACATTTCGGTCGAGATAAGACCATTGATCTTGTTAGTGAGAATTACTATTGGCCACGGTTACAACAAGATGTGAAGAAGTTTGTACAAAGTTGTAGAGTATGTCAGATGGCGAAAGGGACAAGTCATAATACTGGATTGTATCAGCCATTACCTATACCTGAGAGGCCATGGGAGGATATTAGCATGAATTTTGTTCTTAGTTTGCCAAGGACACAAAGAGGGCATGATTCCATATTTGTGGTGTTGGATAGATTTTCAAAGATGGCAAATTTAATTTTGTGTCATAAGACCAGTGATGTTGTTTATATAGCAAAGTTATTTTTCAAAGAGTTGGTGAGACTACATGGTCTACCAAAGAGTATAGTTTTAGACAAAGATACCAAATTTTTTAGCTATTTCTAGAGGACATTATGGAAGAAGTTGAAGACATATTTGAAGTCCAGTTCTACACACCATCCAAAGACTAATGGACAAACAAAGGTGGTGAATAGGAGTTTGGTTAGCCTACTAAGATGCTTAGTAGGAGATAAGCCTAAGAGATGGGATTTGATTATAGTATAGGTAGAATTTTCTTATAATAATTTTGTCAATAGGAGCATTGGTAAATCACCATTCTAGATTGTGTATGGGGGTAGTCCAAGAACTTCTTCTGAACTGAGAAATATGGATAAGGGGGAGAAGAGTAGTGTTGAGGCTAAATATTTTGTTGAGCACTTGAATAATTTGCATGAAGAGGTGAATAAACATATCAATAAGATGAACTTGCAATATAAGACTCATGCGGATTAGAAAAGGAGGTATAAGGAGTTCTAGGTAGGAGATGAAGTCATGGTTCATTTGTGAAAGGAAAGGTTTCCAGTTGGTACATACAAATATGAAGAGGTTTGGACCATGCAAGATCCTGAAGAAGCATGATTCAGGAAATACTTATGAGTTAGAGTTGCCTAGTGGAATAAAAATTTCTCCTGTGTTCAAAATTGTTGATTTGACAGAGTATCATGAAAGTGATATAGAGGAGGGGACGATAAAAGAACAGTGGAAAATTCTAGCACCTACTTTAGAGAAGGAAGAAATAGAATAAATCTTAGATAGCCGTGTGGGTAGAAGCATGAGAAACTAAGAAATATGTAGAGTACTTGGTGAAATGGAGAGGAAGGCTTGTTGAAGATTCATCATGGTTGTCTGAGGCTGAGGTTAGATGTCTTGGTTTCCCTCTAACTCTTGAGAAGTGACATGGTCACTTTTCAAATTACCTTGGGTGTTTGATGTAGGAGCATCCAACGGTGTAGGACAATCTTGCATCACCCAAAAAAAATGTTTTATTTAGTTTTTTTTAGTTCCATAATGGCACTTAAGGGGCATTAGACAGTTAAGAGTAAAAAATAGCGAAAAAATGGTCACTTATTATTTTCAATAAGTCGGCCTAAACAGGCTCGTATGCACCTGAAAATTTACCCAAAGGAGCAGAGCTTAAAAAAAAATTTATTGCAAACGAATCACCTCAATACCCTGAATGGTTTAAGAGAAATTAATTTTTTTATCATGAGAAATTTCTCCAATGCAGCTTCAAATTGAAATATAAAACTTTAGAGGCCCCAAAATAGCTTGAAAAGTGGTCAAACCAACCTATGGTCAATTTACGTGATGTAGATCTCTTTGAGAGCTTTCCAACGATATGCAATAATAAAAAATCAGACACTAAGATCAAAAGTTATGGCCCCGTGAAGTTGCCTCTCTAAAAAGTGAATTTCATTAAAATTTCTTCCTGGGCCAGAAATCAAATGGCAGGACTTTTGGCACCAAAACAAAAGGAAAAGTTGAACTTTCTAGAACATTCGAGGGTGACTATTAGGTAAAATAAAAAGGGTTTAGTGGGGGTTGTAGAAGGTGGCTCCATTAGTGCAGATTGTGGCTCTGAATAATAGTTTTCTTTCAGATTTGATTTTGTTGTAATGAATCAAGCCCATGAGGCTATAGCATTGTAACCCTCGTCATTATATATATTAATATTTTTATTCTTTCCTTATAAAATTGAATTTGAAACATAATTTACCTTTCTTTTTTTTTCTTTCCCATCAATTATAATAATGGAAATAATACATAGAGATTCTAAAAGGTTTCTTTTATTTATAAATTAATTTTGCAATTGAATGAATGTATCCAAACTATTCTTCTAGAATTTCTTGTTCTTTTCACATAATAATGAAAACAACATTAATAATAAAATATTGAATCTATTTTCACATTGTTTTAAATGCAAGATCTAAAGAGTAAAATAAATTAATTGAGAAATTATACACTCTCACAACTCTCACAATGAGGGTTTTACCATATTTTTTTCCTAGATTCATGAGAAAATTTCAAAGAAAAGATGACATTCATCACAAGGAAGCCTTTTTATTAGTCATCAATAAATTTGTAACAAATTTTTTAACACCTATACTAATGGAGGTTTTCTTACCTCCTAATCATAGGACTTTCTCACAAGCCTACCCCCAAGCAACAAGGCCTCAAGAAAATAGGTTTTGTATCTTAATAACTCATAAATATACAAATATGTGCATATTATTCAAAAGGATTACACTCACAAATAGATCTCTTCAAGATCTATAACAAAGCAAGAGTCAAGGGGATTCACTAACTTATTGAAAAAATTAATAAAACCATTTTAATACGTTTCATTATCACACTACCCACAAACACAACATCACATCTTAACACATAACTTCATCATCCAAACCATTTCTCTAGAAAAAATTCAATTTCACATGTATTTATCTTTTCCACACATAACCCATCTCACAACTAGGCACTCATTTCCAAAACTATCATATGATTATTATTTTCCCAAGAGAGCATCCACACCCAATAGATAATAGCGTCAACCTAAATGAAAACTTTGCATAATAAACACACAATTTACAACAATTATTTTTCATACTCTTTATATTTAAATTTTTTTAGGAAATTCTTGATCCAATATCCTAAATCCTTTCTCTTCTTCAAACTCCTAATTTCTCCAACCTTCTCTTTTCTAAAACCCACTTGAAATTTCTAAAAAGATTCCACAATAAAGGACTCAAGTATTCCCCCTAAGAAAAACTTCATAGAATACTTAAATATACATTGCCTATTACAATGAACCTAGGAAATAGGTGTTAATTATGTTTCCCTAAAGTAGATTTTCTTCTCCAATCTCATCACTAATCTTCTATGATATTTTTCAAGGCTCTAGATGCTTCTAAAACACTTAATAAACACTTCAACGTGAATCCAAATCATAGGTTATTACTTTAATGATTTTATTTTATACAACTCATAGATAAATTTTAACATTAAAAGGCCTTTGAATTTTTTTATTTAAGTTCAAATCCAAGATTTGGCATTTAAGAGAACCTAACCAAACCCCACTTAATAAAAATAGCCACAATAAAATATAAATATTAATCACACAAATTTACACAAGAAAATCTTACCTGCTTCTTGAAATAAGTCTTAGGTATACTAGGCAATTACAACAATGGTATTTTGAGAATCTTCATAATTTCTATTGGTCACAGAATGTTAAGTTGCACTCTTACACACAAACATCAATATATCCAAGATAATAACCTAAAAAATATTTACTATAAAATTTATGTATGTCACATAAATATATTATAATTAACCACATTATCAAGATACATTGAAATCAATTTATTAAGCACTAATTAATCGTCCAAAATATAAAACAAGCTATATCATATAATACATAAATTTCAATCAAATTCATATAGATTCATTGTCACACAAATAAGCTTAGTCTAAAATCATTGTATAGTAACAAGATAAGCATGAATTATATACTCATAAAGATAATGTAAACAAGTCCATACTCACTATTTAACCAATTTCTGGTGACAATGGGAATTCAAGTATTATTCTAAATATAGTACCAATATCCACACACGTACTTATCATAATAAAGTATAATAGCACATCAAAAATTATTTTACACAAACAAGTCTATTAGAATAAGATATGGACATGAGGAGTGACCTCACCTCATAAATCAATCTAATCTAAAGAATATTAAAGTCGTCATCATCAATTACAATCTAAATAGCCTTACAAATCAATATCTATGCAATTCAATTGTTTTCTTCTTTCCTAAAAAATAAAATAAAATGCATTCTTAAAATAAAACTTTTAAATACATAAACTAAATTCCACGACACCTAATTTTTTTTATCATTATAATATATTAAAATAAAGTTAACATAATTGTTATGCTTGACTTGAGCTTGAATGGCATGTAAAAATAAGTGATTTATCTTGTAATAATCAATAATTAACCACTCAAAATAACCCAAGACAAGACATGGTTTATCTTGTAATATTTAATAATTTAGCCTACCATGTGAAAAAAGGAAGTCAATTATACTTTGTACAATACTTGTTCCGGAAAAGTGAAGGTAAAAGCCAAAAGACAAGATGGGAGGTAGTGCAATTCTCATAATGTGAGTTTGGTTACTTTTGGGGTGGTTGACACAATTATAAGATATTCATATCTTTAGGGAGTGTGACTCTATGGCTTAGTGGGCTAGTGGGCATCTTTATAATCTTTCCGTGGTCCTATAAGAAGGTTAGTGCCTAAAAATGATTACAAAGAAATACTTGTGTACTTTTAAAATTTTATATGGAACCTAGTAATCTATTACCCATGAGAAAGATGCTTTGTGTCACATAGACAATAGGGTGACAACTCAAAATGTTTGAAGACAATGATTTTAAGATAACTTTAGTAGGTATTCTCTTCCATGCAAACATAAATTGCATGGCATAATTTATGTAAATAGTCACGTGAATAAGCATCACCCAAATGAAGGTACATTGATAGATATGCCATAGAATCATCCTTTCTTCCATTATCCAAAAATTGCATCTTCTTTGGTTTTCGAGATGTACTCACCAAATTGATTTTACTCTTGTTTGTATGGGTCTTCTAGTCCCATCATATGGACCTGGCTAAGGACATGCCAATCTAAACTAATCATTTTTTCTTATACTATTTGTAGATTGTGAATTCTAGGGTCTACATAAGAAGACAATTGTGTCATGTATTAATTTGGGACCCAGCTCCACAATGGGCCATACTTTAAGTTGGCTTGGTTTTTATATTGATTTATTTATTAATTTTTTTATGGAAGATTAAGTTTGAAGTATGGAATTGAAAGAGGTATACTATGTAGAGGATAAGAGTAGTGTAGAGATATATTTGAGAAAAATAAACAATCAATATTGTGATGAAAGAGTATATTCTAGATATAATATTTAAATGTTTTAGATAATAATTTTTATATTTAAAAAGAAAATGTGTGATAGATGTAAGATTATAAATGTTTTCAAATTTATGTCTAGTGGATTGTATACATTTTAATTATTTAGTATTAAATAATCAAATTGGTAAAATTTTACTATTTTAAATTTGTGGGTGGTTATTTAGAGAATATTTCAATAAAGATTGAAGTTGGTAAATTTGATCACAAGTCATCCATTTTTAAATGATTGGAAAAAAATAAAATAAAATTCTTATACATAACTTATTTATATAAAAGGGTTTTGGTCTACTAAGAATGTCTAATAATTTTGAATGAGTTTGTGAGAGATTGGGTCTTTTTGAGTGTAAGACCCTCCACACTTTGAAATATAGGGTTGGGATTGTGCTTTGAATAACTTTGACAAAATGGATACTCCGCAATCCTACATCTTTAATTAAAGATACACCCGCTTAACCTTGTACTTCTAAATCAATTTGTAAAAATAATTTAAATTTAATATTTCACTTTCTATAAAAAACTTAGATCAATACTAACTTATATAAATAAATTTAAATTAATTTAAACTTATATAATTGATATGATCCATTTAAAATTTATATATATTTTTATCTAAAGCATTATAACCATCAACTACATAATAAACTAGAGAAGCAAATTATACACTTGATACATTATCATTAATAATGAATTTTAATTTATTTATAAAATTATACAATGTTAACCACTTTATATATAGATGATTTTATTTAATGATTGATAATAAATTTTATTTTTATAATTCTATTTATAAAAAATGGGATCCAATTTAAATTAAACAATATTTACCATTTTATATAAATAGATTTATTTAATATATATTTATTGTTGATTATAAAAAGAAGGAATGAGAAATACCTTACTACTATATATATTTAATAATTTAAGTACTATAAGAAAAAATATCTTATATTCCTCTTTATGTTTTGACAATCTAATTAAAAGATCCTTTTAGTGTATGGTAATGCTACTTTAGGTTGGTTATTTAATTAGTTGTCATTTGTTGGTGATATGGACCTTTTTAGAAAGGAAAGTGATAATTATATTCATAATTTCTTTTAAAAATTTAATGTTCTTCAATAATATTTAAGATAATTTTGATTAATTTAAAATTATATTATTTATATATTTTATGGATTATTTTAATTTTGATAGATTGATGCAGGAGCATCTGGAAGATTCAAATCAATTGGGACAAAGAACATTCAGTTGCAGAGTGTCGGTGATGCAGTGAAGTTCCATATGATGGCTAGTTCAATATGCTAATGATGAGAAGTTACAGATTAAAGGGTTTTTTGTCAAGTATATCTAGTTTATCCAATGAAATTTTTAGAGGTTCTCATGAAGATTTGATTAATTTATGAGTGTCTATGTTTCGACAGTTGTTTTGTTGCTTTAGTTGGTGTTCATGAAAGAAGATGATGTGATTATAGTAATCTGAGTTGTTGTGAATTGTTATGTGGTGATTCATGATGCTTGTGGATGTTTCTAGATTGTTCTCTATCTATGTTGTTGGTTCGCATTGATTGTTGTGCTCGCGATTGGTGATTTCTTTTGGGAGTTCATGTTTTTCATGTTCATGGCTGATAAGGTGATTGTAGTGTGTTGTGGATCTTTGAGGATACTTGTTTAAGGCATTTCATGTGCGAGACATGTTGTTTTGGGTCCCTAATATATTTTGGCCAACTTTGGTTGATTCGCATTAATAATTGCTCATTGATTTGGGTCGACAGTTTGTACACATTTTATATTTTGTTGGGCTAACATGTAGTTGATGATATCCTTAGATGCAGATATATATGATCGATTTTTTTGAGGAGATGCAAAAAGGAAAGGTGTGCGATGCCCGAGTCCTATGTGTGAATAATGTTCTAATCTTTCAAAGGCATCAATTGTGTGAAGTTATGAAGCAAGGTGATGAATTATTTTGAACCAAAGAGATCACATATTAGAGAAAGTGAGAAGTAGAAGAGAGAGTCGATGGAAGATTGTTATTGTATGATTTATTTGTAGTCTCTAGGTTGTGGCCTAGAATCTATTAAGCCTGAGACACATATGTAATGTGTTTTGAGATTATAATATAATGAGGAATAAAATTTGAAGGCTGGTATTTTCCCTTTGAGGGTTTTCTGAGGATAATTCTTGTGTCAAGTGTTATTTTATCTTCATGTTGATTATCTGTTAGCTTATGTTGCATATCTTTAAGATTTGAGTGTTTAGTTGTTTAAGCTGTGAGGTGGGATAGTCCCTCACTGAACCCTCCTACCTTGGACTGCATCAATTGATATCAGAGCTGGTATTAGAGCTAGTTGAAGAGCAGGCTAAAGAACTAGTTGTAGAGTTTATCAGTGCTGGTTGTGAATCTGTTGCAAAATGGGGAAGATTGGGAAAAAGGATGAAGAAGGAAAAAGAAAACCTAATATGTGAAAGGTGTTGGATGTTGTGGTTGTATTGCTGATATGTGGTTGTCATTGATGTTAACACAATTAGCATTAATGTCTTTAAGACTGTATATGTCAAGGATATTGAGAAAATTGTAATAAAATATGTTATAGGTTGTTTGAGAAGCAATGAAGATCAGTTTGTTGGAAAGTCCAATATGTTGATGATGAGAAGTTTTGTATTAAAGGGTTTGTTTGCAGATGTATGAAGTTTCTACTTCGTAAGTTTCAAAGGTGTGCATGAATATTTGAGCAAGTTATAAGGTTCTATGTTCTGACAGTTATTCTATTACTGGAAATGGTGTTCACAGAAGAAGATAATGTGTTTCTGCTAATCTGAGTGGTTGTGTATGTTCTTGAAGTATTTTTGGATGTTTCTAGATCATGTTATATTTGTGTTGCATGTCTGCATTGATCATTGTGCTCGTGATATGAGATTTTCTCTTGTGTGTTCATGTTTTTCATGTTCATGGTCGAAAAGGTGATTGAAGTGTGTTGTGGACCTCCGAGGAAGAATATTTGAAGGTGTTTTGTGTTCGAGGACATTGTTTTAGGACTCTACTATGTTGTGGTTGACATTGGTTGATGTGCATTGATAATCTTTATTGTTTTGGGATGATAGTTTGTATTCATTCTATTATTTTGTTGAAGTCAACATGAAGCAATATAATTTTTTGTTGCGGATATATATAAGTGATTGTTTCTTCATTTGAGATGTGTGTAAGTGTATGTGTGCTATGTGCAAATGAGGTTCAGATAATTCAAAAGCAAAGTATAGTGTGAAGAAGAGTGAAGAAGTGTTCATGTGCTTAATCAAAACTGTACTCAGGCATTACCAGATGCCACTTTCTCAATTCAAATTCTTCAGATGGATTTAATCTAAAAGTTTTCTATAAGACAACGAGTCTTCCTCTGAGCAGTGAGCTCTAGGCAGTGTGCTTGAATGCATGTGCATTCCCCATTTCAATATTCTTATACTTTTAACAGGGTGTAACTTGTGGATTAACCTCCACCGTGGTTTTTCCCCTAATAGGGTTTCCACGCAAAAAAATCTTGGTGTTTTGTGTGTTTCTAATGTGTTGTTGATTCATGCTTTCACTGTTAATAATCAGATCTAAGATTAAAATTTAATAAGTCTAAAATTCTATGACAATTGATTCACCCCCCCTCTTAGTTATCTGCCCTTGTGTTGCCAACAATTGGTATCAGAGTAGGTTCATTGGAAGAATTTTAATAGCTTGAGGTGATCCGGGATGGTGACATACAAGAAGAATAGTCTGAGATTTGATGGAACAAACTACTCTTTGTGGAAGGCTAGAATAGAGTGTCATTTGAAGTGCATTGGTGAATCCTATTAGAACATTACAAGTAATAGGTATGTTATTCCTCGGAGTGGCCCTACTACTACTGTTGAGATTAGGGATGTTGAATATAATATCAAAGCTAAGGAAGCATTGTTGAGTTCTTTGACTGATTCTAATATGAAAAATGTTATGGAGTTGAGTATTGCTTATAAGATTTGGAAAAAGTTGGAAAACTTGTATGAATGAGATGCAAATGTAAACATTTCTAAGCTACAAAGTCTAAAAGGGAAATATGAATTGTTGAAAATGGGTGATGATGAAAATATTTCTACTTACATGAAAAGAGTGAATGAACTTGTGTGTGGAATTAGATGTGTTGGTGGACAGTTAGATTAATCAAAGATTGTTGCTAAAGTGCTTAGATTTGTACCTGTTGCATATAAACTTAAAGCCACAACTATTGAAGAGCTCTGGATTGTGATAAATGTAACCAGAGATATGTTGGCTGGTAAACTTACTACTTTTGAGTTGAGTGAATTCAGGGATGCCCCTCCTAAGACAAAATCTACATTTAAAGCTACTACTTCTGGGAGAGACAAGCAAAGATATGATTCGGGTGAAAGTTCTTCTAGAAAGGTATTTAGGTATGAGGAAGAAACGAGACAGATTGAAGAAGAAGAAAGAGAATTGAATGATCTTGAAGCACTTATTTTCAAAAGGGAAGCCAGAGGAGAAGGTAAGTATAAAGGAAAGTTTCCTATAAAATGTTTTTCTTGCAATAAGATAGGTCATTTTGCATCAAGGTGTCTAGAAAGAGTTCCTAAGACAAGACCTTACAAGCCTAAATTTCAAAAAAAGTGGTATTATGCCACTAATGAAGGTGTGACAGATGATGAATCTGAAAAAGGGAATGCAAGTTAAGATGAGTTTGTGTTTATTGCTATCAAGGAAAATAATCTTGTGTCTACTGAATCTGCGAGTTGTACAAAAGTGGAGAAAGCCCTAGTTGCTTGAGTTGAAGAAAAAGATGAATGGGTAATTGACAGTGGATGTTCACCTCACATGATAGGTGATAAAAGAATTTTTTTAAGCCTGGAGAAGTATGATGGTGGTGTTGTAATATTTGGTGATAACAATGGTGGTATAATCTATTCCAGAGGATGTATTTATTTTGATGGTAAGCATAATACTGATGATGTTCTTTATGTTGAAGGTTTGAAGCATAATCTTCTGAGTGTTGGGTAGATGGTTGATAAGGGATATAATGTTCAATTCAAAGATGGAAAGTGTAGCATACTGGGAAGTTCTGGAAATGTGATTGCTTCTAGTACAAAAACAAAAGGTAACATCTTTCATCTGAATGTTGCTAGTAAAAGTTGTTTGATTGCTTAAGTTGATGAAAGTTGGTTGTGGCATAGAAGGACGTGTCATGTAAACTTTGACAATATTATCAAGATAAGTTCCTCACAGGAAGTGAGAGATCTTCCTAAGTTGGTGAAGCCTACTAATATCATATGCAAGGAATTCTAGTTGGGAAAACAAACTAGAATTTCATTTCACAACAAACAACATTGTTCAAATGAATTGTTGGAGCTTGTGCATACTGACTTGTGTGGTCCTACTAGAATCAGAAGTCTGCAAGGTTACAGGTACTTCATGTTGTTTATTGATGATTACTCTAGGATGATGTGGGTTACTTTTTTAAGGGAGAAATATGAAGCTCTAGAGAAGTTCAAGATCTTTAAGGCTATGGTTGAGACAAAGATAGGTCTAAAGATTAAGTGTCTAAGATTAGATAGAGGTGGTGAATTTACTTCTGGTGACTTTAATTCTTTTTTGTGAAGAACATGGGATAAAGAGACAGTTATTTACACCGCGGACCCCTCAAAAAAATGGAGTTGTTAAAAGGAAGAACAAGATAGTTCAAGATGCTGCTAGAACTATGATGCTGGAAGGAAATGTCCCTCATGTCTATTGGAGAGAAGCTGTGAGTACTACTGTTTATATCCTCAACCAGGTACAAATCAAAGGTAATACTGGCAAGACTCCTTTTGAGCTATGGTTTGGTCATAAGCCTATTGTTAGATATTTCAAAATCTTTTGGAGTAAATGATATATCAGAAGAGATGAAGATATAGGAAAGTTTGATGCTAGGAGTGATGAAGGAATCTTTCTTGGTTATTCTACTAAGAGCAAGGCCTATTGATGCTACAATAAGAGATTGAAGAAAATGGTTGAAAGTGTAAATGTTAAGGTTGATGAAGACATTGCTAGACCATCCAAAACCCGTGGATATGATTTTGATGATCAAAATGACAATACAAACAAAATTCAAACTTCAAATCAAGTTCAGATTGTTCTAGTGAATCAAGAAGATCAAGAAGAAGGAGAAACTGGTGAAAAAACATAAGAGAAACAACAAGAGCCTAAAATTCAAGAACACTCTAAGACTCCAAGGTATGTGAGATTAAATCATTCAAAAAATCAAATTATAGGAGATAAGAATAAAGGTGTCTAGACTAGGAGAAGAATTGCAGAAGAATACTGTTTAATTTCCAAGACTGAGCCAAGTAATGTCAATGAAGCATGCAAATATGAACATTGGATTGAAGCAATGAAAGAAGAACTACAACAAATTGAGAAGAATAATACATGGATTCTTGTTCCTAGACCTAAAGACAAAAATGTAATTGAAACCAAATGGGGTTTTAGAAACAAACTGAATGCACAAGGTGAAGTTGTCAGAAACAAAGCAAGATTGGTGTGCAAAGGATACTCTCAGATGGAAGGAATTGACTTTGAAGAAACTTTTGCTCCTGTTGCTAGAATTGAAGCTGTGAGACTGTTTCTTGCTTATGCTGCTTACAAAAACTACAAAGTTTATCAGATGGATGTCAAGTCAACATTTCTAAGTGGTGAGTTAGAAGAAGAGGTGCATATTGAACAACCTGATGGATTTCAATTGACTGATCAGGGAGATATGGTTTTTCATTTGAAGAAAGCATTTTATGGATTCAAACAAGCCCCTAGAGCTTAGTATGCTAGATTGGATAAGTATTTGTTGAAGCTTGGATTTAACAAAGGTATTGTTGATAGTAATCTATATTTCAAGATTGATGAAGATAAAGATTTGTTTGTGGAAGTCTTTGTTGATGACATCATTTTTGGAGGAGATGATGGTTTGTGCATGAAGTTTGATAATGAGATGCAGAATGAGTTTGAGATGTCAATGATTGGTGAGTTGAAATTATTTCTGGGATTAAAAATTAATTAGTTAGATAAAGGAATATTTATATCTTAGTCCAAGTATCTAAGATAATTGCTAAAGAAGTTTGGTATGGAAGATTCAAAGCCCGTCAGTACACCCATGGTGACCATATGTAAGTTAACACAAAATGATGATTATCCAAAGGAAAATTATACTAGATACAAATCAATGATTGGTGGATTTCTTTATTTGACTCAAACTAGACCAAAAATCATGAATGTTGTATGCATTGTTGCTAGATTTCAAGCCAATCCTAAGGAATCTATGTGACCATTGTGAAGAGAATTTTTCAGATATTTGAAAGGAACAATTAATTTTGGTCTATGGTATCCTAAAGATGATGATCTTACTTTAAGTGCCTTTACTGATGTTGATTGGGCAAGATATGTGAATGATAGGAAAAGTACTAGTGGTGGTGCATTTTTCTTGGGAAAGAAGTTGATTTCATGGTTAAGCAAAAAGAAGAATGTCGTTTCTTTATCTACTATAGAGGCATAATACATTGTTGTTGCTAACAATTGTACTCAAGTATTGTGGATGAAGAAGATGCTAAAAGATATCAGAGTTGTGTATGATGAACCTATTGCCATATTCTGTGATAATTCAAGTGTTGTAAATATTTCTAAGAATCTGATATTGCATTCAAAGACCAAGCTTATATCTATCAAGTACCACTTTTTGAGAGACAAAGTGAGTGATAAGGAAGTTAGATTGGAGTATGTGCCTACTAAGGAATAGATTGCAAACATCTTTACTAATCCTTTGCCTAAGGATACTTTTGAGTATCTTAGAGGGAAGTTGGCGGTGATTACCCCAACTAATCAGAACTAAGATGCATAGTATTTGCATCAGTCTGTGCATTCATATTCATATCTTGATCTGGATTGATGTTGTGGTGGTTGATACTCAGTGAGAGTAGTCAGATGATTCAGATATGTGGTTCAGAGCTTGTGTGCCTTTTCCATTGATGTCAAAGGGGGGGAAGAGTAATGTGAAAAACTATGGGGAGAAGAACACTGTCAAAAACATTGAAAGAACTAAGGGAGAGAAGAGCAATATCTAAGGGGGAGATTGTTAGAGAAGAGTTAGTTGTGTTGATGGTATTTTTCACATCATGTGTTTCCATCAATGCCAAAGGGAGAGATTGTTGCATGTTGTGGTTGTATTGTTGATATGTGGTTGTCATTGATGTCAACACTATTAGCATTAATGTCTTTAAGACTGTATATGTCGAGGGTATTGAGAAAATTGTAATAAAATATGTTATAGGTTATCTAAGAAGCAGTGAAGATCAGTGTGTTGGAAAGTTCAGTATGTTGATGATGATAAGTTGTGTATTAAATGGTTTGTTTGCAGATGTATGAAGTTTCTACTTCGTAAGTTTCAGAGGTGTGCATGAATATTTGAGAAAGTTATAAGGTTTTGTGTTCTGATAGTTATTCTGATACTGGAAATGGTGTTCACAAAAGAAGATAATGTGTTTCTGGTAATCCGAGTGGTTGTGTATATTCCTAAAGTGTTTGTGGATGTTTCTAGATCATGTTATATCTGTGTTGTATGCCTGCATTGATCATTGTGCTCGCAATCTGATATTTTCTCTTGTGTGTTCATGTTTTTCATGTTCATGGCCAACAAGGTGATTGAAGCGTGTTGTGGATCTTCGAGGAAGAATCTTTGAAGGTGTTTTGTGTTCGAGGACATTATTTTGGGACTCTACTATGTTGTGGCTGACCTTGGTTGATGTACATTGATAATATTTTTTTTTTTGGGCCGACAGTTTGGATTCATTATATTATTCTACTAAAGCCGACATGAGGCAATACAATTTCTTTTTGTGGATATATATAAGTGATTGTTTCTTCATTTGAGATGTGTGTATGTGTGTGTGTGTGTGTGTGTTATGTGTGAATAAGGTTCAGATCATTCAAAAGCAGAGTAGAGTGTAAAAAAGAGTGAAGAAGTGTTCATGTGCTTAAGGGTATGTGCAAGATCATGATGGGCCAAAAAGTGGCAATGAGAAAAAATTACGTTTTGAATCGGTTCAAAAATGCGGAACTGGCCTAGTTGACTTTTCTAGGTTCGGGTGACAGTACTTCTACCTAAACCAAAAACCAAAGGTAGTTTCCACAAATCAGATATCCGATTTCTGGAAACTCTTTATAAAAAAACAGTCGACTCTTTAATTTCATTTCTCACAATTTGACGCAAGTGCAAGAGGAGAAACCCAAATTCGATATCTGTTTTGATTCGATATCCAATTTGAAAGGTATGTATTTGGTTGTTCGATATTGTAATCAATTTTTCAATAGATTTTGTTAAGTTTAATTAGGTTTTATTAAAAAAATTTCAAAAATACGGTTTTCTATTGATTTTTTTAAAAAACTAGAGTTTACATTATTTTTTATTAAAACTTACTGTTTTGAAATGGATTTTGATTAAAAATTAGTGTTGTTGATGTATTTTTATCAAAAATAAGAGTTTGTTATTGATTTTTGTGAAAAAGTATGGTTTTTTTTTAATTTTTATTAAAAACTAGGGTTTTTTTACAATAATTTCATTTATATTGTGTAATTTCAATTAGTTTAATTAGTTTTTAACTTTAATCAGGTATTATGGCTGTGAATGTAAATCCACAAATGCCAAATGCTCCACCACCTCCGCAACCACCAATTGAAGACTTAATTGGTGAAAAATTGGGGCAATTGAGGGGCATTTGTGAAATTTATCAGATAATGCCTCGATTGAGAGATATAACAAACACATTGAAATAAATAATTAAAAATATAGAAACCCTCTCCACCCAACATAATTCCTTTTATTCATGAGGAGAAGACATGAGGAGTATTATCGATGTGGATTGTCTTATGATGATGTGAAAGATCTCCAAATAACCAAAGCCCAAATAGCCTCTTTATTCATTGACCCCCGCACCGGTTTGCCAATGAATGCTAATAGAACAAAACTTTCCATAAAATGGTGCATACATAGGGACATTGTAGCTAACTTTTGGGATTGTTGGTGTATGGTTTTTGATAAACCACCGAACAATAATTCCGACATACCATTTTACTTTATTAAAAAATTATATGCTGAGTTTGTGTTAGGGCATCATGTCAATTACTTTGACATTAAACCCTTCCAGGGCATCGTTGGAGGTATGCCCCAAGATAGACTAGGGGCAGTTAGAGTAGTCCTGTGCCCAAATGTTCCCCTTCCTCCCCTTCCTCCCCTTCCTCCGCCACCTCCAATATATCATCCAGAGATTATCGAGGATGCATCCACACAGACTATTCAGGCTATTCACTCTTTGAGTGGTCATTTGGTTTTGCATGCTTCTACAGTAGCTCAACCACATTTTGGTTATGTTGGCGAAAGCTCGAGTGCTGCTGCATCATCCTCCTCAGGTCCACATATTTGTGTGCCACATGCTTGCACTATGTTCCACTAGATATTCTTGGGTCCTCTTGTACAGCCCGTTGAGCATCCCTTGGACACTTTTGATTATGACCTCCATGATGTAGACATTATAGATCAGTTGCAGGGGAGTGGAGCACACCCTATAGAGTCCTCTCCTGCTAGAGAGGGAGATGCTGGAATAGTGACACAGGTAAGATTTAAGTTGTAATTTCATAACTTGCATTTGTTTTTAAATGAATATTAATAAGAGATAGTATCAAGTACTAATATTTATTTACATGGTCTATTTAATAGTTGATGTTTGAGGAGGAGCTCGCACGGGTGACTGATAACACCCTTAGGGCCATTTCATTTGGCTTGGACACACACGCAGTATATATTTTCGCACTCACTCGTTTACATTTTATATTATATACTTGCTTGTCATTTGAATTGTCATTAATGAAATTATATAATAGCTTATATGTTTATCTTGTTTTCCTCCTGTAGGTAATACCCAGTGTGAGTGAGGTGTAGCCTTGTCCAGACTATGGAGGTGCAAATCTAGATAAGGGGAAGGTAATTGAACTCAAATTGGATTGAATTAATATTTTTAAGATCTTATATTGATTATACATACATCGACATAGATTGGTAGTTTCATATGTACTTGTCAATTTTATTTACAGGCAATTATGAGCTTTACAGATATGTTGACAAGGGACATGCTGCCTAAAGGAGTAGTTATTGGAACACCTCAAAGAGTAGGTGTTGAAACCCATCAAAGAGGAGGTGTCGAAACACCTGAAGGAGATAAAGAAAAATATCAACCTAAAGAGGTACATGTGCTTATTTTATTTTGTGTTTGGTAAATAAGTTCTTATTACCAATAATCATATGCTAACTTGGATCAATTTTATGTTTTTGTTCACATATATAGATTGGCATTTCAAAAATTGATTTGGTATATTCTAGGACTCCTGACCCTTTGAAGAGATGTATATTTCAGGTAATCAAGATTTCAATTTTAGAGTTCAATTAAAATTCAATGTATATTGATTTTGATGTTAATTATTCAATTTTAAATTATATAGTATAACTAATCTCAATTGTGGTTTGAATTTTTCTTGTGCAGCTACCTTCAGAGCCAACGAGTGCTTCAAAGAGGCTCCATTTTGATGATCCACCAATAGTTTAGGATGAGATAGGCATTTTGGCATGTAAATTTTGAATACATATTGAGATGGCATATGCCACATTTTGTAAAACTTTGTTTGAGTTGGCATCAATGCCATTTTTGTATATGGACATACACTTGATTATTGGATAATTTGATATATAGAAGTTGACAATCGAAATTTAATTTGCTCCTCATGTGCATGATTAAACTCTTTGAAAATTTTATCTTGAGCAATGGTTAAATATAAATGTACAATAGCTTAAAACTGAATGGTTATATTATGTAGTTTATATTTATATCGCTGATTACATTGCATTAAACATCTTTCAAACTCAAATCATTAATTCACATTGCATAACTAACAACTAGATGTTCATAGATGAAAATTTTTTAATTACAATATAGTTCTTACAAAGTCAACCTAAGCAGTTATGTAATTACTTCACATTGTATAACTAAAAACTATGAGCAGTTGTCAATTGCATTTGTTTGTCATTGAATTCTATGAGACCACATTTCTTTGAAGTTTTTTTTCAAATAGTCCACTGCCTTGTCTATGCTACCACATTTTTCATACATGATAGCGATCACATTAAGTTGTAATAAATTAAATGATAGCCTATGGCTATTTAATTTATACTCATTTTATTTAAATGGATGAGGTCGACTGATAGGGTAGGGTTGGATGGAACAATCACTATTCCATGCTCTGGGTCTTGCTTGCAAGATCTCCTTGGTGTCTTACTTCATCACCTTAACCTTTAGGACCTTCTTCATGTTTAGGTACCCCTGGTTCTCCTAGTCAACCCCACTACCATCACAAATCAACCTACCAAGTCAATCTTGGTGCAATGTCTCTAACTCTTCCTTAGCCCTTAATCTACCCTAAAGACTAACATTCTCCAAGAACTAAAGCCCTTAATCTACCCTTAATTAGTAAAATGAGTTCCAAAACTCATTAAGCCTTTCCACTCCTTATCCTCCTGATTACTCCTGATCAAGACATGTTCCTAAGCCTCTAACTCTATCTCAATGGTCAAAAGAAACGAACTAACTACAAAAGAATGCTTGAACCGAAGAAACTAGCTACCTACTATTCCACACAATGCTTGGAAGATAATTGCACTACATTCTACACAATTCATAGTGTCAGGATCACTCCATTAACACATAATTCAAAGCAAAAACCAAAAAAATTACACAAATTTATCACTATCTTCTCTTGTAATCATAAATTTCCAATAATGCAAAAGCTTCCAACCTTCCTATTAGATCGAGACACACCCTATATAGGTCAAAAAAAGTAGTTATGCCTCCCCTTGCTAGGACATTGTAGTTACCTTGTGGAAAATTTTCAAAAATGTACCATTTTGCACTTTTTGCCAATGTCTAGTAAAATGAGTTTCTAATCTCATCAGTAAAATGAGTTCCAAAACTCATTAAGTCTTTCCACTCCTTATCCTCCTGATCACTCCTGATCAAGACATGTTCCTAAGCCTCTAACCCTATCTCAATGGTCAACATGACCTTCAAGGTAACACATCAAAAACAAAAATTCATCCTAGACTTCCTAAATTGCCTAGTGTTTTCTAGGTGCTCTTGCACCACTGACCTTCATTGATATTATTTTGTAATTTATTATTTTCAAGAGAGGCCAACCTCCTTGAAGAGTCACCTTATTTTGTATAAATACAAGGTGATGTTTGTTCATTTCCTCAATCAAGTTCATTCAGCATAATTTGCAATCCAAGCAAACGTTTGCACTTGAGCAGAATCGCTTCATCTTGCAGCAGCAGGCCGATTTCAAGGAGAAGCATATTCGGTTGTATCTTTGCATCTATGAGAGGTGCTATTATTCATTGTATCAAATTCAGCCATGAGCTGGGCCTGAGTTGTAAGCAAATTTCTTGTTGTGTTTATTGTCTTATGTGTTTCATTTTTTGAGTGCTTTCAGTTGTATTATCTGATCTTTAAGTTGAAATGGTCATATTGTTGATGACAAAGATTTGACCATGTTGGATCTTAATGGTATTCCTTCATCTTGGGAGTCTTACATTCAAGGAATCGACGTGAGATCAAAACTTCCCAAGTTTGATCAGTTTAGGGCTTACTATATTCAAGGGGAGTCAAGGTTGGTTGCGAGGTATTCCGCTCAATCCTCGAAGAAGGAAGGAAAAGGAGGAAAGAAAAGATGCTTCGAGAGGAATGGAGATAAAGGGTCAGATGGTGCTCCTACATTCAATAAGAAGTGGGACCTCTATTGTGTTTACTGGGATATGATTTGCTCAAAGTCAGTCAACTTGGATTTAACATTGGTAGCTCTGCAAACCTATTCAGAATAGAGTGATCTGAAGAGGACATCCCTAAATCTTGAACTCGTACGACCCAACAGACTGTTCCAAAATGTCTGGATGGGTACATTTACGCTAAGTATGGTTCTCTATTGCACCCAAATATGGCGAATCGCTCCGAGCTGCATCAAAGCGGCATTTTCCCTTAAGAGTCCAAAGTGCTAAAAGGCAGCAAATTTTGATAGACTATTTCTCAAAAACCGTGATGCTTACAGACTCTTCGTCTGAGGATATGGGATTATGATGAGACCATCTACAATAACCTCTCTTGGTTTTTGCTATCTCAAAGGCATTTTCCCGTGGTGATGAGTTTTCAGTTGAGGGAAAAGTTGCCAAATGCAAGCAGTGTAAAGTTGCAAAGTGGTGCAACTTTCATTCTCGAACTCGTACGACCCAATGGACTATTCCAACACATATGGATGGATACTTTTACACTAGGTATGGTTCTCTTTTGCACCCAAATACGTCAAATCACTCTGAACTGCATCGGAGTAGCGTTTTCCCTTAAGAGTCCAAAGTGCTAAAAGGAAGAAAACTTTGATGGACTATTTCTCAGAAATTGTGATGCTTACAGACTCTTCTTTTGAGGATATGGGATTGTGTTGAGACCATCTACAATAACCTCTCTCGGTTTTTGCTATCTCGAAGGCATTTTCCCGTGGTGATGAGTTTTCAGTTGAGGAAAAAGTTGCCAAATGCAAGCAGTGTAAAGTTGCAAAGTGGTGCAACTTTCATTCTCAAACTCGTACGACCCAACGGACTATTCCAACACATCCGGATGGGTACGTTTATGCTAGGTATGGTTCTTTTTTTCACCCAAATACATCGAATCACTCCGAGTTGAATCGGAGCGACGTTTTCCCTTAAGAGTCCAAAGTGCTAAAAGATAGCAAACTTTGATGGACTATTTCTTGGAAACCGTGATGCTTATAGACTCCTCATCTAAGGATATGGGATCATGTTGAGACCATATACAATAACCTCTCTCGGTTTTTGCTATCTCGAAGGCATTTTCCTGTGGTGATCAGTTTTCAGTTGAGGGAAAAGTTGCAAAGTGGTGCAACTTTCATTCTCGAACTCGTACGACCCAATAGACTATTCCAACACATTCAGATGGGTGCGTTTATGCTAGGTATGGTTCTCTCTTACACCCAAATACATCGAATCACTCTGAGCTTCATCGGAGCAACGTTTTCCCTTAAGAGTCCAAAGTGCTAAAAGGCAGCAAACTTTGACAGACTATTTTTCAGAAACCGTGATTCTTACAAACTCTTCATCTGAGGATATGGGATTGTGTTGAGACCATCTACAATAACCTCTCTCGGCTTTTTCCATCTCGAAGGCGTTTTCCCGTGGTGATGAGTTTTCAGTTGAGGGAAAAGTTGCCAAATGTAGGCAATGTAAAGTTGCAAAGTGGTGCAACTTTCATTCTCAAACTCGTATGACCCAATGGATTGTTCCAACATGTACGGATGGGTACGTTTACACTAGTATGGTTCTCTCTTGCACCCAAATACATCGAATCGCTCTGAGCTGCATCAGAGCGGCGTTTTCCCTTAAGAGTCCAACGTGCTAAAAGGCAGCAAACTTTGACAGACTATTTCTCAGAAACCGTGATGCTTATAGACTCTTCATCTGAGGATATGGGATCATGTTGAGACCATCTACAATAACCTCTCTCTGTTTTTGCTATCTCGAAGGTGTTTTCCCGTGGTGATGAGTTTTCAGTTGAGGGAAAAGTTCCCAAATGCAAGTAGTGTAAAGTTGCAAAGTGGTGCAAATTTCATTCTCAAACTTGTACGACCCACCAGACTATTCCAACACGTCTAGATGGGTACGTTTACACTAGGTATGGTTCTCTCTTTCACCCAAATACGTCGAATCACTCAGAGCTACATCGAAGCGACGTTTTCCCTTAAGAGTCCAAAGTGCTAATGTCAATGAAATGTGGGGGCAGAAATATTTAAGGTTGGATCAAGATTCTGCAAGTCCTAGCTCTTGCCCAATCAACTTGAATCAATTACATGGAAAATGAAATTCACAATGAACTTTTTACTTTTTTGTTTTTCGAAAAAGTGGCAAGCCACTGTAATTTGTTATATATAAATAGGAGATATTACAAAACCTAGTTCAAACAAGCATACTGACAGGAAAGAACCAGGAAGAAAACCTACGGTTGTAGCTCGATTAAGTACAATGGCAGATATTTGAACCGTATTTCAAAAAACATCACAATATATAGATTATGCCTATACATAGTTATGACCTTTTTACATTGTTTCACATTTCAAAATTCAATTTTCACAAAATTTGCCTATTTGAGGCATTCAAGGCACAGTCTTCCACAAGAGTAGTATGTTGTCATGTTCAAGTGACAAGCACCTGTACAAACCATCAAGGTAGCAGTTAAACTACATACAATAGAAAATATGCTTGGAATAACCAATCAATATTATTGTAATTTGTCACATACCTCTCTGAAAGGATCAGAGTTGCCTATTGTTGCAGCAGGTCCATGAGCAATCGTGCCAGGAAAATCACAAAATATGTCAAATGATAAATCTATATTGTAACAACAAAAAATATGCTTAGACTAACAAATCCATATTAATCTAAACATACCGAATGATGATGAATTGGTAATGCAAACTATAAAAGATGCTTTGAATAACCAATCTATATTAAAGTAATATGTCGCATACCTCTTTGAAAGGATCAGAGTTGACTATTGTTGCAACAAGTCCATGATCAATCGTGGCAAGAATATCGCAAAATTTGTCAAATGATATATCTATATTGTCACAACAGAAAAGAGGCTTAAGCATTGTACTTTCCATTCTTGAATATGCTATTCAAGTGTGCCTGAAGGGTCATCTCTTTGCTTAAGAGTATCCAATATTGCTTCATGATCAGCATTACTAAGTGTCCATAATTATTTTTTCTTTGGTTTGGCATGATGCTTCAACAACTTAACATTTGTTGCTATAACAAGGTGTGAATACATGAGAATGGTTTTGTGTTTCTCGTAGTCTTCAAATGCAGGTATGCCATTCTTTCTAATCATGTATGTTCACAACCAAGTTCCTGCAACTACAACTGAACCTGTAGGATACATGAACCCATCATCATCTTCCATCGATTGTGTTAGCTTGTTCTTTACCCGCACACATCGAGCCAACCAATATTCTGATCTCTCTTCATTCCCCTGTGGTGCAACAACTGCAAAAACATGTCTTGGATGTAGTAGATCTGAAAGCCGGTCGTAATCAAGTGAACTTTCCATTGTGTAATTTGTCATGGATATAGTTTGAGATAAAGGAGTTAGATATTGTGGAACCCATGTGTCCACCCACTCACTTGAATCGCATTGATCCCACTCACACTGAATACAACTCTGACAAAAACAAGCCAACTGTCATGTCCAAATGGTCCATGTGCTTGCATCTGAGCTTCGAAATGAATGCATCTTTGAAGAATCTTTGATTGTATGGCAATCCAATTTGCCTCCCATTGTACCATCCTCAACCAACCAAAAGAATCTGTGCACTGTTGAATCAAGTGTCCCTCCCTATGACAATGCTGAACTACACCAATCAACAATAGAATGTGCATCACTAAATTTTGCTCCTGAAATCTTCAATTGCTCCTTAACTAGAGCTCTTTTTACACATGCACCTGCTCCATCATGCTCCCCTTTCCCATGCCCAGATTCAAAAAAACTCCAAATATTAGGTACAACCCTCTCTACATGCATTCTACTCAACCAATAAAACATACGAGCATTCTTGAATTGACCTATATAGTTATTTGACCAAATGAGATGTCGGCCCAGTGCTATATCATGCTCCTGCAAGAACTCAAAAAAATTCTCGAAACAATATTGGATATACTCGGACGAGTGAGATCTATCATCACTCATATAAAAATGATACTCTCTTATTATCTTTTGATCCTCCTCTGTACTATCAGGTGCATGTCTAAACGTTATGTGGACAAAAATAGCAATCTAAATGGAATTGTAATATTGGGATTGTACCTCGTTTTGTGGTTGCAATGTGTAGTTTTCAGCAAAATCAACCACTGATATAATAGTTCCAATCGGAAAAGAGTCCTTGCATATCCTGAATTGTTGATCCAACCACTGAGACCTATGACTATGTCTTGCATATTTGTAGAAAAGATTGTCCTTAAAATCTGAAATAAAATCAGCAACATTGCATTCTTTTATAACCAACTCGCATCTAGAACCTTCACCTCCACTCTGCAAAGTATATTTGACTATCTTATATCTCTTTTTCTCAACAAGATTCTTTCCAAATTCATGTTCTGAACCCTCATGAAAACATTGAACAAACTTTGACAAGCCACCACATTGTGAGCACTTTGCATTTAAACAATCATTTCTATAGAAAAAGGAACCATCATCCCTAGAACATAAAAATAGGTCTAGCAAGTCCCTTGATGATTTTGGAAGATGCATTGCACCACACTCCTGCAAAATTTCATTAGTATGCAAAGTAGAATGGATATAGCATAATAGTTCATGGTACATTAAAAACTCCACATGGCATTTGCAACAACAAGTATTATGAATCTTAAGAGGCACACAATAGAATGGCTTCAAACCTTCAAAAGTTCTTTGTGAGATTTCCATATTTGGATGTGTTTGATTAAATTTGTTAAACAACATTGTTTGGCTTGATTCCAAGAAATGTTTAGGATGCGGTGTACGGTCTCGACTGCCAATTCTTAACTTTAAAACATCCTTTGCATTGGGTGATACTCTAGAGTTATCATGCCAAAATTGTTGAATTGTCTGCTTTACATTATCGGTTAGCTTCTTATCAACATGTGTAAGCCTTCTGGCAAAAGCCCATGTATCATTTTGAAGAGGATCATCTATTCTTTCTCTTCTTGCAAGTGCTCTATCCAAAGTTTTACGATTTAAGTCAAAATCAATACAAGTTTGTCTCATAAAGCAAGCCTTTTTCAATTGATGGCTTACTAGGGCGGTGGTAATGACTCTCCGAGCAGCTCTCTTATCTTTTTCCTTGTTATTTTTTCTAATAGACTTGAGAGCACTAAATTTTTTTTTGACAATAATAGAATTTTTTTCAGCCCTCTTGTTCAGACGAATCTTCAATTTGGCTAGCAAAGGTCTCATCTTTTGCATCTTTAGCAATTGTACAAAAATTTGGCATTGCTCGTTCAATTTCTTATCACTAAAATATTGGTTGAAAAGTATTCTAGCCCACAACCGAATAGTTCGTGTTGACCTCTTGCCTTCAAAATTGTTTATAATATTATCATCAATTTCAACTAACCATTTAGGGGTCCTTGAAGGTCTTGAATTTGGAATACCTCTTTCTTCCACACAAGGTTCTTCATTTCTCATGTAATCTGGTGAAACATAATTTACACTTGCTTCAATATTATGTTCAACATCTTCATTTCCAACATTTTCACCTTGAACATTTTCAGTATCAATTTGAACAATTTCATTCGCAATTTCAATATCATGTTCAATATCTTCAATTCCAACATTTTCATTATCAATTGCAATATTTTCATTCCCAATTTCAATATCATGTTCAACATCTTCAATTCCAACATTTTCATTATCAATTTCAAAATTTTCATTCCCAATTTCAATATAATGTTCAACATCTTCAATTCCAACATTTTCACCTTGAAAATTTTCAATATCAATTTGAACATTTTCATTCCCAATTTCAATATCATGTTCTACATTTTCACCTTGAACATATTCAATTTCCTCTTCACTTGAAAGACCATAGGGCTCAGGTTCACCAATATTTAACATACCTTGTCTTTTCTTCCTATGACCTTCTCTATCTCTTTGTCTATATCCTTCAATTTGTTCTTTTGTCAGCTTTCTCTTACGTTTTTGCTTCCGACGACTGTTGCTCCCCATTATACCAAATAAAAGATGCTAAAAAATCATTATGTATGACAAATTTGAGTACAAGAATCTCCTAAAAGTTTATCTTTGTCTCTTCCTGTCTGAAACCGTACATTTGTCGCCTGCAAAGTGCTGCAAACAGAATGCAGGGTCCATTGGAATGCACAAAA